>VYZM01005815.1:189776-211487 GCA_013398915.1 Dromas ardeola
CTGAAACAAATCATCTCCTTTGCCCTTTGCTTATGGGTTAGCGTGTTTGAGAAGCAAAAGGATCGATGCCCTGCTCATCTAATGGAGGAGCATTCAGCATTCATAACATGAATGGACGAAAATAGATGCCTCTGGCTGCTGTTTTCGTCCCGCCGTACCACGCTCCGGCTCTCCCAGGCCTGCATCCGCGCGGCGGTGAGGGGAAAGGGGGCCTCCCTTTAAGTTTTCAGCCTAACGGTCAGAGCATTCAGGCATGTGCAGACATGCCAGTCCTGGTGTGTGCTTTTTGTTTTTGTTTGTTGTTTGTTTTAACAGCTGCTAATAATTATATTATCCCGCTACAGAGGTAGTTCTGGGAAATGGGGATCTTTGAAAGCACCGAAGTGGTAGGAAGAAGATGCCGCTCCCCTCCCCCCCGCCCTTCCCCATGTTAGTTTTCTGATACAAACAGCATTCCTGCCTCATTCCCCTCTGAAGTTAAAAGACTTAAATTCTTTACAAGGAAGGTCATCCTTTCGTAGCCAAAACCCTGTTTGCTTTTGTCTTTCCACTCGCTTTCAAACGTGAAAAAAACCAACCCCAGACCCTGACAGCGTGCACCAGCCCACTTCACCAACTCAGAAATTAAGCATAACAAGCTCAGGGGGAACAAAAAAAAAAAAAAAAAAAGGATGGGTTTCAGTNAAAGGCTGTGTTTCAGTTATTAATGTGTGTGTGTATGTGTGTCGCGCTTGCCAGCAGCTCTTCCACGAATGCTGGGCGGGTTGTTCTCAACGTGACCCGATGGCAGGCGAGCGAGCGGCGGGCGCGCGGGCTGCAGTCACACGGTGTTCGGGACCTCGGTGTGCTCGCTCAAAGGAACGCTGTCAACCGCCTTTAATAGCGTTAAATATAATTTATCGATTCTCCATTGTTTGTAATAATAACCTCCCTGAAGCCTGAGAATAATGTTTTCTTTTCCCCTGCAGATTTTGTCCTGTCAAACGTTTATTTTTTTTTCCGTGGTGTTGCTAATAGACCTTGAAATTAACATTGCAGTTATGTTTAGGGTCTATACTGCGATTGTTTGTGCTGGTGCACTCCACTCATCCATCAGCAGAGCAAAATAGGAGGAAGGAGATGCATCTGAGCCCCTTACCATCCTGGGGAAAAAAAAAATGGGTCAAATGTAGGCACGGAGCTCTCATTAAGGGCGGGGGGAGGCTGGCTGCATATGTGTCACCAAGGCAGAATTTGGCTCGCTGCTTGTTACCCGATTGCAGCTGTAAAGCTAGAGGGGGCATAAAATGTTGGGGAGTATTTTAATATGTCCTATATAAACATTGGCTGTTGGAGATTTTTTTATTACTCTGTGAGGTCAGGTACATTTAAAATAAAATAAGGTATCTATAATTCCCTATGAAATTAGAATGAGCTTTAAAGTGGATTAAACTGGGGTCTAAACCAAATGACAGTATCCCTGGAACAGTCGCATAAGAAAAATTACCAAGCTCTAAGTAAAATCGGGAGACTGGGTTTGTCAGGCTGACTTGTATTTAACAAAATGGCAGTTACCCCACTTTACACTAGCAATTAGCAATAAAAGAATTTATAATTTACTTTGAACTTTTTTCCCCCACTTTAACATAAAACTTCAATAAAAGAGTTACGCCGCTATTAAAAGCACTTTGTGTTGAGAACCCCTGTAAAACGCAGAATGTTTCAGGGTCACATTAGCAAGTGGGAATCAGGAAATATTTAAAGGGCCCCTTGTTACCTGCTAGTATCTCTTTTTTTCCCATGGAAAATGAGAAACGAGCTGGAATGTAAACAGGGGGGAAGCAGGAGAAGAAGAAGAAAGGCACCAGGAGTGCCTTTGGGTTAGCCAAATCCCATGGCTTTGCGCAAGGCCTCTCACTTCTGGGGAGGGGGTTTCCATAGGTTGTAGGGAGCTGCGGATGCACGGAGGGCTGACGCTGCAAAACCGCCCGGCGCCGGGGGGGAAGGGAGCAGGGAGAGGGTGAAGGAGGAGCATACACAGCTTTTCACCTCTCGGTCTCTATTCAATTTACTTTCTGCGAGTGTTAGGAAAGCACTCAGCGCAACACAACGTGAGGAAATAACCACACTTGCTTGCAAAACTTGTGTGTATCTAGAAATTGCTAGAACTTCATCTGTATGTGGGGTTCCCGTACAGGAATTAAAAGCTGGGTGATTTATGGCATTTTATTGCACTTCTTGGCCATTGCTAATGTTTTCTTCATTGAGAAATGGCAGAAGCTGCAATTTGGATTTTTATTGTGCAGTTTGCCAGCCTTCTCCCCATTCCCCTTCCCTTTTTCTTTTTCCTTTCCTGGGTGAACTTGCTTTGGGTTTAGGAGATGAAAGTTTATGGAGGCAGATGAGTGTCAAGGGGACTGAATCCAAACACGGAGCCAATGAGCGTGTTGCCAGATTTTATCTACCCTCACTGAAAATACAGTATCCAGAAAAAGAAGAGTGATTATAAAGGAGAGTGACTTAGCCTCTAACTTACACAAAAATTCTTGGACGGGTTTCTGGTTTTCTTTTTTAAACAAACAAAACAATGTTTCCTGGTTGGCAGTTCCCAAAGTCTTTCCTTTTTTTCCCATTTTTTGGCACATTGCTGAAAGGTCATGCTGATGTATTTCCAAAACATGCTCATTGAGTACAGCTTTGCAAAAAATAAGAGCCTCTTTCTTTAAGGCCTGATCCTGCTCTCATTTAAGGCAGAGACAAAATTTCAACTGTTTGCAGGGAGACAGGAGTAGAGCCCAATCACAGAGTCAAACTCGCTGTAGGATTAAATCCAGGCTGGGTAGTACCCGCTACGCCTAGAGCTGCTGACACCATTATACACTCCTGTTTACCATTGCTTGTGTCTGCCAGACTGTAATGGTTCAGACTAACAATCCTCGTGCTACTTTTCAGCCTCAAGTCAAGATTTCTGACAATGAGGCAAGGGCTAAATCGGCTGTTTGCATGTTAAAATAATCTAGTGATGATTCCTTTGAAAGCCTTTGTGCCCATGCACTTGGGGGAAGGAACTTCAAAGCCAGGGTGCTTTATTTCTGGATTGAACCATATTCCACCAAAATGATGCTAGATGAAAATCCTTTCAAGGATTGTACTTTTCATATGCTCAGTGGGCTACAGTTTTAAACTCTTGAGCTTGGTTAGACACCATGCATCAAAATGCATACAGACATGGCTGTTAAAAGTGAAGGTGCACGAGCACGAACATTTGAGTTTGCGGGCATAAAGTCTTGTAGAGTGTGTGCGTGTATGTATGTGTGTGTGTGTGTGTGTGTGTGTGTATGTGTGCGGCTGCTGGTGTTTATTTGTCTTAGGCAAGCAGGCAGGAGGACGGGTAAATGGACAAAGCACTTGACTAGAACTCAAGGAACTTACGCTCTGTTCTTGGCGCAGCGTCAGGTTTCCTGCGTGACCTTGTATAAGTCACTTATTCTGTGGTGCACCTCAGTCGTCCTCCCCTGTAAGAACTTTCCTTCCTTCCAGCAATGCTTTATAGTTGAAGTGCATTAATGCACTAAGCAAGAATTGGCCGGGGGGGCAGAGGGGCGGGGTGGGTGTTAAATGAAGACTTTCTTGATACTGCGAAGGGTCTCACTTCCTTCCAGGTAACTTTACCTAAAGAACAACTAACATGACCAGTATTCACTGTTGTGTTGTAGCAGTGCTCAGAGGCACTAGTCGTATATTAGGAAGCCATTGTGCAAGGCGCTGTGCAAGCAAAGGACCAAAGTATGATATATTTGGCCTCAAAGTTATCATCAGCAGAATTTTCATAATGCTGCATAAATCGAAGCCAGTGTCACAGATCTTCGTGCCCAGCAATTGTTTTCCTAGGGTTTTTATATTCGAGGAAACATAGTGTGAACTCAAGCACAAGCACTGAAAGTTTTCAGTACTCCTCTGATACACAGCCTACTGCTCTCTCCTTCGGTTGCCTTCACTAAGAAGTGAAATCTTGTTGGCTTCTGTATCGGGCTTTTATCTAAGGAGTTAAAGCAAACACCAGTCTGTTGCCTTTAAACTCCAGCCCTGATCCCAGTGAGTTTGCAGAGGGCTGAGAGGCTTTGAAAAGAAAGACAGGTTGTTTGTCACCTTTGACACACAAACATCCCAGCAAGTTACCTTTTTGTTTATTCCACTGTAAAACTCGGAACACACTGCTTTCAGGGTGCTTACCTTCCATAACATGACCTTTCAAGCAAATATATCCCTTCAAACTTTGGAATTCGGTGAGGTAGAATTAAAATCATTGACCTTTCATTCTCCTTTCTTCTTAGCCCACCTCCCTCTCATACACTTTCGCTTTAATAACCAAGAAGCACATCTGCAGTTCTTGCCGTAAACACTGCAAAAAGCATTAAGGTTTTTAAGGTAACCTTGGCAAAATCCAAATTAGAAAACATACTGCAGTGATTCACATTTAACCTCCAAGTTATTTCACAGCATAGCTGACAGCCTGCATTCTTCAGAACTTTGTGTTATTTGCTTTTTTTCTTCCCCACTCTCTCTGTAAGCAGCGGGACAAAAAAAAAAAAAAAAAAAAAGCAAGCCCAAAAAAGCATAGGAATTTTTTCTCCATTGGGGGCCTGATATGTAAAATACACATGAAGAACTAGTTCCTTTTCTGGTCACTGAACTAAAAAGAGACACATTTCTTACGAGTTTAGAATACCTCTGTCAAGTCAACAACAACAAACGCCCTGTTTTTTAGAAAAAGTTGTGTAGCTTTATTACTTGATGACTTAGAAGATCTTCAGCTTCCTCCCCTCCAGTCAGGGACACTCAGCCAAGAAAGAGCCTTCGCTATTTAAATCACGATTTCCCAACCCCGCCAGTGCCATTGCCTTGGCTCATCTTCCGGAGCTCCAGGGGAGACAAATGCATTTTGGGGAGCAGGGCGGGCGATGCACCCCGACAGCAGCCCGGAGCCAGTCAGCCAGGATGGAAGGCATCAGCTCAGCCTCACTGAGAAAGCAAAGGCAAGAGAAAGAAAGATGCTACAAAGGGAAGGGGTGGGGTTCTGTTTTTCTCAGAAACGTGCTGCACTGTAGGACTGTGCCTTTTATTTTTGGCACAAATTGCTGTAGCAAATTATATAGCTTATCAGATGTGGTTTGTTAGGCTCAGTAAAGAAACCACTGCAAGGACTTGTTTTCCTTGTTGTCTGCACCCGATTATGAGATCGGCACAAATCAGATTCCTGATGCTGCACAGGAACAAGGTTGAAACTCCACGGGCCTTGTTTTTCCTGTAACCAAATTAAGTGTGATTGGGTTACAAACCAATTCAGCCCAATTGGGTTGATTCTCTCTCTGACTTTACACAAGAGTAGTCTGCCTGTTCACCTTGATGCACAGGGATTTATTAGCAAATAGGACGCTATGTGCTAATTTCAATGACAGCATAAGTACACGCAGCTCCTCTGAAAACAGCTGAATGGGAGCAACGTGCCCTGGCTCCAGGGTCACATTTGGACCCTTTGTTAGGTATGAGAACCCACAGACTGCAGGATCAAATCCTGGAAGCCCCTCTTGTCTTCTCAGTAGCCCAGACCAGCCCTGAAGGTTGTAAACATGAATTAGTGGAGATGCAAAAGGGATTTCAGAGTACATTAATAAACAGGGCTTAGCTACAGCAGCTAGGGAGGAGATACACATTTTATTCACTTCTTCCAGCTACTGGAAAAATAACCTTTGGTAAAGGGGTGGGCAGCAAGGGGATTAACACCACCAATTAAATCCACTTGCATCCAGGGCTACATGCAGTGCCTCTCCCACACCAATCAGACAGTGTCACCACTAAAACAGCATAACCTGTTTGCCCTGATGCCTCTGGTCCCTGGTAGAAAGGAACAAGAGGGAGAATACAGGCCAAACACAAAATCCTCAGCCACCCATCTGTTTTCAGGGGAGGAGAGAAAATATTTCATTTTCTACCTGTAAAGAAAAATGGATTCATGTCACATCCTTCCTTGATTATCCCCAGCATTATGCAATTCAATAGATTTGCTGTCTTGATTAGACAGGCAGAATAGAATTTTAATTGTGAGTCTCTGGAAGGAAAAATGGAGAGATTTGTATGAAAAAATTGGGAGGCAGCAGAGTTATTGGAAAGCTGAGCTTTTTATAGTCAGTCTTTCTGCTTCGTTCAACCATCTGCCTTTACTTGTGCTCTGCTGCTTGGGGTTGAGAAGTTGCTGGCTTTAAAGATGAGTCGCAAAGTTTAACCAGATAAATAAATGTGTGCAAGATCCCTCCCTACTAGCAGAACAGCCTTCAGCATTCCAGCTACATATGTTGACAAAAAGAATGTTTTAATTTTAGCATTATTTTTACTGTTTATCAAACAGAAATGATGCATGTAGTTGCTTGCATGAGTCACAGTTAAAGGAAAGTCTCTTTCAAAAAGGCCTGAGAAATGTAGACAGACGAAACTATTTTACTGGGGGGCAAACAGAGAAATTATTATTTCTTTTTTTTAGATGCAAGCTTATAGATATATTGGTAGGAAGGGGAATTGGCCTAGGTTAGCGTTTGCAGGAGAAGATATGAGTGTCTGAGTCAGCAGTCAATGCTAATTTAAGGAATTTGGGGCCTTAATTTGTGCCAGAAATCAGAGCTGAACTCAGTCCAGGACCAGGTGAAACCAAACATGGCTTTTCCTGATTTATTCTAGGTCAGTGACAGAATGCGTCGGTCCTATTTACTGTCTAGAGAGGTGGGCAGTAAAGCCAGAAGTCTGGGTAGACACAGACCAGTTTGCGTGATATGTGGTAGTCTCCGCTACAGAGATTCAACCCATTTTGGGATGTTATTTGCAAACAGTGATTTTCACTGAGGTGTAATTGTCTCCCTGTCTTTTTAATCATAAAAAGCTCTGGCGACGGAAAACATCCGCTCCACAGGTTCATACGTGGATTGTCCAGAATTCAAGTACACAAATTCCAGCCCAAATAGTCCATACTCTGAGATATGTAAGGCCCCTGGTTTGACTCACTACGAGCAGACTCTTAACCATCCAGTGATGCGCTTTCTCATTGTGAAAAACTTTAAAAGCATGTTGGGTGCATTCCAACAGGAAAAACAGTTGCAACGTAAACAGTTTCATAGGGCTGGGAAAACGTTCCCTGCCCAGATCTCACTTTTTCCATAGGTGGAATCAATATGAAAACATCTTGAAATACACTGTTACTACTAGACATGTTATTTATATTGCTGGATTGGAGTTTTCAGTATTTCGTTCTTGTCTATAACATAACCCTTGAGATCCTACAGTCCGGTAAGTCTAAACATCTAAAAACTCAGGAAGTTTAAACTTTTTGATCTGAAAAATTGTGCTGGAACTCTACTAAGGCTGTTCAATGAAAGGCAATTCTATGAATTTCTAGCTTCTCATTGGAAATATTTGCATACAACACCTTGTTATCTGCCTTTGCTATGGTCCTGGCAGTACAGCTGAGACCGGATGGCACTCAAGCACTGTCCAGTAACACGGACACTTTTGTTTCAGCTACCGATTCCCTCTTTTGCAGTGATCTCTGACAGTACTTTCATCAGCAGTGCTACGTCTACAGATGGGAAAGGCTTGCCCAGTTTTTGCACTAGCTTTGCTTGGTGTCATCTCTACATCTGCACAGGAGGTCCAGCCACTGACTGAAATGTCACTGTTTCTCCACGAATTTTCGCTTTTGTAGGTTTGCAATTATGCAGACTCTTCTGAGTATTGAAAAATCTGTGTTATCACCTACTGAATGGTATTTTGTGTGGAAACAGGAACACTTTTTTTTTTTTTTACAGAGGTCAACTTATCCATCACATTTCATAGAATCATAGAATCACAGAATCATAGAATCACAGAATGGTTTGGTTTGGAAGGGACCTTAAAGATCATCTGGTTCCAACCCTCCTGCCATGGGCAGGGACCCCTCCCACCAGACCAGGTTGCTCAAAGCCCCATCCAGTCTGGCCTTGAACACCTCCAGGGACAGGGCATCGACAGCTTCTCTGGGGAACCTGTTCCAGTGCCTCAGCATCCTTATAGTGAAGAACTTCTTCCTTATTTCTAACCTAAATCTGTCCTCTTCCAGTTTGAAACCATTACCCCTTGTCCTATCACTACATGCCCTTGTAAAAAGTCCCTCTCCAGCTTTCTTGTAGGTCCCCTTTAGGTACTGAAAGGCCACTATAAGGTCTCCCCGGAGCCTTCTCTTTTCCAAGATTAACAACCCCAACTCTCTCAGCCTGTCTTCATAATAGGAGAGGTACTCCAGCCCTCTGATCATCTTTGTGGTCCTCCTCTGGACCCACTCCAACAGGTTCATGTTCTTCTTATGTTGGGGGCCCCAGAGCCGATACTCCGGGTGGGGTCTTACCAGAGCGGAGCAGAGGGGGTGAATCACCTCACTTGATCTGTTGGCCACGCTTCTTTTGATGCAGCCCAGAATACATTTTACTTATAATACTTTTTCTTACCTCAAAAAATAAACTTTTCCTTTGGGGACTGTGCTCATACTTCATGTGGAGTTTTCTTCCTGAAGGAGTGTTGCAGTAGGAAGGTAGAAAGCAAACTTACTTGAAGCAAAAAGTAAAGAAGTGGCTATAGAAATTGTTATGAAACTATATACCCTTTCAACATTGCCAAAACATCTGTAAATCTCATTTCAAGGCAGGCATAACAGACAATTAGGGACTGACTCAAGGAAAGATGTGCCCTTATACAGCAAAGCACTTAAGTATCTGATTATCTTCAGTCTTGCCTTTTACCTAAGCATTTATTTATACACTTTGCTAAGCCTAGTACTGAGCAAGAAAAGCTCATCTGAATTTAAGGCACTTTACTGAGAAGATCAAGATCATATTTCAACTGATTAACCAGACTTAATGGCTTCTCCTTCACAGCGATGGGAAGGACATGCTGGTACAACTGAATTCAACAAGAACTGCATATGCTTGCTCCTGCCTCTGGAAAACGATGCCTTTTTCCCAGGGATCTCAACTGGGGCTTCCGTGCCTGATGTTAGGCACCTGCATATGGAAATGTTGTTATTTGCTGTGTTAAACCCTAACCAGTTACTGTTCTTACAGGGGTTAGGCAAGCAAGTTCAGAATTTGAACTTGCACAAACAAAATCCCATGCACAGAGCAACTGGCCATCTACAGTACCAAAGAAAATTATGGTCCAACTGTTCCATGGCCTCTCCTTTCTGTGCCTCGCAGAATCAGTACTGCTGTGCTTAATGATAACACATTTATCTAACTACACAGAAATAGATGTTAATTTTGAAATGTATCAAGTGTAAAAGAGAGAGAAAAGGAGAAAAGCACTGCTGCAACCTTCTGTTTGTGGAATTTCTAAATTTTTATTCCACACACGAGTCTAACATCATTCATGGAAATACCAGCTCAGCACTGTTGAACAGCAGTCTGTTTCTTTATATTTATTTTGCCCCCTCATATTTTCTTCCATTAAAGTTTAGCAGTGTACACAAACAAACTGCAATGAGAAAAAAAAAGACAAAAATGAAACTCATAAAAAGGCAGGCAATAGAAGTGACCTTTGCCACTCCTTTGATAGTATTTTGCACATTTCTCTGCTAGTGGCTAAGATTTTTTTTTTACACTTTCAGGCAACCATAGATGATAACATGAATAAAATTGTATGGTGTCTCATGAATTTAACAGAAACATTTTAGAGGCAATAATTGCTCTTTCTGGAGTGTACTTTAATTTAGAGATGGAATTCTTTCTGTGATTTATGTAGCAGTATATTTTATGCCATGTAAGGTATGCTTTTAAATCTGCCTCCTCACATGCACACATATTTGAAATGTTTGACTTCATATATACAGTCGCACAAATACACAAATTCATAGATTTACATACATATATAAGAACATGCAGCAGGCTACACATGTATATGTGAATAAATTTATGTATGAAGGCAGATATTTGTGTTTGTGCAAATGCAGAAATTTCAAATTATTATGTCCCCGATTAGATCATATTTTGGTATTACGCGGAGCCACAATGAATTATAAGCAAATAGATAGCACTCTGAGGGAAAACATAGGAAATGCTTGAGACTGACCTTCAGTGCCTTCCAAGAGTAGAGGTTACAGGTGAATTTTGTGACTACTTGGGATCACCACAAACCTCTGATTAGCAAAAATAACCAGATGCTGATTGCTTTTTGGTTTTCTTCCTTTAAATACATGCCCAAGGAGAAGACACTCTCTAAGTAATTATATGCTAAGGAATCAGAAACATAGCATCTACTTGGACCATTTTCATCTGCTACAACAGGCTAGCAGCCCATGGTATTAGTTATGGTGGGGGCTGCAACAAATACATTTATGCAGCTGATAGGCCCATTCCTTCCATTGTCCAAAACATTTTCTATGTATGCTGTGCATGGTGCAGGCAGCACTGTATGTTCAGCATTACGCTTCATCAATGTAACCACATGAACATGCTAATGCCAGTGACATAGTCACACTCTGCTACGGCTTGCTTAATAACCTGTGGACGAGAAGCCAGGAATTTTATTCCTTTTTCCTCCACTTGCTGGCTTTCCCTTTTTCCTATCCCACAAATTTAACTGAGATTTCACAAAGTTTCCCTCTCTGCAGCAAAAGGAAACCAGCCCTGTGTAAGTTTTTCCGCACACAAGCGAGGCTGGCCCATTGCATACTAGCCTTCAGATAGAGGCAGTCAGCCAGGGCATAATGCTTTGTGTATCCAAGTCCCTGGATGGCCATAGCCCCAGCTGCTAAATTACAGCCAGAAGACTCAAGCCTAAGGGCGGCTAGTTGTAGTCCCTTGCATTGGAGAACATCAGCACCAGATTGTCACTGGACCAGCCTTAGGACCCTGACCTCTCACATCCCACATGAGTTGGTTGACTAGTGGGCTAATGATCTAGCTAGAAACTTCTTGTCCACTGCAAAGATATTTAATTAGTAACAAGGGGTGGAGTAGCTGGAACGGAGGAGCAGAAGACAAAGAGCAGCACAGTAGCCCAGTGCTTACTGCATATGGACATCATCCTTACTTCATTTGGAGCAAGGCAGAGAGGTGAACCCATGTCTGCTGTATCTAGGCAAGCTATGGAGACAGTTTTCTTTAACCAAAGAACTAATTCTGTTAGCCTTTTTCACATTCACTATTCCTTCGAAAACTATTCCCATTTCAGTTGGGTACCTGTAGAAAAAGTAACTGTTTAGCATGAGAATGATGGGCCAAGGACCCCTACAACCTAGGCATAAAGGACTAGGGCTTTTTCATTTATTTTTTCTCCTCCATGTGTCCTTCTGTGAGTCCCTCCCTGGAAATGGAAATGGTGTATTGTAATGCAGATTTCCTGCAGAATCTCACAGATCACTCTCTGCAGGGATTTCACTCCTCAGCTGAAATACTTTTCAGCCAAGGTATTGTTCATTTATTCAACAGCTTTATTTTTAAACATGGAATACCATAACTGTGCATTACTAATTCCTTTTAAAAGTATTATAGTGTTTATTTTTTGATTGAGGCTTGAGGGCTTAAGATCATTTCGCTGAGTTTTGTTGGGGTCTTTTTTATTCCATTATTTACGAATTTAAAATACACTATGAAAGGATTAAAATAAAGAAAAAGACCTCAAAACCCCACTAGTCTTGTTTTTCTTTCTTCAGTCCCAGCACCCGGTCTGTTTTCTCTTTCATGCTTTCCACGGAGAACCATTTTCTTTAATGTAATCACTGGCTGATTGACTCTTGCCTCTGTTTTCACTTTCCTCCTATTTGTGGAGGTCAGAGAAACAGCAAAGGTTTCATTTAACTTCTCATTGGAGACCACACTTTGGCCCCAAAGCACTCAAGAGCCCAGAGCCGGCCAGAGAAACACCATCCACCTCAGCCCAGAGCCAAGGTGTAAAACCAGAACTGGGAAGCAGGGAAAACTTCATTCCTGCCCTGAATTCATCCCCAGGAGCAGGTCTGGTGTTTGCCCTTCATCACCTAACACTGAAGTGACCAGCGGATGGTCTTCTTCAGCAACACAGTAGCATCTCCGTACCAAATGGTTTCAAAAAAGCGTCAGACGAGTCAAAAGGACTGACATGATGGTGAAGAACCTCTCGCCCTCCAGCAGGCAAAGGGAAGATCTGTGCCCCAGTGCTACTGGTGCAGACAGAAGATTTTCTGAACATCTAAGCTTTTGTTATGCAGCTGCTTCACAGAGATTAATCCAGGTTTTGTGGAGAAAGGGGAAGTCTGACCCACAGAAAACAAGATCTCCGAGGTGAAGGGAGAGGGGAAGGGCGGTATTCACTAGCTTCCCCAGCACTGCAATCAAACTCTTGGCCTGAGCCTACTCTCAGCATCTGCCATATATGCTGCATGCCTTACCCATGGCAACACTTCGGCAGTGGGAGAATACATTTGTCCTGGGCCTGTTCCTACTATGTCAACCCATGCTATAGCCTGGAGAAATCAGTGCTGTCCTCGCAGTTCAAGTCTGCTGGCAGTACAAGGCAGGATGGCTCAGGGGATCTAAAGAAAATGAGCCCAGTACCACACTGCTTGGGGATCAGATATTATTTCTTTAAATCATAGTACAATTTAGCCTATTTCAAAAAGAAGCAATGATGATTACAGCACAAAATTTCCAGTCTGGCTTGTGGAAAGGTCCTGAAGCATTACATTGATGTTCAAGAAGATGTTTGCAACTTACTGTAGCAGAGCAAAGTTTCAATCCCATAAACATTAATAGGTCTCAGACATACTTAAATAGGGAAGACTTCATCCCACTGAAAGCAAAGCATGGGATTAGGAATTTTGCTGAATTAGGGCCTCCAAAAAACCTGAGTCGCATTGTTGGTCTGGAAGTAATGACCACAGATATGTTTTTCTATTTCCAAAGTAAAAAATATCAGAAAATGCAAGGGAATATTTAGACTTTGGTTAAGAAACCCTTAACAGAAGCATTTGCTCTGGGCTAATAACAGTTGTGACCCCTTACATTATCTTTATGTGATAACCTTTGCCTTAAAATGTGCATGGGCAATTTCTGTTGAAGCATGTAAATACAAATTATTGAATAAAGAATAATTGATTTAGAATTGTAAAAAATCAGCAGCCTCGCAGAGAAAAGGGACAACAGTAGACAGATACATTTTAAGTACTAATGACTCTCCCTTATGAGAGTAGCTTTACCCAGTGTATAATGCATGAGTGGTAAAATAGGTCAAACCCTGGAAGCATCCACATCTTTGAAATCATTATGAATACAATGGTTTTACTGCATCACCAATTGCATAAGAGCTCCAAAGCAAAGCCGTATGTGGAATGCAAAACATAATGAAAATCCTTGCTCTTGTGTCACAGATTAGAGAGCTACTACGGATTTTGGATCCTTTCCCAATTTTAATACAGTTACATTCCTGTGGCTGGTACTTCTACATTTTCACTTCTGTGTGCGATAGAAGTTCGCTCCTTTGTGCTTTTTGTACCATTCATAAGATTTCAGCTATTTGTGGTACAGGAAATTTGGCATGTTAGCAATGTTAGTCATTTTCATGCAAAGAAAAGTTTGGCCATCCCGTTTGTATTCTGCTAGGGCTTTGGAGGGGGGAGGGCTTCATCCCATGATATTCCATCCCCCACAAACAGGGGAAGCTTGTTCTCTGCCTACCTACCACTACAGCTAAAGTTATGTCAGTGCCAGGTAATGAAAAGGCTTTGTTATTTAACAGGCAAATAATAGAGAGCCTTTGTGCAAGGATAATTACAGTGGTTTGGATATTCCTGGATTAACCCTTGGGGTGAACGTTCATCTCAGTAAATCACTAATAAATATACATTAGCACCATGTCTCTCTCCATTTTATACTCTAGTCATCTTGGTCATACTACTCACAAGTTTACCTGGGGCTGTTTTTGTAGTACAAGCTTCAATATCCTTTGCCTATCCTTGCTGTATAACTCTAACAAAACAACCAGAACTTCCTGCATTTTACCTCAACCAATCTGTCTTCTGATGAAGCAGCAATGAGATTGCGTATCTTGCCGGCTACTGGGAAGAGTAACTGGTAAATATTTGCACAGCACTTCGAAGAAGTAGGACCTGACTCATTGCAGCATTACTTCAGTTTTACGTCAGTATTAACCATTATATTCACGCCACTATCAACTTAAAAATCAGCTGCTGAGAATCAGGCCCACAGAGGGCCAGGTGCCATTGCTGCTCTTCTCACACTATTTTGTGTTTGTTATTTTTGCTGAGTTATCAGTTGCCTGAGCCAGTTCACCATCCACGTTGATTGGGGGGTTTCTGGGAACAAGGGAGGGGATGCAGGGCAGTGGCAGGTGTGAGTGGCGGCTACTGGAGATGCCCAGACAGAGGAACAGGAGTCACGACTGCCAGGATCTCTTGCTAGTGTGAAAACACTTCATGTCAAAAACTGTTTTCTATGGAAAGAAGAAAAGCATTGAAATTGTATAAAGAGCCCTAAATACTGACCCACAAAGATGTGCTGCATCTCATGACTTCATAGTTTATGTTTGTGGAAGTGAGCACCAGCCCAAGACTTTGCTGTATGTGTCACGGCTCCTTATTTTGCAGGATGACCCACAGATACAGGCAATAACATTTTGTCCAGTACTACTGCCCTGGTCCTTAGGTCTGACTGAAGAGTTTTTGATGAAAATCAGGAGGCACAAGGTCCAAATATTTATCTTATACTTACAAGTAGTATTATTTAAAGTAAATTATGCTACCTGACAGTTCTTAGTCAGAGGGCTACGAAATAGCAGTTTTTTAAAGAGAAGTAAGGCACAAAAGTTTAAAGAGGGAAATGAAGAGTGGGAAAATACTGCTATTATTATGGAATAAGAGTGCTGCAAAATTGCTGTGAAAATTGGAAATCCATAATTTTATTGCCAAACCTGGTTTTGCCTTACAGTAATAGTCATGAACAGCGGAGATGGAAAAAAAGAACCATTAGGTCATTTTTTCTGTCTTCTTGTTAATTAAGAGTGTCTCCCTACAAGGATCTTGACTGTTTTGCTCATTTTAAAAATAACTAAAGCAATGAGGGTTCAACTCGTTCCCTTGGGAGACCGTTCAGTAGACTAACAGACCTCACCGCTAGGAAATTTTTCCTCATTATCAGCATGGATTTTTTCTTTGTTCACTTTCATCCTGTTACTTCTAGTTATACCTGGTTGGACCATTTCTATAGTACATCAAATTCCATCGTTTCATCTCACATAAGTATTTCTTTCCCAGGGCAGATATTGAGCTAAATCTGAGCTTCAGTGAAGAAACTAGATGCAAGCTCAGAATAGCAATTGGCTATAACAGGTCCTATTTTTACTACGTATTGAGCACACAAACAAAGAGAATTGCTATTTAAATTCTGAATGGGAAATCTGAAAATAAATTTTTTTCTTCAAGCACTTTTTTTTTTTCCCAAGTATATGGCTGCCTGCTTCTCAAATCCACTTAAGCATTTAGAATGCAGACACCAGATTCTTCCTCTCCAACAAAACTGAACTGACATGCTAGAGCTGCAGATCACATAGTAGTTCACATTTAAAGGGAAGGAATGTCTTTTATTTACTACAGGACCAATACCAGACATATCTTTGCTCAAATAGTTAGCTAAGGGTGAATATGTCCTCTATGCAGAAGGTCACAACAGGGTATGTACCACTTAAGTCTCAATTATGCTCTATTTATATCTGAAACTTTCTCTGCTTGGAAGATTCTGGGAAATTTTCTCCATTTAGCCATATTTTGGGTATTTCACTGTCTCTTGGAGAAGTCAGTTGTAGGAGAAGTCAATTAAACATTATCAATAATGGTGTGAGGTAGACCTCCTAGTGTATAGCAAGAGAAACCAGTGAAAGGCACTTAAGTAATATTGTTAACTATTTTTATGCATGTTGCTCTTCTTCCTTTTTACCTATTCTCAGGTTTCTAACAACTTTAACATTCAAGCCCCTGTAAAGAATGTGAAAGCGTCATTGAAAAGTCCAGGGAGGAAAACCCATGAAAAAAACCACAACAGTCTTCCAACCAAAGTTAAACTGGGAGAAAGTGAAACCAAACTACCAACAAACAAATGAACAAATGCATTTCAAAAGCTTAGTATTAACCTTAAATTGAGCTAATTAAATTATAAAGATGTTTCCTGCTGTTTCTCTGAGATATTTATCCTTTTATTTGAAACACGTGCTCCGTAAAAGGACATTGGTCTCAACATACCACCTTATTTCAAGTCGACAACTTGAATATAGAGGGGGAAAAAGAGGGGGAAAAAAAATAGGACAAAATATTCATGCTTGTAGCCAGACTCCTAAACCTGTGGCCAGGTACCTTAAAGAGAAATTAAAACTTATGCAAAAGATCCAATGCTTCTGATTAGTTCAGCATTGCTTTTTCTATGTTGTTAGTTGTCAGGGGGAATAATTGTGTCAAAAATACATTTCTAGTTCCTTGCTTCCTGTTTCTGGCCAACTCCTCCCTTCTTTTATGTTTTGCAGTTCAGATAAGTGAAATACTTTCTAATTGGCAAACTACAAGTTTGTTCCCTCCAACTGTCCCTTGCTCGCTTTTGTGAAATAAATTCCATCTGCTCAACTTTCCCTCCATCACACACATTCTGGGTTGAGAGAGTACTGCAGTGTGAAGCCTCTGGATCTAGTCAGCTGCATGGCAGTGAAAAGAATGAGTGGATTACTGGTGGTAAAAAATCAAACAGAACATAAATAAATGTTTAAAATTACATAAAAGCACATGTGTAGTGTACTTCACATGAAAGCACAAGGTATCTGCACTCTGGAGAATGGTATAATGGACCTGTGGACTTCCTAGCCTTGCTGTCTATATGTCAGACCCTTGAAATTAACTCGTGTGAAAAATGTTCTTGTGGCTTCATTTCCTCTGCAGGGTTTTGGGTTAGGGTTTTGTGGTTTTGCCTTTTGGGGGTGTTGGTTGTTTTTTACACCCTTTAAGCAATTAAAAATGCAAGGGAAAGAAATTCATCAGTTCAACTAGTCCCTCAACGAGCAGGTTTACTATCCTCCATACACATCCTTACCTTGTGTTTGTCACTGTTTCTGAGCTCTGTCTATTACCGCACAAAGCAATCATTCTTTCCTGAGAGCACTGCAGAGAGTGTGAGGTCTGTTTTAGAATATATTTAAGTATTACGTACAGACTCATGCTGTATCAGTTTATATTTAAAAAGGCAAGTTCAAAGAACTGATGGTGATAAAATCTGCAGTAGCCTTTAGTTCTTCTGGATATACCCTCTACAGTTTTGGGCTACCAAGCAGGAAAGCTCTGTCACTCATTAACTACATCCTAAATAACGACATGAGCCAGAAGTGCCTGCAAGGGGTGCTCTCAATGCAAGGCACTCGTTCCTCAAGGACAGAATGACTAGCGGCACTTTTTCCAGGTAAAGGAACCAGGATAGGAAAGCCCAGACGGAGATGAACCTTTACGCTTTTCTTATTCTTGCATGAACTAGAGTAGGGAGCTTTAGAGGATGTTCTTAGAGTTATGTTTCCCCTATTAGTCGGATGTCCCCAGTTTTCCTTAGGAGCTTTTAGGGATCCTTACATCAAAAGATGTGTAGTGGTTGAGACTGCCGATGTGCTGGAAGGTGTGTGAGGGCTCACAGGGACCATGATTCTCTCCAGCCTGCAGCACTGAAAACTTAGGTGACTTTGTAGCTCTCAGGGAGACTATTTTGAAACTGCATGAAACAAATCATTCTGCAAAATAATTTCCACAGTCAAAAGTTGGAGATATTAGTCCATAAATCAAACCTGTATTGCATTCAGTCCCTCTACTCTACTTCTCTCCTTGAAGACATTCAAGCAAACCCAGGCTTCCTTACTCCAAACAGTAAAGTTAATACCAGCCTTCTAAACTAATTTGAGAAGCCTGTTTGGTTGTGGTTGTAGCAGGGGACAAAAGTAAAGTTGTTGTGATCATCAGATCTTTTGATTCTGAAAGTAGAGTCAACTCAAATATTTAGCTGGGTTTCTGATGTCTGCTATTTCTGGTAAGCACTAATGTTTTCGAGAAGTCCCATAGAGAGGCTTGGCAGTCTTCATTTTACTCCAGAAAGGATTTTGTATCTTCAGTTACACCCTAAAACAGAGGCTCACAATGGAAACTGACCTTTGCAATAATGTTGCTGACGTAAGGCAGCAGTATATATAGATTTATATAGTGTCTTGACCAAATCTATACAAGTACTACTACCGTTCCAACTTTTCAACAGTAGATTAACTTTAAGGCAGTAATAACAAAACAAAAAAAAATTAAGTCCATAAAACACTACAGTATGTTCTTAGCAAGATTATAACAAAATCTGGTGAAATACCAAAGCGATCAGTCATATTTCATCTTCGGACAAATTAGCAGGTTAGGTGGCTTGAATTTACCGTAGGAAAGCCTTGTCTTATCAACTGTATCTGAGCAGCCCTTTCTCCCAGCATTGCAAACAGTGGGGCAGCTCCAGCAAAAGTACCCGCATTTCCCAGTGCAAGCTAGTAGAGAGAAGTTCACAGCAGGTTCCTGGACATTGTTTATCTAAAGCTACTCAGCCATTCTGTGCAGCAAAGCAGCTATTACCTTAGACCCCCTGTTTTTACTGTGACCAGAGGAGCCGTATTGCTGTTAGCAATGGGGAGGGATGGGGACAATTTTCAGGGGGTAGGGGAGAAGTCAAAAAAAAAGGAAAACCCTAATGAAGGCAAGGGCATGGAAGTGACAGTTCAAACCAAGCAGCTCCAAAGCTGTATTGCTATTTTCAGAATCCTTTAAATGTGGGGAAAAAAAGCATGAATTCAAATTAATCAATTGTCTTTTAAAGTAGCTGAGGTAGCACTCTGACTATTACCTGTGCTTTTAGAGTGCATCTCAAATGTGTCATTCAGGCTTCTGAAGACAAGAAAGATACGAATGAATCACCTTGTTACAAATTAATCACCCTGGGATTAGGGGTAAAAATTTCAAAAGCACCTTAAAATGACTTAGAAATCTAATTCCCATTTTCAGAATTGACTTAGGCAGTTACATCCTGACTCTAGTCAAAAGTCAATGGGATGATAGCTCCTAAATCACTCTAATGCATCCAAAAATGTTACCCACTTCTATATGTAACACAACACCAAGCCCCTCTGCAGTCTCGTTTGCCCTTCAGCGCAAGTCTCAGGCTCCTGCTTTTTCATCCCTGATTTCAGTCCACATTTACCATATGTTGTGCTCTCATTTTCATTAAACATTTTGAAAGATGGAAGTTTCAGACAGTGAGCTACTCATTCATTCATCTTTCCACACAGAAACCTAGCATCACTAAAACACCAATTTCAGACTATTATTTTTAACTAATGAGAAAGGAAGTGTTTTTCCTGACACTGACAGCAAAATCCATGCACCCATTTTTATATTTTACAACTTGATATAGCATGTACAACTGCCACATCTCAGACTAAGTGTATGTTCTGATCTTCTTCCCGTTACATGCCTTTTTCACAAGTTAATGAGCAATCAAAAGATAGCCAAAGGATCGTTTGAGTCCTAAGGGGGTAGGGCAATAGTCGAGCTATCTGGATTCTACTGCTCTTCCATTGACCAGATTATGATAATGTCCCTTTTCCTCCTTTGGGCATTGTAAAAATCTTTTTATTTCTCCACCTCTGTTCCCCTCCACCCTGTGTCTGTCACGTCCCTTGTATCTGAAACATTATGTTGGTAGCACTTCTATCATAAATGTCTGATTCCACTGTGACACAAGCTGTAGAAAATAAACTAAGGAATATGTATGTCTAGATTACACCTATTCACAAGCATATACGAACGTAGTATCTCGCTCTCTGATACAAAAAAGATGAACTTCCAAGTGCTAGTGAATGACCAGTTAGAAAAGGGAATTAAGATAGGGCAGGGAGGCAGCGAACAAAAGCAAAAATCACATTCAGATCTGAAGGAAAATGATATTCACAGTAAGTCAGCAGTCATCCTGGCTTTCAGCTCCTTTTATGATTTTTCCCCCTTTTTATTGCTTTCTTTGTAGTTCTGTTGCCGAAGACTCAGTATTTTTCACTCTTTTGTCATCTTCCCTAGACAAAAGCACAGGACTTGGGGAAAAGGATCAGGCAAGGGGAAATTCCTATCCTGACATTTATTTCTTCAGTGACCTTGACAAAGTCACTTAATTTATTGTTTCCCTTGCTGTAAGAAAATGGACAGGAATGAAAATGAAGTCTTTTTCTAACATTCACAACTGCTGTGTGATCCAACCCTATCTGGGCAGTCTGCTTTGAAACCCCAGACTAAGTTAGCACAGATCCAAGCCATAATTGTTATCAGTAATGCCTTGCCTCTCTGCTAGACACACTTTCTGTGGCCGTCAATACCTGTTCAGCAGCCAGCCATGGTGGGAGAATAGCAATCGCCAGAATAAATGCTCTGCCCTTTCTCCCGAGCCTGTTGCATCTCAATAAACTCTGCAGTGTCTCCAGCAAAGGGGGAATTCAAAAGGGTGGTCCCAAATCAGGACTCTGAAGGGCTTTGCATTCAGAATAAGACACTATGGGAGTATCATGATGACAGCTGCACTTACATCACTGAAAATAATTATTCTGATCCATGAACACAAGCTAAGCCATAAGAATGGTCTTGTAAGCAAGGTCTGTTTTAATAGAAACATAAGTATTATGCATTACAGTTTATTATAAATTGGTTGTAATTTTCTCCTGACACTCTGTGAATTAAACTAGTTAGGATACCAAAAAAAAATAACAAATGCCAGAAAGCAGAAAGCAAGCTCAGTGTCTGAAGGTTAATGATTGCTCATGAAAGCTACAGAAATAAATTATCTGCCTAGGGACACTGTCACATGATCGGCACAAAAGCTGCAACAGCCGAAAATGTTTATGTAGAGAAAAAAAACACTGTCAGCATCACAAGGCCCTTCCCCCACCGCTGAACCGGAGTCCCGAGCCAAACAGCTGCTCCTGACTGCTTACATTAAACTAATTTGTGCTGCAACATTGCAGCTGCTTAATTTTTAGACCGAACTTTATCACCGATAAGTGTTACAATAACAAGTGATCCAGCCCTATCTCTGAAGAAATTGCAAGTTCCTCAACAACAAAGGCAGCTTAAGGTGCCGAAATTCAAGAAAGATGTAAGAAGACAATGCCCAAAGCAGTATTTTAAATCATAATGACTCAGTCTTGCTTTTACTGGGAAAGGCTTAAAAGGTGGGTTTGCTCCTAAATTAATCGGGGGTGGGGTGGTCAGGGTCAGACTGTGCTTCCCAGGTAGATAGGGGTTTTCCCACCCTGACACTGGGGACCAGTGGCCGAGAACCACGGTGGAGGCTTATGGAGAGGCAAGGTGGAAGCAAGGTGGGGTGCTGGGGCTTCAGGGGGTGGCCCACCCTCCCAGATGGCCTGCCCTACGCTGGGCATTTGGGGATTGCGACGCAGAGCCCAGCCCCTCGCACCCTTCCCTGCCAGCTCCCACTGGAGTCAGCAACCACCTGGTTGGGGGGTTTGGTGCCCTGTTGCAGTGCTTGCACAGCCTTCTGGCCACAGATTCGCTGGTGTCTCCTTAAAACATTTATTGTACTCAACATTTAAAAAGAAGAAGTTAAAAAAAAAAAGGGG
>VYZM01005815.1:212048-256449 GCA_013398915.1 Dromas ardeola
AAAAAAAAAAAAAAAAGAAAAAAAGAAAAAAGAAAAGGACCGCTTAAATGTACTGGTCCTAGTTATTAAGAAAACAAATTGAGACGGGAAAAAAAAAAACCACTGAGAGAGCAATTATACAGTTAAACAAAAAGCTGTAGTTGCTTGCAGTGGTAACGGGGTTGCAGATGGACTGCTGTTTGCATGTGTGTGCTTGGGGAGGAAGGGAGGCATGGGGAATCGGTACTGGGAAACAAGGGGTGCTCCAGCAGTACACCCCACTTTTTCCAGTCTTCCAAAGACCAGCTAGAAGGAGAAGATGCTAAATGAAATGATGGCTTCTTTCTGTTAAATTTAAAAGCATAAAATACATCCAAAATCCCTTGAGGGCGGTTGGCTTTTTGGTTATTTTATCAAAATAACATTAATCGGACTTTTGCCCAACAGCAGGAGCTGATGGTATCTGGATTCCGTTTTATTCCACCCCAAATGTGCAAGAATAGGGGGGACTGGATAAACAGGCCCCCAGGGGGTTTAACTGCTATTCGTGGAGCAAAGCTGCAAATGGAAAAAATATTTTAAGAAGAAAAAAGTGGGGTAAAGGAGAGAATAGCAAAGTCCCTTGCACCCTTACTAGATCTTCCTCTCAAGTTTGGCCTTTAAACCTTTAAAACTTTATGGATTTCTTAAAAGAACACCTCTGAAAGAATAATGCAAAGGCTAAGACCCAGCTACAAAACTGGAACTCTCATCTGTACAACACAGGAGAGCAGCGTGAGGGGATAATTGCAAGTGAGGTGAAAGAAAAAAGAAGGAAAGACTGTGTTAAGGAGTGGTTTGAATCAGGAGTTGTAGGGAAAACAGGGATATTGGAAGAGGAGGCTACCTCAGGTCCAGAGGCTCTATGCCACAAGCCAGAAGTACGAGAAGAAAACAAAAGGAGGAGTCGAAAGGAAGAGGAAGCACACTCAGAGGGATGTAGGTAGAGACTTACTTATTGAATAGGACTATTTTAAGTGGATGAGCTTAAATATGGAATGGGACCAAAAGCAAATATGGGGATTCAATTCAAAGATAACTTGTAGAAAATTTGAATTTTCTCTGTCTGAAATTTCAGAGTCCCAGAATTATTTTTTTTACCCCCAAAAAACCCCCAAAAGTCTAACTTAAGAATGGTCTTTATAAAACTCATACCGAGCGCAGCCTCCTCATGCAGTGCCAGCAGGCTGGGCAAAGGCACTACCCCTGTCACAGAAGGGAGGTCCATCGCCCATCACGAGGCAGGCACACGGGCAGGTGGCTCTGCACCACTTCGCCTCACTCACGTCTGCCTTGGCCACTGCATTCTTCCAGGGGAAAGGCTGGTGTTCTCCTGCCACCCAGATTCTCTCCCAAGACCTGAAAAGATTTCCAGCCAAATACAGGTGAAACTAAGTATGCGTCTATAGAAAGATTTGGTTTCACTGAATCAACATTTTCCAATATTTTTCAAAAAAAATTCCAGGCCAGCATAATATTCATGAGAACAATGAATACTCAGTCAGATCTGCACAGCCTGAGCACACATATACATTTATATGATTCACTTATGATTGTACTGACTGACCTCTAATTCATTCCTTTACCCTTTTTTCTCCAGATGCATTTGCACACTGACAAACCATTTTCTTTTTAAATCAATCGGCCAGGAAAAAGGTTTCCTCCATCTGCAGACATTCCTACGCTTGCCATCCAATAAATTTACCCAGCTGTCACTGTGGAGTGACATGGCAAAATAGCACATTCAGTAAGAGCCATGTGAGAAATTAACTGTGTAAAAAATAACTTTATCAAGCATCTTTGACCTCTGCATATTAATCCTGCTCTCTGGGACTTAGTTTAATATTTCAGGGTCATAAGAAGTTCCAGAAATCTTTGTTTTTCTTCCTCCCCAAATTACTTCTAAGGACAAAGACAGACAAAATCTATCCCAGAGAGATTTTGTATTAATAAAAATCATAACTTAAAGCTTGAAATTTTTCCAGCCTTGTAAAGTAGAAAAGGTAACTGAAAGGAGAAACCCCTCCTTTCCCAACAGGTTCTAGTGCTTGCATCTAGCTCTTAAAACTTCTTGAAATATCAAATTTAAAACTCCCAATATTTTAGTTATTTTCAGGGGTTTTTATGGCCGCCTCTGAGGCCTTGGATAGATATACAGGTGGAAACTAACAGAGTTTACAAGCAAAAGGTGGGGGTTTTTTTCCAATTTTTTTAAGCTAACTGCTTTGAAAATATTTTTCTATTGGCAGAATACATGCATCACATTTCATGTACAAAGTGCCATGGTATAATACCAGCATGAGACAACCCACTGTATTTTAATCATTAATAGTATGGCTGTCCCAAATTCACACTGAAAAAACATCCTATGATGATATAACGTATTCTCTCTACGTACATATATAATAAATATACAGCTCTACTCTTCACCATCTAAAACCAGCAATTTTTTTTCCATTTAGATCCTGCACAAAATGTACCATATTTATTTTCACTTTCAGCAAGAATATATGCCTTTTTATTTCTAATCATCACATAAGCTGAAGCAGTTAATAGGTTATGCAGTAATTTCTAATTCAGAGCATAAATGCTTTTAGTTACAATACTCGTGTTATTTTTCAGAAAGACAGAATAAGAGCTAATATACATGAAGAACTAACACTGTAAATCTCTCATTTTATACAAAGCTGAATTTCAGCCATAAATTTTGTGTTCAAGCTACTTCAAAATGTTTAAGGATGAGGATGTACTAGGGTTTTGACCAGCTCTTAGCTTTCGTTCTTACTTTCTCTCTCAAAAGAAAACAGTGTGAAGGAGTAAAATTCTCCACACCTAACCCTTTGGAGTCAGATGGAGTCTTTCAGCCACAGCTACACCTCTCAAGCAGAAGCAGGTTTGCATAATAGTCATAAATATTTCCTGGGTCTTTTTTTCAAGGTACAACTTTGGGAGAGGATGGATCACTTTGCTCGTTCCATCAGTACCTCCCCGTCCTAAGCCAGGTCCGTTTCCTGAGGCAGACCATATGGGACAATTGGAGGTCGAGCCACCTCATTCGTATTGCAGTGAAGATGGATCTAACCAGATTCTTCCCTCTACATTTCTGCACTTCTTCTGAACTTATTTTCACAAGCTCCAAAATTACGTGGCTGTTGTATCTATCCTTCATAGTCAATGGAGAAAGAGTCAATGTGCAGTCCAGCTCACATAAACCAGAGTTACAGTCCTCCTAGATTTGCCCATCTCTCTCTCTTGACTGCAGACAGAATCTAGAAAACTTTGACAACTTAGTTAAGCACCTAAATGTAGGCAGATCTAGTTTCTGCCTCTAAGAAAATTTCAATGGAAAGAAAGCTTTCATGAGAAATGGAAATGGACTTTTATGAGAATTTTGTTGAGATCTTGTTCCTTTTATCCAGATCAGATCTAAGTAAAACCAGTAACTTTGTCTTTAGTTAGAAGCTTTGAGCTGTCAGCAACAGGATGTCACAGGACTTCACTAAGAAGCCACTTCAATAATTCAAGCAGCCTTGCTAAGCTCAATTTTGAAATCTCAAGGTTCTGCTTCTTGGAGGAACATTTCCAAGGACCACTCGGAAGGTAAAAGTGACACACAAAGTGTTGCAAGGTAGGGATCTGAAATGCATAGGCATATTTGCCTTATCAGCAGGAAAAACACAAACAAGGGGACATGTGCCACAGCAGCTTTCTGACTAGACAGAACTAGGCAAGGTCTAACAAGCACCTTCCACCGAGGACTGTAACTTCTCCCTAGACCCCAGCGTCTTATTTTATGCATACATTGGAGTTGAGGGATTTCTAAACAGACTCTTAAAATATCCCCACAGAAAGAGTACTGGAAGTATAACATCCAACAGTGCCCTTTAGGATCTCACAAAAAGATCCTCAGGGCAACCATTTTCACATCTGCTGTGCACCAGAGTGGTTCAGCTGTGTGGACCAGGTAAAGTTACACCTGAAAGAATAACTGTTGAACAGGCCATTTACCCATACTCTATCAATAACCTCTAGCTGCAAAACTGAAAATGAGACATGCTTGGACAGCTGGCAAGATTGCCACAGTTGTGACATTAATTCTGGAGCAACATGAGCCCCACATCATTGCCTCTGCAGTTAACAAAATACCTCTTCCTAGCAGTTCTTCATAGAGTATTATTAACTGCCTAACTAATGCAGTGAATCAGCAATGGCTTTCACTAGTCAAAAAAGACAAAGGTCCAAACTCACAGTGACTCCCAAATGGTCCCAATAAGCCCAGAACCTCAGTGACAGCTAATGACCAAAACCAAAGAAGTGATGACTCTGGATGTGACTTCTGAGATAGTTATATGTTAATGTTACTTGCCATTCTGAATGTAGTAATTGAAAATTACTAATTGCAGAGATGAACTGTCAGATATTTTCAAAGGGTTTTTTCATCACAGACGACCATGATTTCTACAGAAAGACAGCTGAAAATTTCCTTGCTGAAGGAGACCTCTGATTCAAAAGGGAGGGGAAGATTCAAAACAGCGATGGGGGTGTTTTAAGAAAGCCAAAGAATGTTTCTCATATATGTGGAATCACAGTCCCCTGAAAGATCATTTTAGAAGAATTTCAAAGCAGAAAACCTATTAAAACCCCCACATTTTATATTTGTCACATGAGTGGCTACAGTTTTGGGGGGCATAATAAGGTCATGAAGAATAAACAACAAAGTGAATAAGAAAAATAAGACATCTTCTGTCTCTCTGTCTAAAAATCCAACAAATCACAATGAATCTTTAAAACAAAGAGTACAAAAAGAGGAAATGAATTTCAGAACAGTCTCGCACTGAATCCAATCTCTATTTCACTTAGCTATTAAGAAAGGGATCATGAAAAGTGTTTTTACAGTTTTTTGTACTAACATTTTTGAGGAAAAGCTGAAGCTGATGCTCAAAATATTTCTAGGAACAATCTGAAATAAAACCAAATATGTTAACATTGAGAGGATTCCTTTTTATCCTGTATCATTTAAATTAGAAGGCATGTATATATCCTAGGACTGGGAGAAGACAAATCATATATTTAATTATAAAAGTGTGTGGTTTAGGAGCTTCCTGGCAGAACATAATTTTTTCAGAAATGTTGACTAATCAAAACTGAAGTTAAGCAACTTTGGTTTGATTACAAAGAAAGGGAAATGCTGGCAATTCTCCCAACTCAAAGAAGCTATAGAAAAAATTGCTTGAATATACGATTTGTATTTTTTACTTGGAAACCGTATTTTATTGTTAAAATAACTTTTTATTAGAAATTTTAATTAGCATATATTACACAAAGTTCTTAAAATCGAAACTCTGTACTATCAGAACTTCCCTGCTATTGATTTTGGCACAAGTTCTTTCATGTTCTGCTCTGTCTAGTTCAAGCTAGTGTAGACACATGACTTAAAAAGAGAATTTCAGAAAGAGGTCTGTGCCTTCAGAAGACATTGTTTGCAAAAACAAAGCATAATGAACAGATCTGGGCACAGACAATGTGAGACACTGAACAGGACTTAGAGATAAGAAAGTGCTTTTTAACCTAGAAAAAGTCACCTGAATCTGAAGTCCTATTTTCCAGCTCTGTCCAATCCCTCACTTCCAGCCTCATCCTTCACCTGTCTTGCTCAGACCTCCCAAAAATGTGTATCATGAGGAATGAGTCAGCACACGAGCTGTTAACTGCTGAGCAGCTGGTATCTGGGAGCAGAGCATGGGTCTATGGGGGCTGCAGTCTACAGGGACATGGAGTCTGTATGTGCCTTACACCACTCTTGATTATAAAACCGCATCATGGAGTCTGTATGTGCCTTACACCACCCTTGATTATAAAACCGCATCAAACTCCCTCAGTCATCGTGAGTACTGGCTATGAAAATGCATTTTAATACATCAGGCTAGACACTAAAAAAGCAGAAGGAAAAAAAAGCAAACCTAAACTTGCACAAAGTATGCTTTGAAAAAAAATGAGTGGTTTACTTCATTAATTTTCTACAATTTCACAACTTTTCAAACAAAGTATGAAGCGTATTCCAAATAAAGTGTTTTCCCTTTGGGTCAGAATTGTTCATAAGCAGCATCTTCATCTAAGAGTAGATTGCTGATTCAGTTACACTACTTCAAAGAAAATATCCTGCTTTGCAAGGGCAGTAGAAACTGGCCTTTGCCATGAATTGCCACCATCACTAATGAAAGTGGCTAGCTGGATGGCTAACGAGACCTCTCATCAGGCAATGTTAATGGAGAGGAATCAACCTTATATGCAGTAAGTGAACAATCAGGTAATGGAGTCAAGGAACCATATAGGCAAGGTGGAAAATAAATGCCAGGGACTTGAGAAATCTAATCAATGCCTGATTAAGCTAATTGAAGCCTGGCCACTGAAAATTAATGATTTGGAAAATTGCTCCCAGAAACAGAAAAAGGCAAAGATTGCTGGATCTCACATAAGAGACAGAAGGTTCAAATGTGAAAGCAGTTATCAGGAGATTAATACCTGGTACCAAGGGTACATAAAAGTTTGATATCTCACCTTTTGCCACATTAAGTATATTGCTTCCCTGCTGCTTCTCCAAGCCCGTGCACCCACCAAGCCTCTGAAATCCATTAGTTTGATTTTTTTTTTAACTGTAAGAATAAAGGCAGCTCTAAGACAGGCTGAAAAGAGCAGTAATGTTCTAATTACTCCAGAATGTCTTCCTTTTCAACTTCAGTGAAAACAAAGGGCCTGTGTTCAAATTGAAAAACATAAAGTAGGGATGCTAAAAATAGCTATGGCATGAAATGCAAAATACACTTTAGCATGTGCTTAGGTACAATTGCTCTAATCCTAATCACCAGAGTTTGCAACTAAAGGCTTCTCTAAAAACCCTTATCGAACTGGAGGTTGTTGGGGGTTTTTTTACCTATCATCTGTGGATTCCTGGATCTCCATGGGATCTGCAAGTGGTCATTTTAAAAAAAAAAAAAAAAAAAAGCAAGCCTAATATCACAACACTTGCACTTATTACACAGTAGCGTGCACCTCTACAAGAAATTTCTCAAGGTACTACAAATCAAAAAAGGTTGAAAACCTTTAGGCAGGCAGACCTTTGGCACAGACAACTGCCTGAGCCCATGGGTGGGCCGGCAGGCAGCCCGAGTTCAGCTCCAGGCACTAGTAATTCAGGCACTTCACTGAGAAATGAGCAGCGATACTCGGGTTTTTAAAACCATTAAGATGTAAAAATAGTTAAAATTGTACCATTCAATATATAGTGCTTTTCTTAGGCCAAGAGATCCCAAACCAAATTCTTGTGGTTTCCATGGAGTTCTGCTAAGCCATGAAAAGTAGATTGTGGACAGTCCACAGGAGCATATCAAACAGTACTATAATTCATCCATTAAAAGTCTGATGAGAAGAAAGTGCATGCTTTTACTAGTAGTCATTTCATTCTTAAATTTATTCTGAAGTCTTCTGATTATATTATCTGCACCTCATTGCTCATTTGAGATGTTCTCTTCATTGCACTCACATTTTTAAAACCCATCTGTGACAAAATTGAAGGCGTGACAGTAGTCCTTTGGCATAAAATCATTTAAGGATCACCACTTTAAGGCAACGCTGATGTTAGCCCACCATTGTGGCAACTTTGTTGCCAGCTTTCTTAGTTCCTGGTGAAGTTTATCCACATTTCTTTGACCTTGATTACATAATTTTGGAGCATATTTATAATTTAATACTTCATTGGTCTTCCATTTTCCAAATTATTAATAAATAGACCAATTTCCACCCATATGTGGGAACCTGAGATACCCTAAAAGTTTTTTTTTTCCCCTGAGGAAAATGGAGGAATGGAGGAGATGTTCTCCTGAGGACCATCTAATCTGTTTTGTACTCTTTTATCCACACAGGATGTTACTTTCTCAGAGTATTACTTTGCTCAGAACATCAAAGATACTAAAGTGTTACTATGCCTAACTCAGACATGCCCTGATGCCTAATGGCATACTTGCATGCAATTAATATGCAGCTACAGAGATTCCCAAAGCTGGCTGAATGTGACACCGCTAAGCAAGTCAGCAGCGAAACAGAGGAAATGGGTGGGGTTTAGGCATCAATTCAGCTGAGACAGGCATTCTGCCAGGGACTGTAAATCCTATCAGAACAAAGGGAACGAAAAAGTCACTCCTTGGGATCTCAGAAATCCACCGATCCGAACAGCTATTTTGAATACAGAGAATGTAAGATGAAATCTGTCTTCTGCACTGATTCAGAAGGAACACTTGAATCTCAGGCTTCTACCTCCTCTCACCACCTTTTTAGGGAAATCTACATCCTTTTGTTTTCTGAGCTGTCACTTTAAGAAGTATCAGTGATTATGTACACAAATATACTTTATCAACTGGTTTTCATTCATCTACTGTATCATTTATACATTTAAAGAATTAGTGAGAATTAGCAATATTCCTTTACAAAATTTGTGCAATTTTTTCCCTACCACATCATCAAACTCTGTGTTTCTGGGATTTTTTATAACTGTAATTTTAATCATCCTATCAGTTAAGTTGACAAGATCTGAAGTAAGCCTCACTGGTCTGTAATTCTCCAGGTTATTACTGGGGCTTTTTATAAATATAAGTACAATATTTGCTATCTTCCAATATAATTGCCGACTTAAATAAGAGAATGTGTACTTTAATTAGCAGCCATTTTACTCTGAAGATCATTAACATGCATATTTATGCTCCGTCCAGCTTCTTGCTCTCCTTAGATCATTACTTTGCTACCTTTGGACTCTTCAGCCATTTAGACTGTCAACTTCCCAGAAGGGTAGAAAGAACTTCCAAGTCTCCATTCCATTAAAGATTAAATTCCTTGACCTGCCAGTTGTCAAAATGCCATCTCTTGAAAGATCTTTCCTTCAGGATCTGCCTTGACAATCTGTCGGCTACCACTGCTCTCTCGTTTGGGGCTATACATAGAAACCATACATGGAAATCGCGTGGGTAATCCTTCTCACTTGCTGCAACTTCTGCCATATCCCTAACATTTTTTGAACAGAAACTACTGCAGTGACTCGAGACTGAAAACGAAGCAGAGGAGAGAACTAAATCAGCCTTCTCTCCACAGCGGGCAAAGTAATGTACTCTGCAGAAGCAGAGCTCAAAGGTTATTGGAGTAGCCTAGCAAAGGCTCCCTCCTCTATTTGCATCTGTCTGTTTGCATTCTTCATTTCCCCTAAGTTACTGCCCTGAGTCAGGATACCTTCTTAATTACCAGTGCATCACATTTTCTTATTTATCTGTCTGACCTTTACTATTGATTTAGGAGGACACGAGGTCAAAAGGCAACTAAACGTACTGTTCAAAAATAACTAAGAAAAGCATTTTATGCTGAGCTGCTATCAACTCCTTCTTCTTCCAGACTGCGCAATCCTCTTTTCCATTCTGCCAAGTGCTATTGCACAAGAAACCCTTTCCTGAACATATTGGCCATTTCAAGTAGATCAAATAGATCTACGTCACTTAATAACATTCCTATTGAAAACTCTGGGCTTTACTTCCTAAATATGGTAGCCTTCCCAACTGGTGTATGACTGCTGAATTTAATCAAGAAAGCCCTTTTCTAAATCAAGTTCCGCATCAACCAGCTCTTTATAAAGGTAAGCATCATTCCCCAATGCTATCGCAAGCTTTATTACAAAAGGACCAAAGGAATCTCACCCCATTAGTACTATATTAAACATTTGTTTTCATAAAATCTTCAGTCTTAAATATTCCTGGAATATTCTCAGCATCAAGAATCAAGTTCTTAAGTGTTCATAAACAGAAAGTATAAAAAAGGAGCAGATATGATTGAATTAAAATTTCCTCTTGAATTCAAATGAGTGCATACAATTATTTGTTTTCCACAATTCAGTCAACTCTAGTCAGATTTCATATTGATTTAGCAATCTGCAGAAGTGTGTATATTATGCAGGTACTTACTGGGTGCCGCACAATAAGATGTTTACATGGAATTTTAAAAGAAAACTTTAAAAACTGGAAAAGCACATGCCAAATGAAAAAACACTAAGCTAATTATTTCTGTTCACTACAGTCAAAAATCAAACACCGTGTTAGACAGTGAATACACACATAAATGCTATGTCATATAATAAAAGGAAGCTTTTGTTGGATTACAATGAATTCCATACAGTCTTTATGCAGAACTACATTGAGTGAAGTGGACAAGAGTAAGCTGCAACTGGAGGTGAGGAGTTCCAAAAAAAAACGCACCGAAAAACATGGATTTATTATATATCTGCACTTTCATTCCATGCAACAGTCGCAAAATGCCACTCATGAAATGCCATCTCTGAGCTGACTGACAAGATCATTTCCTTATCTCTTTTTTAGTTCTTAGCATTCCCCCTTGCCATACCAGTCATAAAAAATAGGCCAAGAGGGGGTTGGGATAACTAACATTTAATAAATCTACTAAAAAATGTGCAAAAACTGTGTATATATATGCTAGAAGTATATTCATCTGGCTACATTTTTTTGCCTATCTTTGCCAGACATGCGAAAAACAAAATTCATATTTATCTGGAAACAAGTGAATAGTGAAAATGAGCCGGCTTTGCATACCTAAGCAGCCTTATCAGGGTCCAGTGCGTTCAGCTTTGAGGGAGGGTCATATTTTCATGTTGGTAGACAATGGAGACTTGATCCTTCTGATAAGAGATTCAGGGATCTACTGAAACCTACACAGGAACTGAAATGTAAGTATTAAATAATTTCTGAGAATGTGTTCTACCTAAATCAGTAAAAGATATGTTTCCAGCCTGAATTCATCTTCTCCCAACAAAGAAGAGACTTTCTGATTCTCTTAACAATTTCATGGTGTATCCCAATGTTACCACAAGCCTTGAGAGATAAGGGTTTTCCTCTGTTAGAAAATCAAGTTATTAAATTGGTCAAAGATGACTCTACCAGAAATGTATTCAAATCTTCTTTATTAATTACCATAGGAATCTAATTTGAGAGTCATATATAAAATTTAGCTCAGTTTTCACAGATAAAATATATTATGTACAAAAATTCCTAGGATTTTAATTTAGTAAAACCCCAACAGTACTTAACCGAGCGAGTTATTCTCTGTACAGAGAAGAGCTCTGCAGGACTGATTCATTCTTTTACAGTGCATTAGTTTAATCACCTAGGAGATTTCTAACAGAGGATGAAATCTAAACAGGAGCAGGAACTTCAGTTATCTTTGGATGAACATATTTAGTTTCACATTCTATCCTAGCACCAAGCAAAATAAAACAGTCTAAATACACTTCAGTTTCATCCTCTATTTGACTTTTGTTGGATTTAAAAAGGCATAACCAGATACTATTTATTAATGTTGCAGTTAAGATCATGTTCTCATATTAATAAGTCTCTTGAAATAGAAGCCTATATGATTTTAAATTTTTTTATATTTTACTATTTTCTGACATACAGTAATTGCAATAACACAGTAAAATTTATTTATAATAGACAAGTGGGTCAAAGTAACAATTACAACAAATTATAGAGCAACCTTCTGTTATACCATATACCTTTTTTTTTAATAATAATTTTTTGTATTATACTGTTTCCCAATTAGCAAGGAATAATCCAGGGAAACTCTCAAGATATAGTGACAGATTGTTAACAGCTAAAACAAAAGTGAACTCTAATAAGCAGACAAAATCAACAACAAAAAGGACAAAATACTATTTTCCCTATTCAAAGAACATTCTTTCCCGGTAAGAAGATACTGGATCAGGCCCAAACTGTATAAAAATAAAACAGAGATTATAATAAAACAGATATGATAACCCAAGTTAATAGAGAAAAAATGCATAAAAAGAGAAAGTTCAATGCTACTTTGCCTATTCCCACTTTCTCAATGTCTCTAGCAGACGCAAATGTATTTTTCTCTGTAAAATCCCATATTTTAATAAATCATGCCAATGTTTTTTAAAAAATGACCCTTCGAAGTTACTGTTTTTCCTTCCCTTATTTTCTACATCCTTAGTGTTTCTGCTTTCTAATTGTAGAATTGTTCGTAACCAAGTATCTCAGTGGTCAAAATTATATACCATGCACTATTTAATTTTAAGATCTGTGTGTAGAAATACGTAACTGGGTGCTAACATACAGGAGTATATCAAGGGGAGCTAACATGCAAACAAATTCGACTTATAAAAAAATTTTTTGGTATAAAGCTCAGAAAGTTCTTGACCCATAGTGGAAGTACATAGCAGCAAATCTATATCTCCTGCACCTTCCTTTCTATTCCACATGATGTTGATGGTGTCAGAAGAGACACAGTCAAGGGTCCTCCTACACATCAGATGGCTGTGCCATGAGGAGATCATGGTTTTCACTGGAGGGAAGGTCTATCCTGCACACAGGCTGGGAGGTGAGGAAAATGCTCTCCTATCTGGCTGCATGAAGTGACTTGAAAAGAAGATCTGAATCCAGAGAAAGTAGGAATTAGGCTAACATGTGGAAGACAGACATACATTTTGTTGCCTTAATTCCCAGGATTAGTGTACACTCATTTATTGTTCTCTACAACTTTGTTAATTTGAAGCCAATATAGCTTGTCATTGTTGACAAGGAAAGCTTTGCCATGAACTCTTTATGCAAATCAACCTGTAACTATTAGTTATAAGGTTAGACCAGTTCCTTCCCCTGGTAAAACTGAGTGATCTATGCATGTAAAGTACAAGCAGGTCTGACCTACTCTATCCTGTTGATCTCTGTACATTTAAATATCAGCTGTGCATGGGAAAGTCTGAATTAAGGACATAATAGTAGCAACTAATACAGTAAAGAATCAATGCAATATTTATTAAGGTGGTCTGTGAGAAAAGCAGGAAAGTCATGACCCTGTTTCAGTTTATGCAACTCTCAGAAATGTCTTCCAAAGTGACTGAAAAATACAATGTTTGGTACTGAGTATGTTCAGAATGGAACCTGCACGTAGCAATACGAACACCCTGTAAAAAGGGAAGGAAGAGCATATACATTATGTCACACATAATGTAACAGACACACTTCTAGTAAATAAACCTCCATCTGGAGCTCCAGGTTTAGGAACTGGATGCTGAACTTTGGAAGAACAAATTACATTTACTTCTAAATATTTTCATGGACAATTTTCACACTGATATAAGAATCATGTAAACAGCTGCTAAAATAAATCACTGATATTTAGATTGCAAGCTCTCTGGAGCAGACACCGTCTTTAACTTAATGGTTGTAGAGCCCCCTGTGCCATGCACTGTGTCACATGGCCCATCTTGTTATCTGTTTCACTGCAGCACTAAGTGGAAATGGGGAACTCAGTGCATAGGTCCTTAAAATGCTTACATACATTTTAAGAAATTAGACCTGTCAAAAGACCTTGCGCACTAATTAAGCATAGCAAAGTGCAAGAGAAATTAAGATTCCCATTGTACAGTCAGAGGACGAAGGCTCTGGAGACTAGTTAAATAATTAAGTCAAGGGTTTCTTGACCCTTGTCACAAAACCATTTATCCAACCAGAAATCCAGATAAGCTTTTGTATTGTGACTCTCAGCACAAATTGTGATGGGGAACAAAAGATACACTACTTCAGTGCATCTGTATACAATTTGTCTTTTAGTTGAAAAAAGAAATATTCAAAGATTACCACCAGGAAATGAATGCTGGGTCTGACCAGAGAATTCTGCTCACGTGACCAGAGAATTCTATTCACGAGATACCAAAGTGCCTCTTTAGGTTCCTGAGCCCAACATTTAAGGCACCATTTGAACATTCAGTGCTTAAAACATCCCCTTCTTTCACTGCTAAAGTCAACAAAGTGCTGTTGAGTAGATGCACAACCATCTAAATTGTGACCAACCATTACTTGGTCCCAAAAAAATTCACAAAGGCACTGTACTTCCATCTCCCTCTCAGAAGCCAACAGCAGCACATAAAGAACAATTCTGGATGCTCCTCTACTTAACAGCTATGGAAGTCCTCTCTGCTTCAGAGATTCAATTCAACTGTAACATGAGCATCATTATTTAAAAAAAAAAGATCACGTCTCCACCCTTCTTGATGGGGCTTTTCCATTTTGTAAAAAATATGTAAATATTTCTGAGTAGAAACTGGAATACCACATCTCCCATCCCCCCAGGTGAAGAAAATCCATTATTGGGCTCCCAGTGTTTGGGCTCTCATTTCAAGCATGCCAATGAGGATGAATGAAACAGGACAGTCACAGAAGGATGTATTTTAACAGCCCCATTTACATCTAAGTGCCACGTCTACAGAACTGGGCATCTGACAGACTTTCAGGGATGACTTAAAGGACTGAAATGAGGCTCAAGGCAGAGAGCTGCCTACAGAGAACTGATAGGAAATATCAAGAACAGGGACTTTGGTCGGAATATGATCCATAGTCTTTCTGTACCATCCAGCATCTTAGAAGGCGTGCCTGTATCATGCAATGAACCCAAACTAGCTAGTACCTCCGCAGAGAGCTGTATTGCACTACATGGATACATCAGCTCAGGTCCCAAGACAACACAATCAAATTAGTATAGAACATGGATCTAGTTAAAAAGTCCTGCCCTTCAGCGGGCAAATATATCATATTAGCAGTGTTACACTTTGGGTATAAGACATTAATAGGGTTATACTATCTAGACATCTCCACATCGCATCCCATTCTGAAATGTATATGTGCTAACTCTTATCTGTCCTTTTTGTTTCCTTTTGTTTTGTTTATTTTAATACCTCTGGCACTCCAGCAAGCACTCCCATCCCCGTATCCATAGAACACTTTAAGAGCAAACACACTTTATTTTAAAATCTTGGGGCCCGACTTTAGGAAGTTGTCTCAGTCCAAATACACTTTGCTGAGTGAAAATTCAAAGCTTGGAGCAAGGCCCATTGGGTAATGAACCTCAGGGACTATTAATCCACAACCTACAATTTGTAAATGTGCAGGATACTGACTCAGTAGAAAAAATAATTTTAAACATCTGTGGTATTCTTTCAATTCCAGATTAATTACACTGCTCAGATTGTAACGTTAGCCAGAAATTTCAAGTCTCTCCAGTGCTATGTTGAGAATGCTGTATTTTCCTTTGTGTTTATCACTGCTGTGCTACAGTAGGAGGCTTCTTGCCCAACACAAGCTTATGTTCAGTTCTGTGTCCTACATTTATTCCACAGCTCACCTTGCCTGCCTTTTCTTTCTCTCTTTGTCTGAAGTCCTTCTGAAACTCTTTGTTACACAGCATTAATTATTATTATTACTTTTAAGACAAAGGCTGTGTACATACCCCCACATCACTCCATCAAAATGGTGATATAAATGAAAATCTAAACAGGCTGTTTAATCCTTTTGAGAAGCTAATAATTATTTTCAATCAGCAAAGACTATTCTGCCATTTCAAAGAATGATTAATGAGAGCAAATGTGTTTGTAATTTATTAGCAGCAGCTTTGGGGAGAGGGGGGGGATAACTTAGGAATGGCAGCCATAGCATCAACATCTGACGATGTGAAGGCACTTCTGCTCCATATTATAAAGTCAAACATGAGGCTGCCTCTTTGTTGATTTATACTCTGCACAGTGATACCAAGTGCCTGGGTTTTATTCATGAATGGCTTTGCCGTTACTTTTTGTACAAGTGTCATGGAAAAAAGAAATCCTTGAGAATGTACCTCTTCCGCAACACTCACTCAGCCATCAGTATTCATCAACGTATGCTTTTCTAAGAACAGAAGTATATCACAATAAAACAGGAGGGAAAAGGCAAACAAGCACAAGGAAAGCAGAGGACTGACTGGACTGAGATAGGAGGAGCATTAAAGTCCTCTATCATAACACCTGGTAAAATAACTTCATGGCCCACATACAACACAGTGTCTGAGAATTCTGCAGACTTGAGTAGTAACTTCATCTCCACAGCACCCTTGCAAGAAGAGAATAAGTCCATGCCACGAAAAGGAAAGCAAGGCATGGCAGGGCTGAAAATTCCTTAAATCACATTATGTTATTTGTTCACTTAGTTGCCTAAATATTTCGAAAATTTTACTCTTAAGGTTAGACCTCCCCAAAAACGACTCTGATGATTAAAATGGGATTTTATGTGCCCAGACAACCCACCTGACAGCTGCCAGACTCAGCCGTCATTTTGTCTTGGAAGTGCCCTGCTTCTCCAGCACAGAGCTTTCCCCCAGTATAAGCTGCATTGAAACCTAGAAACTAGAAAGGCAATTCCTATGTGTAAATCACCCAAGCATTGAATTTCCCAAACAAATTAATACATGCAGCATTTCCAAAGGTATAAAAGTCCAGCCTAAGGTATTGCACACACATTCTACTTGCTAAAGTGGCAGTGGAGTGTCTGCAATATGAGCAAGTACAGAAAAGCCTCAAAATCCAAAACAATACCATTTTTGCATGCAAAAAGACGCCTGGGGGAATATTCAACTCAATACTCAATTATCCCTGAATGGATGGTGTATCCCTCCCAAACAACTGAGAGGACCAAGCTGGAATTGGCTGAAACCCCTACCCCTTACCTCCATCCCAAGAGGGTGTTTGATAGCTGGGATCAGTAGCAGCACCATCTGCCCCTTCTTTTGAAGTTGTGTCACTATGCAGAAAGAAAAGCAAAATTGAAAGAACCAGAAGGAAAACTTAGGCACAGCATCACAGCATCTCTTGTTCTTCTTTCTTGTAGTCCTGGCATCTTGTTTTCTTACTTTGTTTTTTATTTTGTATTAATGTAGAGGGAAAAGAGGCAAACCAATCATGAGCCATTTTATAAATAAGCAATTATTCCCCTCAATTTAGCACTTGAAGGACCCCATCTGGAGCATTGTGTGTAGTTTGGGGCTCCCCAGAACAAAACAGACATTTACAAACTGAAAAGTCCAATCAAGTTGTTGGAGCACATATGACGCGAAGTTGAGGAAATTGCATGGGGAGTGGACTAGACGACCTTTAAAGGTCCCTTCCAACCCAAACTACTCTATGATTCTATGAAACTGGATTTGTTCAACCCAGAGAAAAGGCTAAAGGCTAGTCTGGTTTCTATTTTCAACTTCCTAAGGGGATAGAAGAGCCAGAAAGAAGACAGAGACAGCTTCTTCTCAGCAGTGCACAGCAGAAGGACAAGAGGCAACTGGGAGATTCCAATTACATATGAAGGGAAAAAAAACATAAGACGACTGGTTGAGCAAAGGGACAGGCTCACAGAGAGGTCACGAAACTTCCATCCTTGGTAATATTCAAAGTTTTCTTGGACAAAGCCCTAAGCAATTTGACCAAATGTTAGCACTGCTTTGAGCAGGGAGGTGTTGACCAAATGACCTCCAAAGATCCTCTCTAACCTAGCCCATTCTACGGTTCTGCTCAGACCTTCTTGTAACATGATAATTAGGAAGATACACATTTGAACTGATGCAAGAGTAAGAAGGATATGACACGGAGGTTGACGTCCAGTGCTCAACTCTACATCTGCATTTTTAGGAAGTAGTGCCTTAGCTGGTGAGCTGTCTTTTCCAACTTAAGCAACAGTTCCTGCATAAAGGGGAAATGAATGACATATCATAAAGGTTTTCTGAGCAATCAGAAAAAAATAAGATAAATCATTCTGAAGAGATTCACCTTGCAAACCTAGCAGTTTCTGTTCAAGGCAGACGTAACCCACGTAGGCACTGAATTTGGCAGCATTACAGGGATAATATTTTCCTAAGGATGAACTAGTCTTGTAGGATTTTGCATGTGTGTTAGACACAGATACGCTTCCTTCATCAACTATCAACTGGCATGCACGGCTTCTTGTTCCACCTCATTCTTACTTAACCAATCTATTTACAGTGAACAACACAAGCAAGAACCTTTGGGGGGATTTTTGTATGGCACATTATGAATCACATTTTTTGGCCCTTCTTTTACATCACAGGGTACTGGTCACAGCTGGAAGCAGAACACAGTCCTCCTCAGATCAATGGTCTGCTCTGATATGACAAATTCTGTGTTTTCATTCTGTTCCCTTTGATGTCTCTCTCTCTTCTCAAGCCTCATCTTGTTTTTATTCTATACATTGTATTTGGCTGAATTAGACTACAAAGCCTTGCAGAAGACATTGGTTTGAACAAGACTTCAAAAAATGGCTTAGTACATCTGGATACCTCAAGTTGAGTGACACTTTAATATAACTGGATTTTTACAAAATGATGGACACCTGCTCTTTGAAAATCAGGCTCCTCTTAAGTTGTATGAAGATAAGCACCACAGAAGTGATGCACCTGAAACTAATAGACACTTCTGAAAAATCCTGTGCCTTTACCATGATTGATAGAGAACTGTGTGCACTTACAGCATCCGTTTTAAGAAAGAGCCGCATGTCTGTCTAAAGGGTAACAGCATCGCTGGTTTCATGTGCAACTACCTCTCATAGTGCACCACTGTATTAATCTATTCTGAATAAATGAGAAGAGTGCTAAATTTTTAATGAATGGTGTTTCCACCTGTCTCAAGATAATGAAAGAATGTAAAGCTGTTCTTAGAACTTTACAGAAAGCAAGAATAATTAGACACTATCAGCACCTATAACCTTGGGCTGATAACACCACCACATTTTGTGCAGAAAGGGGAAATTTTTTTTGCATGGATCTATTCTTTCTAAAAGAAAATGATTCCTTGCTGTTACATTACTCAGGGGAGCAGCACAAGGGAAAATAAAGCTCCATGCCACAGATCATTCTGTACTCCACTGTTCCATAGGAAAACTGGAGTCCTGTGGGCAAGGGATGAGACCTACAAAACCAGTAAGCGGGCTTATGCTCACCTCTCACCTAAGAGAAAGCCTCTGCCACAAAAGAAAGTGCCCAGTTCTTGAATGTTCAAGCAATTACCTCTTGAACTTCTGCATCTTATAACACAAAGATCTGAAGTGTTTTTCTTACCTCATTGCTGATGTGTTGGCAGGGGAATGACAAACAATATTGAGGCAGGAGTCTCATGCCCACCTTGGCAAAAGCAGACCATCCTTCAGCAAGTCCCTTGTTCTGCCTTATCATTCAAAACAGCTTGTGTGCATTATGGATGAAACGGTATCTCTTTGCTAATACACAAAGTATAGTATCTAGTCCGTGACAGGACACTTCCATGCTTCTCTCATCAAGTCAAAATGGTGTCAAATTTCTTTTGTCTGTATTTGAAATGCAACCTCCTCCCCCAAGAACGTTATGTGTGAACAATGATCATGTAACTCACACCAGATTGTGACACTGGGCTAGTGCAAGTTACATTTATAAGGCAGAATGATGGTTCACCATACTGCTGCCTAATGAAATCAAGTACATTAATAAATCCAATACTAATGAAGAATACTCTTTATCAGAGTACAGATTATTAATAGATTATTAAAAGACAGTGTTTCCATTTCACATTTCCATTTCACATGACAAAAGTATGATCTTGCAGGTCTGCAGGTGTCCTGGGGCTGCTTGACTGATCCCACAGAATTGTTACGGATGCTGAATTTTGAGGACCTCCTGGCAGCACCACCACTGTTCATGACAATGTGGCTCTTTGGCTGCTGGACAGGCCAGACAGAACTCCTTAAATGTGAAGTAAAAGCAAAGATCTTACTCTGTACACTCAAAGTGCTTAACTGGAACTACAGTGCAGTATTTTAATGGTAAGGGAATAAAGATAAGAGGGGATATATTGAATTTGATCCTATGTATCACTCAGAGCAGGTTTATCCTGTTTTTTAAGAATGCAAGAAGGAACACAAACCAGCTTACCACAGAGATGAAAATTATGCTATAAAAAAAAGAAAAATTCACTATAAAAAGTGAAAGGGTAGCAAAGGAGCGTCGAGAAGATGAAACGGAGACTGGCCTCAGTGAGTTATGTAGGGCATGTATAAGAAGAATCACTCAGACAAAATGTGTAAAGGGCATGGCAGTGCAAGATAATATGATGTAGGAATACTGAAAACTGAACTAGCAGAGACCTTGACAGAGGACATAAGAATGTCTGAGGATCTGAATTAGATTTTTACAAAGGCCAGCATTAAAATAAGTAGATAATGAGCATGTCCTAAAATATGGTTTAAGCATATCGGAGAATAAAAGATAAAGATGGTGGTATATCATCTGCTACCATCAGACTCAAACAATAGAGACATAAGTGAATCTAAATGGATAACAGCTTGGAATACTGTTGGTCCTAAATGTTTGACACCTGACAATATTCAGTGATCAAGAAAACAAGTTAGCACAAATAAGAAACACATGCTATCATAAGGTGTGTATCAGAGTATTAAAGAATTATTCCTATTTTCACCTTACCTGTAAATAAAACAATGAAATTGTGAAAATGAGAAACATCAAGGTGACACAGAGGAGATAAATCTTTGGCTATTGTCAATAGACATTAAAGTCTTTTTTTTCTCTTTTTTTTCCTCTTCTTTTTTTTTTTTTTTGCATTACTATAGTTGTACTGTGGTTACTGATAAAAATCCCTTATGTTTCAGCTGTCAGATTTTAAATAAGGAAATCCAAGAGAGAAAAGTTATGCACATGTTTTATTTGATTCAGAATGAAGTATTCTGCACATCAATCAAGTGTTCTAATAAATGAGGAATCAGACAAACTATATACAAGTAATTTCTATATTCAGAAAATCTGCTTTTCTGGATACCTATTGTGACGGCTGCTCTGGGAAAAAATGAATTCAACATATATTTCACAGGACACTTCAGTTCAACCACGTAATTCAGCACAACTTGTATTATATAGGACAACTGTGGCAACACTACCTAATGTAGACATACTACCTTGGTGAAAAAGCAAGTCTTATGAGTATAGTTTACTCTGAGGGTTAACTGTCCAGCTCAGCCCAGAACCAGAAGTTCACACTGCAGATTAAATGCGACTGCAAATACATCAGTTCAAAACTCATTGCAAACAGAGCCTCAGTCAGTCCAAGATAAAACTGTGGAGTCTTCCACAAAGGCAAAAGTGATAGGCAGGTTTATAAATAAAACAAAGACACATTGTTTTACAAAAATATATGATGCCAACTTGAAGGGGGGGATGGAATCAAACTGCTACACAAAGAGACTAGCAATGTACACTGCTGTCTTCCTAAAGCTTTTGTCAAACTATGTCTTTCTTAAGCTTTAGACAAGACACATTACCACACACTAAATAAACTGTCTTAAAGCCTCATGGGGAGCCTAGGCTCTACCAGGTTAGCATGGGTTAAAGTCAATTGCACGTGCTAACATCACACCTTTAAGTCTTTGTCTAGACAGAGCATTAGAATAGATAACTTGTTTGTAGGATGTAAGTATACAGAATTAGATAACAAACTGTTCCAGTGGCGTAAACAAAAAGGCAATGTGCTGACAATGGATTGCAGAAGACAGAAGTAACAAATTTGGTTCCTTGGGGATGCCTGTCTAGCTCTCTGTTGTTTATTAACGACCTTGCAAGGTACCATCTGAATGTGGCCAAAAAATATGTGGTAACTGGAAATTTCATGAATGCCTCATATACTTAGAGAATGTTTCAGTTATCCACATTTAAGCTAAAGGAGCCATACTACAAAATACCATTGAAGCTCCTGCATTGACAAAGGTAATGTCATATCATGCAATGCATTAGAAGGACTTCTGGGAGCACATCGCCTGCACCATTAGCCTGTATTAATCTGAGCTGCTTTGCACATTCTTCTCCAGTGCTCAGTGGGAGTGCACAGCCAATTTATCTAAGCATCTGTGGGAGCCAATTTATCTGTGGGAAAAGGTAGGGGAAATGTACAAGATGCTGGAAGAACAGAGGCACTTGAGTGTAGCTGACCTGCAGGGAAGTTCCATTTATAGATTTGATCTTCAGCCTTTCTCACCAGACACCTACTAATGTACCAAAGAGGATGCATTCCTAAATTAGGTTAACTAACCTCACCTTGCCAATCCAAGCTTCCAGTCAAGGAAGCCTAGGTTTGAATGTTTTCATAGAATAGTTTAGGTTGGAAGGGACCTCAAATATCCCCTAGTTCCAACCCCCCTGCCATGGGCAGGGACACCTCCCACTAGATCAGGTTGCTCAAAGCCCCATCCAGCCTGGCCTTGAACACCTCCAGGGATGGGGCATCCACAGCTTCCCTGGGCAACCTGTTCCAGTGTCTCACCACCCTCATTGTGAAAAATTTCTTCCTAATATCCAATCTAAATCTACCCTCTTCCAGTTTGAAATTATCACCCCTCATCCTATCACTCCCTGCCCTTACAAAAAGTCCCTCTCCAGCTTTCTTCTAGGCCCCCTTCAGATACTGGAAAGCTGCTGTAAGGTCTCCCCGGAACCTTCTCTTCCTCAAACTGAACATCCCCAACTCTCTCAGCCTGTCTTCATAGAAGAAGTGCTCCAGCCCTCTGATCACCTTCATGGCCCTCCTCTGGACTCGGTCCAACAGGTGCATGTCCTTCATATGTTGGACGCCCCATATTTCTTTCCTGATAACTTTAACGGGCAGAGATGTTCAGTGAAAAGTTGTTCTATGGCAATAACCAATATTCTGGCAATACTAAATCAATCAGTACCCAATTTGCATACAAAAGGCAGTTTATCCATACAAAAATACACATAAGTTATCTTTTGCAAACTCCATCAGCTTGCTACTCAAATTTCTAAGTGTGTAATTTCAATTAACGCAACATCTAAACTCTGCCAGTCATGTCTCAGGCACAGAATTAAACTAACCAACAAGTCTGGCATCAGGAAGATATTTTCCCTGCACAAGGGTCCTGTGCTAATAGTGCAGCAAAAGTTAAACTGTGCTTAGTCCATTTTCTTTGACCCCAGAATTGCAATTTTTGTTTTACTAAGACTTTTGAGGTTTAGTATTAAATCTCCTCAATATTTCCATGATTCTGTATTTGGGTCCCAAATGGTTTAGCCACTCCAAAACACATCATAACAACATATTCCCCAAGCTTTCAAACTGTGGTCTCTCACTGTTGTGTAATGTACCAGAGCTGCTGGAGCCATGGCAGATAATAAGGTGTTTACCTGTTAGTTCAGTGTCCTTATGCCCAGCTGAAACAACATATGCGAGGAGAGATAAATGAATAGTGGAAGTTGATAGTCAGGTTCACATTTTTTGTCCCTGAAAAGAAAATAAAAATACCTATTACAGATGAACAGATAAGAGCACGGATACTTTTTCACAAGGTAAAAGTTGCCCGTGGGATTCTCTGTGGTTATAAGAGGGGCAGGAAGTCCCAAAACACTGTTAAAATACAAAGGGAGTTTCCCCATAACAATCCATGCTTGATATCTAGCTTATTAGTTGCAGCATGTTTTATTTGACTGTACCTCCCTCTGCTTCTAAAACTAGGACTGTCAAAAGGCATCGCTGTATCAGCTGGTTCCTCTCTGCAAGTTAATCTATTATACAAGAAAAGGACTTTACAAATGGCTACATTAAAGACATCTAATGAAGTCAAAGCAGCTGTTTTAAAACATATTCAAACAAAATCTAATCAATGAGATTTGGCCTCTGAATTTCATGTTGTACTATTAGGTACGTAAAAATGGAGCTTTTCAGGGGAATGAATTCTTTAAATTAAGTGAAAAGTCAGGCTATTTGAGCACCTTATTATACTCCGTATTGAAGATCTATCTCATCCATATTATCCTATTAAGGATTGCAGTGATACCCACAACTGTATTCACTGGTGCAATAAAAGGACACACACAGTGCACTGAAACCAGTGCTTTTGATACTTCTGTCCTTATTCAAGCTCAGTTCCTATTTATCTCAACAGAAATTTTGTTACAGGATACGGAATTAAGCCATATGTTTTTAACGTAACAATATATTACATCCTGTAAAAATGTAATTTTCTGGGCCTTACAAAATATCAAAGCTTCAGATCATTATTAATTACTTATGCATGCATATTATTCCTCCTTCCTACTGACAGATCTTCTTTGAAGCAGAATGGGTGCATTTCCTTCAGGCTATTCTGCCTTAAAAGGGTCAGCTTGAAAACCACATTTTTGTTACGCCTATCAAATGTGGTATCCACAACAGTGAAAATAACACTTAAGGCTACTGCAACTGAAAGAAACAACAGAGAAATATATATCTGTATCTCTGACATTCGATTATGTGCGCATCCTAGATAAGCTGGTATAGGCATGTTTTGCATGTTCAAGCTCTCGTTTCTCCCTTACTCAACGATCTCATGCATTTCATCAGGGAATTAAAAACTTCCATAATTTTTTAATAATTCAGAGTATATTATTTAAGTGCACTTCACCAGAAAGTGCATATTTCTAACCAGGAAGTTTTAAGATTCCAGGAGTGTCCCTTTAAGTAGTTCAGAATAAAAAAGCATTCAGTCAGGTGGCCCTGGGTAGATTTTGCACTGGAGATAAATATGGTGATAAAATGTGGGCATATATAGTCCATTTCCAGCCATGAAAGGGATGTCCATTGCATCTAATAGAAGATATAATGCTTAGAAAACCATGGCTTTCATGTAGGGCACAATCCTGCTTTAATTAAAGTCAATTTGAAATCTGATATTAATATCAGTGGGAGTTAGTGCAATCCTTTATTTTTTAGGAATCGGTTTAATGTGTTGTACTTCAGCTAGCAATTCTGATTCCTATACTGCTAATCAAAGGCCTGGGAGGTAATTCCCAGCTATAAATATTTATATATCGGAGGTCCCCATGCTTTGCCTTAATTTCTTTCCTTCAGATTATCACTACTGACTTTTACAAAAGTCGTTTTACTGTATCTAGCAAGCACTGTTCATTGCAGCATGACTCACCTAAAGTAATAGTGGTTACAACAGGTAAGAATGTCAGAGATGACCGCTAATAAGTATAAACCAGAGGAAAAAACCTGCCGTAAAGCAGTTAGCTGCAATCTATCAGAAATTACAACACTAACATTGTTAAACCCAAATTAACAGTGGCTAAAACACGTATTTGTGTTTGTATTGCAGAAGCAATCACTAATTCCTGGAATACATATTCAAAAGTAGTATTGTAATGAAGCATATAAAATAAGCAGATGGATATATATATAATGTGCACTTTTTAAAAGATGAGATATCACATCAATTAAAACACTTTTGTTTAATTTAGCTCTGTGATCCCTTTCTATCACATTTCAGCTTTTTCTCTCATACTCCTCCCATTTCCTTTTCCTCTCACATCCACCCTATTCTCTCTCATCATGACATTCCCTCCCCCATGTCCCCTCTGTTCACCCTGTCCTGCTCGTGTGCACTGAGCATCAGCAGTGCCACCCTGGTACACCAAACAGCATATCTGATCCTTCAGCCATGGCCTCCGGAGCCTTTCATTCACTGCTGATTTGCTTCTATACACAGCAAAGACGTGCGTGGGTCCAAGTACCGATTTGGTTGTTTGCACGCTAAATTGGAGAACGTAAACAACCTTCCATGTAACAGCTCAGCAGAGTGAGTTATTCACCACCCTAGGGTACCTTAGTTTCAGCAATATGGTCAAATGGATTGCACATACGACTGGGAGCCCATAAACTCCTGAAGTGCCAGTAATACCTTTAACTAATGATTCTTTCAATGGATCCCGACAATTCATTAATCCTCTTTGTCTCAGATTATCTGCAAAGATTGGTATAATAACGCCTTACTCACCTTCCTAACAGGATTTTGCAAGAAACAGTCTGACATCCAAATTTTATTCTCTATATATATATGCTTGAGTTTCATTTATTTCAATGGGAATTATGCTTTTTCATCTGAAGGCAGAACTCAGCCCTTCTACATTCAAGATTATGTTGCTCTCCAAAGCTGTAAAACTCAAGTTTTATTATACTTTTATTAAGAGACATATGCAAAATCAAAAGTTGAACAGAAGGCTGTTACTCCCATTAAGAAGAGATATTACAGAAAAAAGCAAACAAGGAAAATGAAGAATGGTGTTCCCTTTAAATTAGAACAAATTCATCTCCCGGAACAGAAGATGGAGCAAGAAGATGCGTGCTTTCAAGGGAAAGTATGTTAAGTGCTGAAGACATTGACTAAATTGTTCAAGAACACTTCATGCTTACTTAATGACTGATTACTCAGTAATGTTCCCAAGGTCAGCAAAACCTTGGGTATCTGTCATCTGAATGCCAGTTCCATGAGTTAAAGTGACCAAAATTGCAGTAACTTTAGACAGCTGACATTTTTAAAGGCTGCGTCCCCTTATGATAATGTTTATTTATTTCAACATAGCCAAAATATCTGTATTCCATCCATTTAAGACTAAGTCCCAATGAACAGCACTCATGTCCAAACACTTAGACCTTCCTATTTCACCCCCCCGACCCCCCAAAAAAAAAAAAAAGAAGTCTTCCAAGAAACATGTCTTCAATCCTCTCATTTCTCCTCCCCAAAGAAGATGTAGAAGAAGAGACAGCATGACCTAAAGGTCAACAGATTCATGCTTTGGCAATAAATGGAGGAAGCAAATTCCATGGTAATAGATTCCTGACTAAGATGTGCCCTGTATCCAACCCCTCATCTGACTGTTAGTCCAAGTTTTGCAGATATCTCCAATTCTATACTATCACAGATGGAGAGGAGAGGTTCTTTTTGTTAACTAGGAAAAACATATTTCTGGTTTTGGGATTTAAATCTAACTCTTTATCTTGCAACCCTAAATGTATGAAAAGGCAGCACAGAGCACAGAACAGAAGCATAGCACCCTTGCATAGGGGACACAAGAGAACATGCATGTTCTTCTCCAGCTGGAGCTTTCGGCAGCCTCTAAGGTGTGACACCATGAAGAGCATTTTGCCATGAGCTAATGATGAGGTTTTAAAAGCATAAATCTACTGAAAGGAAAGGTTACAAATGCCAAGCCACTATTTTTCAGCTTTTTGGACATCTAGAATCAATGTAGGAAGGGATCTGTAATAACAGCTGCACACGCTCCCTCAGCTGACTACAATTTTAAATGGTTCAGTAAAATGTAACAAGAAAAAAAATCTGTTCACACCAAAAATGCTATTCCTAGAATTACATTTGAGTGCCATGACATTACAATATAAATTATATCCTCACAAGAGTATTAGAAAAGTGGGTAATTAAAAATGCCAATTTATAGATACATGAAACACATTTTTATTGCTAAAATTAAGTGCTTATTATAGAAACCAATTATTAAGCTATACCACACTTTAGATTTTATGAACTAAATCTACAAATGGCTTGGGTGCCTAACTCCACCTTTAGGTACCTCAGGTTAACATTTCAGCATTACCACAACCCACAGATCCTTTTCAAGCACCGCTTAAATTTGAGGGCAGAGCAGGAGATCAACAGGTAGGCACATGCCAGGCTGTGAAGCTGCTCACTGCCCTACCTCATGCCTAATCCCTGCTGGAAATCTCACATTCAACATTTTGGGGGGAGGTAAGAGGGAGCAGCAGGGTCAGGGCACACATCTGTCATGATTAGGGCACGTGCATGTGTATTGGGAAATACATTCTAAAGTCTCCTCTCTGCCTGATTCATTGAACGATCTTGAACCCATTCTCCTGTTTCTCTGGGAAGTGGCCAAATGTCAAAGCCATTCGGTGTTTTGAAAAAATCTGTCTCAATCTGTCCTGCTATAGCTGCTCCACTTTGTATAAATATTTGTACATTTCTTGGAACACACACGTGAATCTGGGTCTCACATATGACCACTTTAACTAGCAGGTTAGTCTCACAGGCTCCCATTCCCAATGAAGTAGAACAGCTTCAACAGGAGATACTTGCCCAAAAATATGCTATGGCCTCTAATATTGGAAACCTGTGCTCATATGTCACTCCAAATCAGACCAAATAGAAACATGGTCTGCATACTGGCCTGCTATTTTGCATCCTCCTTGAAATAAAATAAAATAAAATAAAATAAAATAAAATAAAATAAAATAAAATAAAATAAAAAATAAAATAAACCAAATCAAAACAAAATTTCTTTATCCTAATCTGTGACATACTGACTTTGTGAGAAATGATATAGTGGAGTGAACTCCACCAAATATTCTGAGTAGAAAAAGCACATCATCCCAGCAGTGTGAAACCGGGGTCCTACCAACCCAACCAGGCACTGAGCCAGGGCAGCAACTTCTTGGTCTGAGCACCAAAAGGCAGGTAGAAGAAAAAGACAAAGGAGTATTGGCCATACACAGAGCAAGCTAACCATGGGCAATTGGCTCCTCACAAAAGGGTACAGAAGACAGCTTGTATAACAATAATATAACAGTCAGTTTGGTAGCCAGCTCAGGTATGGATAAATGTTCCCTGAGTACACCAACCCACCTCCAGAATAATCTTGCTTCCTATCAGCCCCAACTCAGGAAACTCCCATGGTGGTGACAGGAAGAGGTTATCCTGTGGTACACTGAACCATCCCAGTCTTTAAAAGCTGCCCACACAAGAAGTACTTGTCAGCAGCCTTGCACTCGCAATAATTTGGTTGTAAACAAGAAAATTTAACCCAAGCTTGTCCTGAGAAAAATAAGCCATTTAGTGACAAAGGGTTAGGTTCTGTGTGCTTATCCTTTTCTAAGATAAAGGAATAAATGCACTTCTTCTCACCTTTGGCGAATGCAGCTGTGCTTACAAGTGTCTAGTAATGCATACAAAGCCTAACGCTGCACATACCAGGCAGCAACAGCAAGAGGTGCCCTTTTTAGCGATCCACACTCCAGTGTTCATGGGACTGGGTATTGTTGACAATGGTGTATGTGTGCGTACCTGGTAATGAAAAATTAAATCATTCTCAAATGTCTATTTGTTCCCTGCCAAGAGCGTTATTATCCACATGGAAACAACAGGCAATTACTCATCTGCTCTGAGGTCCCTCTTGTGCAGAGCACCATTCTGTGACCACCCTCACATTAAATTTGGGCTTGTCTACACATGGAGTTGTTCCTGATTAATTGTTCTTGATTAATGTCATGTGTGGCCAGAGCATCCACATGTGGCATTAATCAGAAATAGCTTTATGTGTAGACAAGCTCTTATTGACAGTAGGAGCTCTAACAAGATCAGGAGGAATGGCCTATGCCCAGCACCTCTTGGGGCAGATACTTCTTATGTAACACAGTGTGAGACATTCTTCAGTCAAGGGCTCCAACCACAAGATATCCTCAGAATATATACCTAGCCACATGTGAAGCAAGCTCCCAGGTACTTTTCTTAAAGCCAGTGCTGTGGACAGATGTTCAGTTTGGAGACAAGTGTGCAAACATTCTCTGCTAATTGCTCTCTCTTTTAAATGGACATCCCTCCCCTCACAGAACTGGAGGGCTCACAGGAGTCAGTCCCAAACTTGATCAAGCATTGCTGATTTTGGTCAAGCAGCAAAGAAAGGGGCTTTGAGCTCATGCAGATAACTCTGCCTGAAGCAGACTATGGTGCGCTTTTCCCCACCACCAGCCCCCAAACTCCTTTCTTGGTAGCCACTGAATCTTGCAGACTCCTTCCCTCCTTACCCTGGTTTTAAGCTCTCATTCTCTCTTGAGTTCTTTTCTACCCACATATTTCTGATGCATGGAGACATCCTTCTTTCTCAGCAAGTTTGCTTTTTTATTTTTTCTTTCCCCCAAGCTGGTTCAATTATATATTGTATTATAGAGAGCCAAACTGTTATTACTCCAAGTGCCACAATTCAAAAGTACTTTCTTGAACAATTATTTACTGTTTTGGTTTTTTTTATCTGCTGGGCACCTACACTCTGTTCTGGCAGTGAACAGAGTTTAAAGAATAATTCTCAGCAGAAGTTATTAAACCAATGTCATCTGAGCACTCCAGTTTTCTTATTTATATATAGAAAACCAAAGTAGTACTTAAATTTACTAGCCAAGATAAAATATACTTATTTTGATGGAGACCCTATCTGGTGAATTTTTATTTTCCAGCTTTTATCTTAAAATGTTTCTATTTTTATAATGATTCAAAAACTCGAAGTTTATTTATACAGCCATTAATTTAAAAAAAAAGTAAAAAAAAGGAACACTTCTGTAAATATAAACTGGTGTGCTATTACCTACATTTTCTTCATTTTTTAAAATCTTATTTGTAAAGTTTGGAGTGTTTAGATTTTCTGGTTTCTGGGGAGGGCTGGGTGCAGATGGGGGTTTAACTGCCTGTTTATTTCATAGGGAAAATGATATGTCTGTGTGTTAGATGTGGCTTTGGAATTCTCTTTTAACAGTATATCACTTGTTTTAGACCAGGTGTTGACTGGTCAAATTACAGGAACATGAAGTATAATTTGTACTTGTCACGCAGGCAGCCCTTTCTTAAAGGCATTAAGTACTATCTTTTTCACCTGATTCAGTGAAAAGAGACCTAAATGTGTGGTGGGCAGTTACACCCTCTCAATGTGCCTCCACCCGCATCACCCTGCGGATGGTGCTTTGTTATCTGAGCACTGGAATCATGCTGGACCCAGCTGGAAAAGAGGCAAAGAAAGCGATGTGGGAGGAGCAGAGCTCTTAGAAACCATTCCTGCTTTTGTAAATAGGAAAAAGCAATTTTAATTCAAGATGATGTAGTTTCCAAGTGATTAAGCCAGAGAGAAAAATGACTTATTCTTCCAGTGGAATTGGAAGAGGCATGTAGAGAGTCCCCAATGCACACAAGGGTCCAAGCTGCCAGATAGAGGGGCCAAAAATTATATTCCTAAAATCTCAGGCTAAGTTTATCATTAGCCAGTAATTTGACATAAAAGGCACAGATAAATCAATCAAAGTTGTTCGTACTGAGGTCCCTGTATCTGCAATTCAAACAATCTGGGGAACTTACTGCAGACCAGGTTTAGTCCAATCCCCTGAACTGAGCGTGTGTTCCCTCAGCCGATTCAAAGTTGTTCAAGGGACCCATTACAGGCTTGAACTATCAACTGCTGTCGACGTGTTTTTGGTGTACAAGCAGAGCGAAGCTTCTGGTTTAGTTTCTCTGAAAGGAAACAAAATTTAGTTAGCACATACCAAAACCACTTTGCAAACTAAACCAGAGCTCGGTAAGTGCAGACAATTGAGGAATTAACTTCAAAACTGCATTGCTCCTCCAGCCTGGAACACCACGCACAGCCTCAGGCACCTGAGAAAAGAATCTTGATTTCCAAAGCAGCCAAGTACCAACAGTACCCGCTGACTGTTTATCTTAGGAAACAAAAACATAACATTAAGCCGCATAACAATGGCCAATTAATTAAAAATAACCAAACACACACATACAAGAAATATCGAAGCTTCATCTATTCTTTCTAATGCCTCATATGACAAATTAGTGAATTAGAAGTTATAAGGAGTGTTTAGAGCAGGAAACTGGAGGCCAAATATTCAGGCCAAAAGCTACAAAGGTCTAAGGCACCAAGCAGCTGTGTGGATGGCCAGCTCACACTGAAATCACTCAATCCCAGTGAGATGCCTAAATAACATTGTGCCTCCTGTCTCCTTCTCCACCAAATAAACTAGGGCAAATCGTTTTAAAATTTCTGGGGTTAGATTAATGGATCTCTGCTTAGACAGTTATATAATAAGTTTGCACTTCATCACTTCAAATGCAAAAACAACTGAGAGACTTTCAGACTGTAGACAAACTAATAATACACCGCACTTTTAGTTTGTTATTCAGTGGATGCTACATAAAGTGGGATTGATTTTGCAGCTATTGCACTTGAACAGCTCCTATTTGGGGCAACGGGCACTTGTGTGGGAAGAACTGCTGTGGAAACAGTCCCCATAACGCACTTATTGACAAGACTAATCCTCAGTTTTCCTTCAAAGTGATTACAAGCGGCGTCACCATTCCAGTGTTCTTAGATTGCTTCTGTACATTTCCCCATACAATGTTAGCAAGAAGTTTTTAAAACTTATATGGCAAAAGCTTGATTTTAAAAAAAAAATAAATCCCCAAACTGGGCCATATGTAGGACATTCCTCTTGGTGATCTCTCTGTATTATGGAACAGCCTCCCAATTTAAATAGAAGTCAACCCAATTCACAAAATTGGATTGGACAAAACACTAGAGAACATGTTACAGTGTGGGGAGTCATCATGCATACGCAGTGCAGATGCATTGCGAAATGACCTAACTCGCACATTTGCATCTCTAATTTCTATGATATAATCTCCATTCCACACTGCAATTATTAAAGAAAGAAATTAATCTATTGGTTTCAAGGAAGTTGGGAGAGCAATAGAGGGGTGAAAAAAGGAAACCAAATTTTGCAGAACCATGATTCCAAAAATAATTCAGAAAAGAAAAATCCTATATATGTGAGAAGAGCGTAAAAGGTTATGGAAGAGAGCTGACATTCAGCATGCTATTAAAAGAAAAAGTTTACATTGATGGAATAGTGGCAACAAAGTCACTCCTTGTTTCTATTGTATTCAAAGTGTTTTGTTCTCTTCCACTATTCTTTGCCATTTGTTTTTCTATTTACTGTTCCATATACCAATTAAGAATTCTTAGCAGGTCTTCCAAGCAGTAGAAATTTAAATTAGATTACAAAAAGAACCTCAAAAGCAGACTGAGATTTTAAATGGATCATTGAAACCAACTGCAAAATTCTTTTATCAGAAGGGGGGAAGGGTAATGCTTTTTAAGAGTGCCTTAAAATTAATCCAAAATGAGTATCACTTATTTTCAGCATGTCAGATTTGGCAGGTCTACTCTGAGGTTAATGTGAAAGTGAATGTAAAAATATTTTAAGCTTTTTATTTGGCTAACTGGAATACCACGAACTGAAAGCTTTGGAAAACCGAGGTGGTATCAACAATACCAGCCACAGAGTATGTGTGTGTATATATATGTATATATACATACATGTATATATACATACATATATGTATGAATATAGGGTATGAATATACCCTAAGGTATATTCCATTGAGGGAACATAATCAGGATACAAGTTGCTGAGGGTACAAGTTGCTCCTTCTCCTTCTGCTACTTGGAATAATGAAAAAGGTATTCGGACGCACATTACCTGGGGGGATCTGCAGTCCTGCCGTGCAGTTGCTCTGCATTGTGTGAGCCAGCTCCCGCCTTCCCCCCACCCCGTCTTTGCCTCCTGCCCCATGCTGCCACGATAGTCACGTCTTGATCAGAATGGCAGCTGGTCTTGCTCATTTAAACCTGTTATTTTTTGCTCGCAAAAGCCAGCAAGTAGTAAACAAGGCAACCTTCAAAAACTGCAGTGTCTGCCGTTTGGGGCGCAGCGGCCTTGTCCATACCGGCATTTTTTCTGGAGTCCCTCAGGACTGACAAGGCCGGCCTGACCCCATCAGTACCAGTGGTGCTGGGCGCACGGCTGGGGGTGAAGCTCCCTCACCCTGCGTATTTCGAACGCTGCCATGGAGACGTGGTGGCCTGACGCCGCCACGCTAAATTCACCAGCCACGGGTTTACCTCCATCGGCGCTCACAAAGCTGTGCCCTCACCCATCACCAAGTCTTCAAGTCGGTCGGTCCCAGCTCATGGGGACGGACAGAAAGCCAAGCCCGCCCCAAATCGCCAAAGCCAGGAGGCAGCGGGCCGCCTCTGCCCAACCAGGGACACCGGGCTGCTGAGGGGCGAAGGGCAGGAGGCGGCCGCGGAGGGGAGGGTGATCCGATTGAGGGCCGAGGAGGGGCGGGAGGCGCCGGTGTGAGGCCCGAGGGGAAGACGATGAGGGAGGCCGGGCGAGGCGGCTGTGGGGCGGCAGGGAGAGAGGAGCCCTCGAGGGGAAGGGAAGCGCTCACTCACTCGGCTGGCAAGCATGGCGTCCAAGAGGAGCAAAAACGGGAGAAACTCTCATGAGGGAGAAGGTGATAGCTGCTGACCGGCCTGTATCAAATTTAGTTGCACAAGCACGGGACCCCAGGGTTAGCAGTGAACCCTCAGTCAGCCCCAAACTGGGATGTGGGTACTTGGATGCATCCTTGCTGAGAAAGCATGATTTCTCAATTTTTATTTTATTTTCGAAGCACTCAAGTGGCTGAGAGAATTGCCTCTGAAGGGACTGCTTACTCATACAAAAGCCATCGGCCCGCTGCACGGACTTAGTTTATAAAGTATCTCCCCGTCGCAGCAGCACTGCAGTAGAACAGGCCTGAATCTCACCTGCCAGGACAGGACACCGAAATAACCACACTCGTAGCAACAAAAACTTCTGGGTCAACAAACAAAAGCTTGTGAAAAGAAAGAAGGCTTTGATGTCCGATCTTTGGACTTTCAGCAATTTTGTGAAGCGGTAGCAAAACACAGGGCAATGGGGAACCAGAGGAAGTTATTTAAAACAGTCAAAAGGCTTTGAATAAAGACCGTTCACAAAGGGCTACTAAGGAAAGTGAGTTGCCAGGAGAAGAAGAGGTGGTAACATCCTGCCAGTCGTGGATGCAAATCCAGTTAGGGGATAGCACGCTGGGGCAGAGCAGGAATAATTGCTCGGTTCTCTTCACAGCATTTAAGTAGTGGGGTGCCTCAAGGTTCAATACAAACAGCGGCATTGTTTAATGTACTTATTGAGGACCTACTAGAAAGGCTGGATACGTAAGAGTGGCAGGCAAGACAAGGCTGGTGGATCGTGAGGCACCTCGGTAAGCCTTGACAACACTAAGTAACCGAGTAATGCGTCGGCAGAAGGCATGAGGTGTAGATAAGTGCAGAGTAATGCGCCTTGGAAGGCATGATTGAAACTACTCGTGTACACAGATGGGTTCTGAATTAATTGTAACCTTTCGACAAAAAGATTGAGGCATCAGTGTGGACAGCTTAATGAAGATGTCTGCTCAGTGTGCTGCAGTGGTCAAACCCAGAAAACAAGCTGTAATAAAAAAATGGATGACAGAAAATATTGTAATACGATTATATAAAACTTTGATAGAAAGTTTCAGTTAGCCAACCTTAGAGGGATGAGGAAGAGAAACTTGCCTACAGAATAAACCAAATGACCTTGTAGAGGTCAGTCCTGAGAAGTGCCAAGTTATCTCCCCTGTTACAGGCTACGGTGCATCCTAGGCTCTCAGCAGGATGATGCCTTTGAAAGAATGAGTACGGGAAAGTTTGTACAATGAAGGACAGGCCAGGCATGGCACATGGCATGCTTATGTATCCTGTTCAGTAATAAGGAAACACTCAAAAGGACATAGCTTATCAGTGCAGCATACAACTGATTTGTAGAAAACTGGACTTAAACTGTTACTATGGTAAATAGCTTTCCACCAAAACAGAGGAGACTTAAACATGCGTAAAAAAAAAAAAAAGGAAACACAGTCTTTCAGCTCATGTAAATTGAGTCAGTCCATTAACTGCTGTAATCAGTAGAACTGATTATACAAGCCAGGGAGGTACCATTTCATCAGTTGTTGTACAGAAAATAAAAATGACAAGAGCCTTCAACTTCCAATGTTGAAGACTCAGCAGGGTTAAGACAGAAACCCTTCAGATTTATGTCTCCATCAGTGATGATATGACTGGCAAGCTGCTTTATATTAGAAGTTTGTCTTCTCAGTTGTACGGCCATGAGGACGTTGGTGTTGGCACTGCTAGTAGGCAGATAGTGAACTTAGTGTACCAGCAGCTTTTTCTGTGCTATGAATACCTATCTTCAGGCAAAATACGTGTGACTGAATTTCAGATATCCTTTTAGCTATTTGTTCTTTCTGAAATCAAGTTCCCTTGTGCTGTGCTAACAAAAATTGAGCCAGGGATAGCTAGCCATAATACATGAGCAACAATGAACCTTATATTACAGTTAAAAATAGCATTAATCAGAGCAATACACTGAATTTAAGCCAGTATTAGTCACAGAGCTGTTTGTTTTATTCTGCAAGCAACATAAATATTCTTGAGCAATCAGCTAGCCTTGAGAATTTATACACGAAAGACAATGAATGAAATGCTCATAAAACATTGCAAACTGGCAGGAGTTTTGTCCTGAAATGTGGAGAATTTTAGAAAATCTGTAAATGAAAATACAGAGTAGTGGATATTTCTCAAACTCTTGAAGGTGTAAAAGCTATATGTACATGTTTATTGGTAGTAATAGCCCTCTTCCTACCCTGGCATAGGACTGGTGGTGGGCATTGGAAGAGCAGGCAATCTTAGGAGGTAGAAGGCTAGGTCAACCTCACACTTGTAGGAAATATTTTACTAAAGATTTACTAAAGATTTACTGAAGAAGACCACTTTAGATGGATGTAAGAGCCCTAACACACATTTGTGCTACTGCTGAACGCCTTCCATACCAGAGCAAACTATAGGATATTTGTTTTATCGTGCGTGGGCATTATAGTGAGAGAAGTTGTTGGACTTAACATTTTCTGCATGAATGGAAATTGGTTATTGGGGTGTCAGGGTCTGGAGGGAAGAAAGAGGCTTTGGATGCAGTTATGCAAAGAAGTTGTCGAAGAACATAACTGTGATGGATAATGGCACACGCACACACACACCCCTATGGCAGGGGGGTTGGAACTAGATGATCTTTAAGGTCCCTTCCAACCCAAACCATTCTATGATTCTATGATTCTATGAATATGTTGTTGGACTGCTGCCATTCACCGTGTGAGAGATTTGGTGGGAGGGTGTTTCATGTAGCTGCAGGAAATGGGCTATTTGGAAGGAAAATCACAGTGATCTTCCTGGACAAGAGCTATGAGCATTGAAAGTCTGCAGGGATAATTCAACCTGGAAGGAAGCAAGAGCCTCCAAAGAGTTTGCAGAGCTAAGTGGCAAGAGGCACTGGGTGTGGAATATTTAGGACACAGGGAAGGCAGACAAGAGAGGGGAGCATTTTGTCCTGTTACTTGGGTGGGAGTGAGCGCTGCAAGGAGACGCTGTCAAGACGTTATTGGAAGGGTAACCTTTTGTGTGAGATTAAAAGTTCCAGGGTGGACCTTGCCTCCATTGAAGTCAGTGATGATAATGACTATTTCTACCGACATTAAGGTGGCCAGTGTCCCACTCATGATCTGAAATAAAAACAGAAAACTAGGATAGCTTTAAAATCTTTTTGACATCAAATATCCGTGGCCACAGTAGTAATACTTAGGCGCTGACCCCTAAAGAGATCTGATAGGCATTTTCTAGGACAAGGGTGTCAGTTTTTCCACTTTATAGAAAGACAAGCTGAGGTCTGTGTGAGACTTTCACAAGTAGAAAAGAATTTGGGTGCTTAAGTCTAATTTTCATTACATTGCTGGAATTGGGAGAGGGGGTAGAACAAATACCCTGGCTCCTGGCCTGTTGATGAGACCACTACACAGGCTGTTAAAGGACTTGTTTTCCTTTCTGATTACATGTCACCATTTAAATCCAGCAGCTTCTACTTTAAAAGGAAAAGAGTGCATGCTCAATTCTAGAGTAATTAGGTAATGTTGGTATTATGCTCTGAAGCTGTAAAGTGCTAATTTATGTAAAAGGCAAGTAGTAGTATTATTAGTGCTTGAGTATGATATCATCAGGATGACGCATAAGAACAGCGAAGTGTGAAAAATCACATGCATCTGCTGCGTCTTCCTAAAAACAAGTTAAACTGAAAGTAATCAGTTGAAAAAATCAGTGTATCATAATTTTGCAGCACTCACCAAGATATGTCTGATAAGAAAACAGGGGTTATCTTTATGTTTCCAAATAAGGGGCTACAAAACTTGAGTTTTAACTAGTTTTAGGGAATGTAAACTATTTTGAACTATTTACTTTGTTCTCATTTCATTATTTTTCAGGGGTCCAACTGACTTGCTGTACATATTTTAGAGCAAAACTGGAAACATACTGAAATCGAGTCTGTTGCTTCCGAATCCTATGGCCCACAGAACAGCTACTTACACAAGTGGAAAAAACACTTGCTGGTGCCAGCCAAAATGAAAGGATGAGGGAAAACAGGAAGTAATCCACACAGAAAGTGTGTAACTAATCTTGAGAGGGATAGCAGCAAGCCTCCTCTGCAGCAAGCATTCAGGAAGGGAGAAGCACAGATAGGCATCTTCTACACTGAGAATGGCCCGTCTGAGCGAGATTAACCCTTGCCACAAAGAACAAAGATAACACATCGGTGTTCTAGAGAAAGACAGTCTGAAATACTAGATTGAGATGAGACCCAACTTGAAATATAAAGCCTCAAAACAGAGCTTTGCAGTAAAAAGGATTACAGGTTCTGAACTAAAGAAATGCAGTGAAAATCCATTGAAAAGATGGGTCAGACTGGAATGATGCCCAGATCCTTCGTACTTGTAAAAGGAAACCACACTGGAGAAGGTGTATGAGAAGTAAGTTGCCTAAAATGCTGAACGAGATGACAAGGTTTATTGCTTACAAATTCTCCTGAACCCACAGCATATTCGTAAAGGCCTGGAATGAATGCTGCTGCCATTACCACACAGTACACATATTATAATTATTTAATTTAGGAGAAAAACATAATCAAATCAAAGAAGAAAATGTAACTGAAACTGCAACTGTCTACTGACAATGTGTGACACGTGACCAGCACCACAGCTACTTGTAACCCTTTATCATCACGAGGAAGATTAAACTACTTCCCCATTTATTTAAATAAAATTCAAAGTGGCAAGGATGCTGGAAAAGCCTTAGTGACCACAGTGATTATACTGAAGAACTACTTTCCTACATCCTACAACACTGTTTCGGCACACACTTGTTTGCTGTACACTGAATCCTTGCAGAGTCCCGTGGAAGTCAGTATTTCTCATGTGATTTAGAAAGATTCTGCTGCATATGCTTACAAATACTTAAAGGGTGGGTGTCAGGAGGATGGGGCCAGGCTCTTTTCAATGGTGCCCGGCAACAGGACAAGAGGTAATGGGTACAAACTTGAGTATAGGAAGTTCCACCTAAACACGAGGAGGAACTTCTTTACTTTGAGGGTGGCAGAGCACTGGAACAGGCTGCCCAGAGAGGTGGTGGAGTCTCCATCTCCGGAGACATTCAAAACCCGCCTGGACGCGTTCCTGTGCAACCTGCTCTAAGGTGACCCTGCTCTGGCAGGAGGGTTGGACTAGATGATCTCCAGAGGTCCCTTCCAACCCTATGATTCTATGATTCTATGATTCTATGATTCTATGATATGATACCGTTAGGTCCAATAAGTATGTCCAAAGTATGTGCTTACCCACATCTAAATTGACGTTCGGTAGAGCAACAGAACACTTCTCTTATATAACCATTGTGTTAATTTTAATAACATTTTCTTCATGTCAGAAATATTGGAATTGCAAAGGGAAAATGTGGACTTAATCAATGAAATAATATAACTGCATTTCAGATTGAGTATTATTAAATTCTGGGTTAGACACACATAGCAGTGTCTCAAGTGGACTGTCGTGCTGTAAAGATGCGACCGCCTGGAAATCCAGTCCCAAGTACAGACCATTGTTGGATTTAAGTTGCATCAATTTGATCAGTTGGTGGTTTGAGAAGTTAAGATTCTGTCAGTCTCACTCATACTGAGAAGTATCTTACTTCCTGCGCAGCCTCACTGATTTAAAATAGAATATTTGCATGCAGATACGAGACAGTAGGGTACGGTGTGAAATGATCTGCCTAAAAAATGTGACTGTTAATTGTGTGTATAAATGTATCCTGGATTGGGGCCTATATTTGTAATCGTAAATCTTTCTTTTTGTGGAGCATTCCAATTCATTCTAATAATAAGCTTCAATTATTCGGTGGACTTCAAATAAATTACTTGTCAACTACCAGTTCAATTAATTACAAAATGTATGCAATGAACACTTTAGGTGTAATCATCCAGGTCTAATACATACTTAGAAGTATGCACTCTGCTTTCTAATAATTTTTAATTAAATAAAACATTTCATTCTACCTGAATTTTTTTAAAAGTCTTGTTGACCCAAAACAGTACTATTATTACTTGGCTCGGTCTCCAAAAGGAACAACATTTTTTTCATACAGTCTATCCAGTGACCGCTTTCCATCGCTGTGCTCTGTTTAGACTTGGTGTTATTTGGTTTACTACAGAAGCTACTACCACTTTCTCAAAGTCACCTGAACACTTTCCTTTTGTTGTTTCTGGTTCCCACTGACAACCGAAACTAAAGAGTAGCAAAAAGGTCGTGTTGATACTTGATTAATGATTTACTTATGTGCATTTTTATTTTTGTATGTTTACATCCTCTTGAGCCTCTTCAAGAAATAATGTTCTTAATAAGTTTTCCCATTTTTACAGAGTTACTTTTGCAAAGAAAATACCATGCAGTGAAATTACACTTAAGGAGGAACCTCGGTTGTGATCACACAAGCTTGAAGCACTGCGCTGAGAGGGTGTAACAGTAAAACAATGGAGCTTATCACCCTTCCCAAGGCATTCTCACACGAATAAGATGATGCAGATGAAGGGTGCAAAGCCACATTCATTATTACGGAAATAAAATACACCAGCATGTTACTATCTTGAGCCATCTAAACAAACAGGAAAAGGTGGGTGGGGAGAGAGTACCACAATTTGCATAGCCTGCGTCCCTTAATTTAGAAGAGCACTTTGATGTGTACATCTTTGGTTCCTGGCACACCAACAAGGGATGCAAGCACATGAAACCCTCTAACATACCCCCAAATGCTTCAGGAAAAGTTCCTTGCTCTGGGTAACTCTTTGCTTTTCATAAAGATTTGTTGCTAACAAATACAGTGGTAACCCCCATTCTCAGCAGAGTAACCACTTCCAACCAGCACAGAGATGGATTACCATGTGAAACCTGGCAAAGAAAAAATGAGTCCTGTGCTGACAAATGGAGATAGCGCACACTCTGTCTCTCTCCGCATTTCCACCGACACTCCCACATGAGCCAGCTGTGAGGAGCGCACTACGGATTTGCTTTGACATCACTCCAGTAACTCCTTGTAACATATACCACCACTGAGAGAAATCCCCAGTGGGCCATCTATTCCACACTTGGGCTGCCTACCTGTATGTCAGGTGCACTGCCTCACTGACCAGTGGCCTTCCCCAGGAGACCAGACTGTTGACATGGGACGGCAGATGCTCAGCCCTGGGGAACGCCTGGCTGGTGTCTGGACCAGCAGAGGGGAGCTGTAATGGCTTTAGGAAGCTTGTACCTGGTCTTGAACTAAGTGTACTGAGTTAATCCTGTTTTATGACATAGTCTGGACTTCGGTGCTGTTCAAACAGATGAATTTGCCAAGGTAATTCCTTCCCACCTGGGTACTCAGAGAATCTCATGCCCAGATCCATGGCTAATCTTGTGTCCACTCCTCCCCACTCCAAATCACATAAGAATAATAGGTCTCTCAGTAAATCGAACTCCCTTCTAGTCAAAACCCCTGTGTTTTCACCCCAAAGGCAAAAAAAAAACCCACTGTTTTTCTCACAAAGGGAATTCCAGGAAAAAAAAAAAAAAGGCATGTTGAGAGACCAAACCAGATTTCTCTGCTTCCTGGGTGCCCATCTGGAACACACTTGTCATGTTCATTGTTCTTCTTCGGGATGGGCAGTGAAACCAGCGGTGGCCGTCCAGCTCTGCGCTAGTTAAGAATAAGCTGGGGACCTCCTGCACTGCAGTTCCCTCCCAAGCACCAGGTGCCCTGGGGAAGGGTGGGATTGAAGGAAGCTGTGAGGAGGTCAAAAGCGAGAGCAGCCAGAAAATCATGGCTTGTCTTCTCAATAGCAGAGCTTAATCATTTCTACAGAAAGGGCATTTCTTCCAGGATATCATTCTAATATAAAGTTTCCTATCGGATAACCCTAGCAGATGTCCTGAACTGGGTTTTCCTGGCTGCTTTGTGTCAGCGTGGGAGGGAACACATAGAAACTCACCTCCACAGTGATCTGGGACAGACAAGTCACAGAGAGTTAGGGATTACATTTTCAGAGTTGCAAGAAAGTACTTAGGAGATCCAAGTCTCCCTGAAATCCCTGGGTATCTTGTTCCAGTGATGTATCCCTGGAACTACAAGTATTCAGCCGGCTTGAACATTTCCAGTAAATACCTGGAAAAACACCATCTGGGATTCTCCTTTTTGATTTTCCTTTCCTTCCTTTCATCGCACTGTGCAGATGTTCCAGTCTGGAAGGAGTGAGCAGGGCCACATCCGCAACCCACCCTCAGTGCCTGCCTGACCTTCCGATCCAAATGTTAACACCCAACTGAGGATCCATCTTTTCCCTTCTTTTCTGTTGTCATGTTTGATATTTCTCAGTGATTCTTCCTAGATGGGCACAGCAGTCACATTCTGCTTTCAACTCTACTTGGATTCTTCACTGAGGAGTAACTCTGTGAACCCTGCTGCTTTCATTCCTGCCCCTGGCCATCTCCGGCATTCTCCCGATACGCAGTGCCCTTCTTTCTTGCTGTTTGACTGAAGAACCAACTCAGGTACGCAGAAGACGTTGAAGAATATGAGTGAAAAGATTTCTTTAAATAACGGTGGCTTAGATCAGGAGAGGCAAACAGATGAGATTCAGGGCTCCCTGCTTGCTCAGTGGTGATGGGCTCATGCTTTGTCCCGCATTCCCCTAGCTGCCTGTCACCAGTCTTCCAGCCACTTCCTGGAAAGCAACCAACTGATTGTGTTCCCATTTTGCTCCGGCCTTAAACAATGACAAACTGGGCTCGTCTGGCACCGCTCTGCTGAGCCCTATCTGGACACCATTGCAACCCCCGATGAAGAAAGCTCCGTCCTGCCTAATTCTTTGTATGTGGGCTGTAAATACCTGAAGATTCGTTTTGTGTGAGTGAGGTGTCATGGAGGCTGTGACTTCCCTACTATTGCTTCTGGCAGTCTCATGCCAGTTCTCCATAACTCACTTTGGCAAGCTGGCAGCTTCCAGCATCTGAAAGCCGAAAATAGGAAAAGGCATTTGCAGGGCGGTGATATGATGTGTGCTTGGCTTTAAAAAGGATCACAAACTTAAGGCAGTGGAGAGCAAAAAGGCATACCAGTATCACCATGGATATGTGACATTAAACAAACCACTTGTCATGATACACAGCTGACTACTTGCCAAATGGAACAGGATCTTCTTATTATTCATTGTTTTGCCCTGCAAAACCTGCACAGCCACCAGAAGGAAAAATCTCCAGAAAGGTACTGTCACTTTTCTGACCATCCTTGGCCATACTGGAGGTCTTGGTTCAATGGCAACTCCCAAACGTCCACCTACTCACATGCATTTGAAGACCAAAAGGTGAAATCGTGGTGGGCACCCTACTTAATCGCTGCAGGAAAGGGAGCTGCAGGATGAGGTCACTTCCTAAAGGTAACTCTGACACTTGAAAAGCTTCCTGTCCTCTCAGGGCTTTGATTCCATCCCTGCTGTCCCTCACAGCTGGGGTGTCAGCCGGGAATTTTTCTGGTGTCTTGTATGTGCTCACCCACTGCCGCCCGCCCACGTGGCTTTGGGCAGGGAATTGCCCTTCTCCTCTCATCCTCCACACCTCGTTGTACCTGGAAACCCAACTCTGCTTTCATCCCAGGGGGAGATGAGGTGGGGCTAACCCTCCTTTTGGTTTCACCTCCATAGTTCACTGCAGCCAGGTAAGGGCCTCGCCCACCCCAAAGGGGCCGAGCCCACGCAAAGGGCGGCCACATGGACAGCATCTCAAAGCATCCCATTTGCCCTCGCCTACACCTCCCCAGGGAGGACCTCCTGCACCGCTGTCTCCCTGGGGAGGAGCAGAAACCCCATCTCAGCCTACACGATGGACACTTGACCTCAAAAGAGGAGCACACAATTCCTTGCGTCCGGGAGAGGTGTTCTGCCTACCGCTGCCCCCTCAGCGTGCCTGTGGGCAGCTGGAAGGGGGAAAGCAGACAGGGGGAGCAGAAAGCCGGGTGAAGGCGCTATTGAAAATAGGCCACCATCCCGCGCTTCCCTGCGGCAGCCTCCCCCGGCCCCTCGGTGCTTCCCGGCCACTTGGGCACGGCCGCCCTCCGGAGAGGAGCTGGTGGACCTGGAGCAAGAGGCAGGAGCGCTGGTCTCCGGGGGGGAGGGGGATGGTTTGCACACGCGTGGCCCCGACGGGGCGATGCTGCGGGGACACAGGGGAGTGGCAGGGGACAGGGGACGTGCCCAGCCAGGGCCATCGCCTTTGCAAAGCCTGTACCCACCCGCGCCAGCCCAGCCTAAACCTCGACAGCATGTTCTGTTTTTCTTTGCCATTCCCGGAAAAACAATCATAAATAATGCTAATAAACCCCACCAACCCGGGCAAGGGCAAGAGTGGGTGGGCACTCGCCCCACACACCCCGAGCGGCTGTGGGGCAAACACGAGGGACGAGGGACGAGGGACGAGGGGCGGGGGCGGCG
>VYZM01005815.1:262804-352251 GCA_013398915.1 Dromas ardeola
TTAAAAAAAGTTATATAAACGAGGATTATCCCCTGCTTATCTTGTCTTGCTAGGGGGATTGGAAAATTCCAACATCTGGGTTTGTAGAGTTCCTTTCATTTGTTTCTTTTTTTACTTTCCTCCTTTTTTTTTTTTTAAAGTTTTTTCCCCCAGGAGATGTTTTCCACACTCCAGATCTGCTAGAGAAGTTGGACATGAAGCCCAGCGGTTCGCTGGTGTTTGGCCCAAGCCACATCACAATACTTCTTCGGGGCAGGGGTAGCTTCTGCGTCACCCTGCCATAGGAGCAGTCCATTTCTTCCCGTCCTCTGCCTCCGCTCCCTCCTGGCTGTGCGGCACCGCAGGGCTGAACGTGTGAGCTGGTACCCAAGGGGCAATACCACCTCATATTGGAAACCTCATCAAAACTGGGGTGGACACGGGCATGGAGGGGAGGGAAATGAAGTCAGAAAAGCAGTTCTTGTCCCTGGACCTACATCTACCTTTTTTGAAGCCTTCATTTCCTCCAAAATACTCTCTGCGGGGCTACCCCAGACAGGAATAAGAAATGCCAATGTTACGGATCTGGGCTACACACACCGACCTTAACCTGATCTATTTCTGTGTCGTCACTCATAGGGATAGCAGTGTGAACAAGGACTAAGTAACATTGACAGGGGCTGTTTAAATGATAAGACAAAGTATTTTTTAAATAGTCAGGCAAGTGTATTTGTCAGATAACACTGCATGTGCAATAAAACTAAGATGAGGAATCAAAGGAATTTGGAACCCAAGGCAGCAGCATTTTCTCAGGGTTTCATGTATTCTAAGTGCATCATTTTGTCAGTAGAGAGGAGGTGTTTTACATAGTTCCTGAAAATATATTTACACATTTCAATATGGTGCCACTATTGTGCTCACGCACAAGATAAAGCTGAGTCTCAGTAAATGCAACAATAACGAGATACATCAAATGACTGAACAGATGAGCCGCTGTTATGGTGGGTTCTCTGTCACTCTCTTTGCCTCATTTTAGAAAGAAATTTGCAACACCGGGTTTTTAATCGAGATGGATCAGGTATCGTAGTCCCTCTCCATCAGCTGTGCCCGTCCCCCTCTTAAAAAATTACAGAGGGGCAATTTCATCACAAGCCTGAAGCAGATTTTGAAAGACAAATATTTACCATATTGAAAATAAGCAGAAGATTTTTCAGCTTATCAGGCATCGTAAAATGCTGACCACTTTTCTCACCTTTTTCTTTCACCAGGCCATTTTGTTGTCTCTGTCTATTGACGTGTTCATTTGGCAAGATATTCCCTATTTTCTCAGCAATAAAGTAAAATGAAAGACACTTTCAGAATTGTCAAGCTCCTAAAACTGTGGCTGAAGTTATTAGTGTGAGTACACACAGCATTTCTTAGGTTCAAAAGCTAAATATTTAGCAGATGCTTATCCCAAGAAGATGCTGAAGGCGCACCTGCTTCTGTGCAGTTTTGACCAAAAGCAAAGCCTCCTAACAATTGCACTGTGAGTTTTCTACTGCAGCCGGCTTCGCTAACGCTGATGCACTGCGCAGGAGAGGGTGAAGTTTCTCAAAGTCTATAAAATGTCTTATCCGCTGCTGTTCAAACAGAAGTTACACAGAGAATTTCAGATCTCAGTCTCTCTCTCTGCTGGAATAAGCATTTAAAGGCTCGTTACTCAAAATCTTTTCTGTTTTCTTCCAGCTATGTTATTTGGTCTAATAATTGATATTATCTCTGTCTACAAACCTCATACAGTTATATGTCCTCCATCGACTTCGTATGAAGTATGTATTTGAAAGCGGGAATATATCCCTGGGATTTTCCAACAACAGGAAATGACACCATGCCTCTGCACACGGCTGCTTTACATGGAAGAGAAATAGTTACATTTTAGGTCACCTACAGGATTGTAAGGGTTACTAGTTATATTTTGGGTTGTTTCTGGGTTGCTGATCAGCAGGCTGCACTAAGGCTAGCGTGTGATCCGACAAGGAGATGAAGGGCAAGGTTCAAACACCGGTACGGATATGAATATAAAGCCTTTCTAAGTAGTAGGCAGAAAAAAAATTAGCTGTGACCATCACAGAGAAAGTTTTAGGGGACAGGTCTGAAAACCAGCCCTAACCCACAAGCTGTGAACAGGTGCCTGTCTCTGGAGTGATGGGGACAGCTTCGTTTTGCTTGTCGTGTCTGACGGGGCACAACGTTGTACACCGGAGAAGTGAAGAATTTGAGAAAACATGAGGTGTTAACTTTCTTCACAGACCAGTATTTACAACATAAACCTGAATTTGCTCTGCTGGATGTAAGTGAGCAAAGCTGCTGTCGGATGGAGCTGATGAAGCCTGCAGTCCTGTGTGCAGGCTGCTCTGCTCTTGAGGATGGACACGGGGTCCGTGTCCTTGCACCTGGAAGACAAGTAGGGAGCAGTCCCATTCCCAGTCAGACACCACACTGAAAACCGCTGTAGCCAAAACACGGACTTGAAGCTTGTGCTCAGTCCTGCTTCTGAAAAACACCTTCTGTCTTTCTAAATCCCCTGTAATCCAGTATCTCAGCCTCGTCTGGTGGGATTCTCTTTCCATGGCCAGGCCCTATGCTTTCTCGTGTCCTCACTTCAGTTTAATCAGGGCAAAGATAAGCCGTTGAAAGCGTTGGAGGCGGTAGCGTGTTTGCTTTGGGATGCGCGGTCGGCCGGTGCAGTGGTTTATTGCAGCCATGCCCTCGGATGGTAAGGGGAGGGCGACAGCTGGTCTGTCACCAGTCACCTTGAGTGTGACTTTGCCCTATAAGGACACGAGCAACCTCTGACGGCCGTCTCGGAGGGACCTGCTGCAGGGCAGACTGCCGTCCCGTGGCTTCTTTTTCTATTTCTTAGCCCTCCCCTTTTGAGACAGGGTCCTCTTGCCCGAGTTTTTAATCAAGCACTTTATGCGAAAGGCGGCAGTGCACAGATAATCACACAGATTTTTGAAAGGGGCTGTTTAAATTGTTGATACGTACTTGGAGGTGCTCGGTTTCGATTTCCTGTTTATATATTGAAACAGAGCAGGAGAAATTTAACATGACAGATAAACCCATGCTTTCGGAGTGCAGTACCCGGAGCTTGTCCACTAGGTGTAGCTGAAGCCCCGCTTTTCTTATTGATTAAAGTCTTCAACAGAGCAGCCTTTTAATTTGATTTATCGTGTACATCTTAACCGAATGAAAGGCGGTCAGAGTGAATAGTGACGGACACTTATGTAGTAGAGCCTTTGCCTAATGCAAGAATCCCATCTCGGCAATTCTACAATGCCATCACAAAAACAGGTTAATATGCGCAGGGTTCCTTCCAGTCCAGACCTTCTAGTCCAGGAGTCTTTTTGACATCGTTTATTCTACATGTAAATATCACGAGCAATAAAGTCCTCTCCATAGAAAGCTATTAGAGGACTTGGGTTTGGTGGTTTGTGTTTTTCCCCCAGGCTCTATTACCAAGGCCTGTGGTTGAAAGAGGAGGCTGGCCCCACAGAAACCAATGAAGCAGAGCACTTCTAAATTCCAAAGCTGAACTCTCAGTATGTTGGCCTAAGGAAGAAAGAGACAATACTTTGCTTCCTTGCCTCACCTTCGTATTTCTCTAGCTTTTTCTGTACATAACAGTTTTGCCCTGAATGGTATCCTCATCGCTTTGATTGGAGATAAGGCAAAACAAGAAAAGACTTAATGTGTAAGCGAAATTCTCCTTTTTGTTGGTTTGGGTTGTTGTTTTTTTTTTTTTATGGTCAGCTTTCAAAAGGCAGTGATCTTGATTTATGAATTGTGAAGATTAACAGGAATTAAGATTATTATCCACCTGTGATTTTCCCAGGTAAACTTCATCACCCAAGTCTAGATCAGTGGTGCTCTGGGTCTAGTTCTGATCAAGGTAACTGCTTGGCCAATGGTGTCCAAGTCAAAAATCAAGGCTTGACTGATGACTTAACCAGTATAGCCATACCGCTGGGGTACCTTTTGGAGTGCAGGCAGTACTTTATGCCCAAACTGCATTGCATATTCTAAGTCTAATGCAGTTATTTCAGTTTCCCCTAAGTCACCCCACCAGTGTCCATGGGCCTAAAAGTGCTCCGAACACATTATTAATTTTAGGAAGACTATACATTGCTTGCCCAGGGTATACCATAGTGGTGTAAATCAGTCTCAGGTCTTCTAAGTTCTTCTTGGGACGCTGGAGTGGTGTTGCTGGAATCCCTACCTGAACAGGTTAAAGCATTGCATGAGCACAGCGGTATAGGTACAGTCATAAACCATCCTCTGTAACTCCAACACCACACATTACGATGATTTTAAATTGGATTAAGTCAGGATTCACAATCACTGCGATGACCAGGAGTCTATCTGAGGTCCTTATTAACTTAATTCAAATATAACCACATATTTGAGTGTATTCTTAATGTGGTGTTTAGGCCTGGAAGGGATTAGGCTGTTTTCTGGTCCATATTTTCCTCTGACAGTAGCTTATTGTTACTGTTATAATCATTCTAATAATGATTTAGTGGGACTTTCGGATGACTTTTTTTCCTCAGCATAAGGTGAAATAACCTGAAAATGCCTTCTTTCTTAGCTTTGGGGGATTTTTTTGCATCACCCTGGAAGCAAGTGGTCTTTAACTACTGAAAAGGAAAAGAAGATAGATGGAAAGCCGAGTTAGATGTTTTCTGCTGAATCTGGTTGACTAATGTTTTCCTAATTTTTTTTCTCCCCCACAAAAATGAAGGGCTCCAAACTGCTTTTGGTCAGTGGCTTTTGCCATCCTCTTTCATTGTGAGGAAATTGCATGTTACTTTTTAAGGAAACATAAGTACACACATGCTGAGTTCTTCACTTTCATGTATGTCGCATCTTAGGGGTATAGACACTTTTCTCTTTCTGGTTGTTCTCCTAAAACAGGGAAGAAATATATATATATAGTACTTAATGTCCAAACCAGTTCAGGTTGCCAGTAAATCCATTGTTACCGGGGGTGTGTGGGGTGTTCATACTTACCTTTAGAAAGACAAGTTGCCAGCTTATGCCTGCTTGTGCCAGCAGGTACAGGGTTCATGATTCCTCAGCATTTGTTGCCTGAGACAGGTCATCATTCCAAAATGCTGCATTTCTCTCTTCTTCCACTTTTTTGATGATGGTTACCTGGAAGACTGATGACCTGTGGGTATCCTTGACACCTGACAGTCTAAAATGGAACAGGATGACAGAATAGGACTTTGAAACTGATAAAGTGTCCAAAGGACCCAGCTAGTCAAACGTTAGTTGGTGACATAAAAGGAAAGAGAAGACAGAGCAAGCCAGGTTTAACAGAGCTCTATCTTCTCCTTGTTTGCTGTTTGCTGGCACATAGGAGGTTTCTGAGGGACTTACTGCCCAGTGTGCCCTCCAACAGCTTTTTCCTTTTTGTGATCGTTTGGCAGATAAACGAGACAGAAGAATAGGACTAAAGACAGATTTTATTTTTCCCGTTCTCCGTTTGGCGAAACAGTCCAGAATCTTACAAATAGTGACTGTCCTTCCTGCCTGCCCTGCTGGATGGTCTCCTGGTGCGGAAAGATTACGGCACAGCAGCTTAACACTGAAGAGCCTGGAGGTGCAACCAGAGAGCGGGAGCCTGCTGTGCCGGGAGCGCACAAACATGCAACAGAAAGGGGACCCTGGGGGACTTACCCACTGGCTCTCTTATAAGACAGGGAAGGCTGGTGGGAGACCAAAAGATGAGAAAAAAAAGAAAACAAACAGAGAAAAGGTAGTATTTATTAGTCATTAGAATGGCAATATGACAGCCTGGTTATTTTATTTACAGTGTCCTGCGTGGGTTGTCATAGTTGCAACTCCTGAAATGGCTGAGAGATCTCTCAGATGTCTTGTGAATTTAAGGAAAATCAGAATCTCAGTTTTCTGTGGTCATGTGAAGTAAGGTTCCCTTGTGTAGGGAAGATTACTTTATGTTGGCTAACATTAAGGCCCTTCAGTCCTATAACTTACCTAACTTATCCCTCCTTTTTTGCAAAGCAGTGAATAAAGACCATCTTTATTCAAGCTGTCTAGACGGATCCTGTGAATTTCACAACTGATGCAAACCCTTTGCAGAAAGTGGAAGTACATAAAATACATAAAAGACGCTGAACATTTTTGTGAGGTGGACCTCCCCTTCACTCTGAGCATGCAACTCCAGTCCTCATGTATAAAGCAAGCGTGCCACAATTGAAGTAGAAAAGAATCTGAGCACATCTTGTTCCCATCTGCGTGACCTTGGGCATGTCATTATTTATTGTGTATTAACATGTAACACTTTATGTCTCAGTTTACCCTTTCAAATAATGAGTACAATGTGCTTTTTTGCAGTTCATTGCTGCTTGATGTTGAACTTGCTTAATAGATTATATTAGATCTTTGCATGCAAGCTGCTACACAACTGGAAATCACTGCCACAGAAGCTTCTTCCTACATCTTTAATTCTAAAAGTTTGATTTAAATATTTTAACCCCGGATAACCATGTTTTGTATTAAAATACATTTTGGGCTCAGAAAACATAACTAATAGCCAAAAGAAAAAAAAATTAATAAGGTAAACAGTAACTAGTGATGTGTCTTCCAATGCTATAGGAGCACAGACAATGTTACAGATTGGCTGATGATGATTTCAGAGTATCTGAGTGAGCCAAAATTGTTCTCTCTGATTCCAAGGGGGTGCTAAATGGTTGATTTTTCCCTATTTCAGCAATTCCCTGTACTCCAGCTGGTTTGGGGGGGGGGGTGTCTCCAAATTACATAACCGCTCTGAGGCTATTGAGAAGCACTGCGATCTAACCCATCCTCTCTTTTGGAGTACCATTAGAGGAAAAAAAACTTTTCAAATTCACAGTAGTAGTAGTAGAGTTTTGGAGACACACCCAACGATTAAATACTAAGCATATATCCATATGTATACTGCCATTAAAGTCCCATTAGAGACTAATTTGCCTTTCACAATAAATATGACTTATATAGGCTTTTTATGTACACAAAATTAAGATTTACTATATTCTAAAAAAAATATTGACATTGGTGCCACCACTCGTATTTGGCTTTCATCTCAGTAAAATATGAAAGTCGCTCTCACCTGATCTTTTCTTTATTCATTCTTTCATCTCTTGGGGTTTATTTTCTTCCTTACTCATTTGGTGCCCCAAACGTGTTATATTTAATAAGATGATTCTACCTAGACAGCTAGAAAAGCCTTATCCACACATGCAATTAATACTATTTCACAGTTCTGATCTGTTAATGCCAATATACCTTTTGGATCCTTTTGCCTTTTCCATGTAGTGATTCTCTTTCCACACATGTCTTAAAATAGGTCATTGGTGTTTACATCAGCAGCGGTTTCAGACATCACACAGTAGTGCTGCCAGCTCTGCAGATCACCACGTGGTTCCTTCTGAACTAACAGTTCATCAGCCACCCTGTCATTATCCTGTAAAATAAGATTCTCATTGGGATTTATTTCACCATCACTGGCTCTGTTATTTCCCCCCTTGTTTTCTACAGGTCTTTATCTTTCGCCACAAATGTTCCCCCTCCTTTCCAAGCGTTGTTTAAGTGTTATCTCAATCTGTGTCTTTGCCGTTGTGTCAGTCCCTATTCTTCCCTCCTGTAGCCTTAGACAGGTCAGTCATAACCTCAGCGTTGCTCAGCCCCCCCCGGCCCCCTCAGCTTACTTATGATTGTCAGCAGAATTTGGACCTTGTCCTTCCCAGAGAAAGATGTTGGGCTCCAATTACGAGATGCTTTACCGCCCATGTACGCAGCCCGTACAGCTGAGGGAGCTGGCCTTCAATTTCTAATTTGCTTTATTCTCTGTGCTGCTCACCAGCAGGTGCTGCTTGGGAAATCAATGGCAGTTCCACAGGCACAGCTGCTGCAGGACTGAGCCTTTAATAAGTCTTTTCCATTTCTAAATTTTACAAGCCAGTTCTAGATGCAATCTAAAAAAAAAAGAAAAAAAGGGTGTTGCATGATGATAATGAAACTGATGCAAGTGAACATCACTACCAAATGGAAAGGGCTAGAAAAGGGAGGGAAAGACAAAAAGCTACCTCATACAAAGCAAGTCGGTTTACGTTATCTTACTGGAATAGATAATTTCTTCTCTACAACCCATCCTTGACCAATGTACCGTTGTCATTTAAAAGAATTCCAAATTATGCTTGATATGTGATTTACAGCATGATCACATCTGAACTGGGCCCAGAGGTTTCTCCTGGCAGGTTCACAAAATGTCCAGGGTTGACGGTTGACTTGGCCCAACTCTGTTCCCACAGACTGTTGACAGAAGATCATTTCTACCTAGAGGAGCATCATTTTAAAATTAAATTAGATTAGATATAGACTGCTTCAGGATTCAGTACCTTTTTGAAGTTTCATGCTAGATCTTATGTTATCTTATAAAGGTGTAAATCAGCAGTAACTTCACTGCAGTACCAGAATAGCTGAAAACAGATAATACTGCTCTTCCCCTTCCCAATAAATTACCTGTATATATTGGAGAAGAGTTGTTTCCAGACTGCAGAGACGCATTCAGGTGTGACTGCATGCCTCACCTGAGGGATTCCTTTACCTTTATGTGTGATTTTTCAAGTGAAGCTATTCTCCACTTCGCCAAATTCTTCAAATAGCACATAGCATAATGTGTTTATGGGGAGTCTATCTCTTGGGCAAGCTGAAGCGGTGGAAATTGCCTGGAGAAAATTGAAACCCTGATAATTGATTTTGCTTGCTCTTAAGGTTTCAAAAGACTTGAATCTTTCCAAGAATAAATCAAAAACTGTTCAGTAGCAAACCTTGGGGAATTCCTCCAGATTCTTAGAGTGGTTTCCTTGCTAAAATTCAGAAATTATAGTCTTACTGATGTAGATTAAGAATTAAATTATTTGCTTAAAATAGTTAAGCCTGTTGCCTATTGGGATTTTCTGTGTCAGCTAATTTGGCTGTGTTATTAACTGCCATTGGTAGCCAGGATCTTTGAGCTGTAGAAGAAAAAAACCTGGCAAACCTTAGGTATATGACAAACCCTTCAGGCCATAAAATCTTATTAGAAGGCAAATCATAACCTCCCAACCCTTTTGAGATTGATTTGGAGCTAGGAAATCTGTAGAAAATTGATTCAGTGTGGAACACCTGCTTTGTGTATGCAAATAAATGCAAATATGGTGGGGGTTTTTCCTTTTTTTTTTTTTTTTCATTGACACAGAACTAAGCAAGAGAGAAATGATTCCCAAGTGGTCACCATGCAAAATGTTTCATTGGTCCAGGTGTTTACGACATTTCTATAGAAGTAAATTAAACCCAGTGGAGATCCATCTTGACAGGCTTTGCGTTGGGACCTCTTAGGACTCTCCCAACACTGGTTCAGTTGTAGCTGCCCACAGCGCTGCTGGACTCAGCAAGCTTCTGACTTCTAGACCACTGCTCACACATGCCTGTGCTTCTGTGTTTCAAGACCTTTATGAGGGCTCCTTCTAAATTGTAATTCTACGTTTTACATTATAGGCATTTTTAAATTCTTCATAGACCTCATACTTTCGTTATGTATCTTACATGCCTGCTTGTTACTATATATTATAATGTTATAAGTATATTAAATAATCATGTAGTCACATATGTATATTATGGTACATATTTAATCAGAATGGATCGATTTTATTTCCAATATAATTAACTGAAATAGTGGTATTACAGGAACTGGTTCTGCCCTGGTCCAATATAATTTGAAAGACTTGTATCTTCCCAAAAATAAACCAAAACCTTTTCAGTAGGAGAGCCCTGAAGAACTCCTCCAGGTTCTTAGTGGGGTTTCTGTGCTAAAATCCAAAAACAATGCTCTCGCTGATAGAGATCTGACAATGAAGTGGCAGACCACGGCAGTCCACTGCAGTCTGCATCCCTCTGTATGATGGGACCAGGAATGGCTGTCTCCAGATTTCTTGTGCTGCTGGCAAGCAGGATTTCATGGGGCAAAGCATCTGCAATTTACGGAGGGGTGCGGACAGCCCTTTTCTGGTCAGTGCAGAAGGCAGGAGACCCTCCCCAGCCTCTTCACCTTCTGCCAAGAGACTGGCCTCCAGGCCAAATCAGTCTGTATCAGTCTAATATCAGGGGATATTAGAGCTTCTGCAGAAATTAAGCTTTCATTTAGGTGGAAGAAGAATTAAGGCTATCCATTGCTTGTGGTGAAAAAGAAACCCTCGAAAATTTTTAAAATGGTTTTAACCAACACAGTATTGCCTTCGGTCAGAGTCTACATTTTTTAAAGCCCTTGAGCGTTTGAGAAAGAGGCTTTAAACTTGAACCGTTGGTCTTTCACCTAAATCTTCCCATGACACATAAAAAGAATACACAAAAATCCCAAAAGTAACTGTTTCAGTGCCAATGACATTAGTACTGGAGGGATTTGGGGAGAGCATCAGCAGGTGAGAGCTGAATGTTGCAGTTGAGAAAAATGGTCTGGGGAAAGGAAGGAAAAAATGTCAGGAAAAGATAGGAAGAAAACCCAAAAGCTTCAATAGCATTGACTTAATGATGAACTTGTCCTTCCATTTGGTAAGGCTGAATGCATTGAATATCATATAAAGCAAATGATAAACATAAGTAGAAATTTACTTATTAGTTTCTTTTTTTTTTCCCCCGGGAAGCCTTTGTCTTCACTAGATTTATGCTGCTGATGATTATCATCTGTTTAATCCAGCAACAGGCAATTTCTGTGTAACATTACCACCTCAGTGGAAAAGCCACTGTACAACAAAGAGAGTGTAGGGCTATGGCTATGCAACCCAGTTCACAACGGAACACAGCTGAAAAATAACTTCAGCCTTGTTACAGCAAATTCTCAAGGAGTGGTCTACTTCTTCTATGAGGAAGGTACGTTTCTCCTCTTTCTCATGGATTAGAGAAAGCGTTTCTTTCTCTTCCCCTAAATAGGGACATGAAACGCCCAAAGCATTGCAAAAGCAGAAACCTCAGAAGCAGTGCAGGTTTCACAGGGGGTGTTTTCAGCCAGCCCTCTCCTCAGCTCGCCAGATGCAACCATCCCAGCGTGCAGAGTCCAAATGCCAATCGGTCAGTCGTCCTCAGCATGTAAATTGCCTGCATGGCAGTTTCAACACTGTCCTCTAAATTTATCAGTCTGAGTTTCCCTTTCCATTCTTAAGGTGGTTGTTTCAATTTACTGGCCAAAATCCAGCAGATCCCTTTTAATCCTCTGGAGCTACACACACATACTCCCCACATACTCAGGAACACTGATTTTATCCTCTCCTTTGTGTTCCCTGACTGTACCAGAGACTGTTTTCTTTACTTGCATATTTAGGAACAATTCAGAACATGCAGCTTTGGATTTCTTGTAGCTAATTTTTATAATGACGACCCCAACTAATTTCCTGTTATCGGTATGTTTTCATGTCTCAAGGACATGACCAGGTTCCCACCGCCTAGTTGAATCCTTGCATGTCATTTGAGCTGTGATAAGGGTCTGTGTGCCTGCTGTCAGTCTGCTGCAAAAATGCACTAACACATAATAGCTTTAACCCCAGTGAAAGAGGGCGAAGCTGAACATGTCTTGCCTTATGTTTGCCAAGGAGTGAGGATATGCCGGAGTAATTTTCTGCAACTCAGCTGTTGCTTAGCTCCTTGGTAGCTCAGTTGTGCATTTTGATCTCAGAAACCCTGGAGCTGATTTTATTTCAAAAAGAAAAATGAACAGGGGACTGGAACAGGAGAATTCTCCAGTCAAAACAGGAGGAGCACAAGGAGCCCACGCGAGCACTCTTATCTTCGCCGGTATTCAGCTGGCTCGCTCTGCCCTGTCACAAACAACCCCAGAGCTTTATCTTCTCTCAAAACACATCCAGCCGGTTTCCAACCCCCTCCAAAAGATTCACAGAAGCAGCCCACCACCTTGCAAGCTCCCTTTCATTATCTTTAAATCCGTGACTTTCTTAGGAGCACTACTGAGCCACCACCAGTGTCTGAAGAAGATTCAAAGAACTGATTTTTCCTTAAGCCACGATGCCCACGCATTCCCAGATAGTATGAGCTGCCTTTTCAAAGTACATAAATAAGATTAATGAGAAACCACTCCAAGTGTGTTCTCTCGGCCCCACAGACACTATCTTCACAAATATAGCAGGACCTTTATTCCTCTCCAGTGAAAGCCTGGGATGCTGCTAAAATATGGACTATTCCTGAGCCAGTACTTCTTGATGCTGAGCTGCATAGTACTGTTTTCTCTTATATCCCTTGTAAATCAGCTGCAAAACATTTCTGGATCCTCTAGTGTCATGCAACAACGGGGCCATTTGAGGGATTACTCCAAAACATTGTACCATACATATGTTTTTCCTCCTAATGTTGTTCTGAGCCTTATTATTTTTCACTGGAGCCGAAGTCCCACTTCTCATAGCACTGGCTGCCACTTCCAGTACCAGCCTGTTGCTTCTCAGTTGTTTGCATATTTGTGCATTAAACTGACCTACATCTCTCTCTAGGGAGTGGGCAGCAGATGGTCCTGAGGCCATCTGGCATCTCAAGGTGCTGCCTGAGTGGCTTGTGGGCCACTGAAGTGGGAGATGTTGGTCGCTGGATAAACAGCATGCAGCTGAGCTCCCTGGGGAGTGCTCTGCTTGTTTGTATAAACAACTTTGGGCCAACGTGAGCCGTCCCAGTAACCTGCAGAAAGTAGGTTAGACAGGTTACCAATGAGAACATTTGTTTGAGAGTTACTGGGATCAGGGGGACAGCTACACCAGCCACCTCCATTAGCCTTGCTGCCCCCATGGGAGAAGCTGGTCAATTCACTGGATGGACACCACAGTGGCTGGGGCTGGAGAACTTGTCCCATGAGGGGAGGAGGGCAAAGTGGGATGTTCAGCCTGGAGAAGAGACAGCTTTGGGGCTCCCTAACTGCAGCCCCACAGTACCTACGAGGAGATTATCAAGAAGACAGAGACAGGCTCTTCACAGGGGTGTAAGGTGGGAGGACAAGAGGCAATGGGCACAAGCTGAAACGAGGGAAGTTCAGGCTAGGTATGAGGAGAAACATTTTCACCACGAAGACAGTCAGGCTGGATAAACAGCGTGGATAAACAGCATGGAGGCCATGCAGTCTCCATCCTCAGAGGGTCTTAAGACTAACATAAAGCCCTGAGAGACCTGGTCTAAGTTCACAGCTGAGCTTGCTTTGAGCAAGAAGTTGAACGAAAGACCTCCTGTGGTCCCTTCCAGCCAGTGAGTCTATGATTAAGCATCAGTCTGGTTTTTAACAAATCCTGCCTAAATCCCAGGTTGCAAAGGGCAGTCACAGCTGCGAGCTCCCATAATGGAAAGCCATCCCGGTCTTTCTGGTGGAGACAGAAAAATTAGACCAAGTTTGACCAATCCATAGACAATATAGACAAATTTCACGCAGCACGTGTCAACTCATTAAAACCTAATTTTCAAGGGTAGCAGCTGTGTGTGAATCCTTCCTTCATTTTCTCTCTCTGAGGGCCTGAGTCTCTAATCTCACGCCATCCCTGTCGGAGCAGGGAATAGCCAACATAGCTGGCTCACGCTGCCAGCCAGCAGGCAGTCTCCCTGCTCGCCTGTCACAGCCGGTCCCCTGCAAACGGTGCATTCAGTCTCTGCAGTGTTTGCTCCTGCTGTGTCATTCTGTCCTTCCCTCCTCGCTTGGTCTTCCAGTCCCTCTTCCCTTGGTGGCAGGATTACAGTACCAGTGTCCTGCTGCTGGCGTGCCCTTGCCTGAGCTTTCTGCCTGACTTTTTTTCTCCACCCAGCTCTTCTCTTTGCTCCGGTAAGTCTGATGAACAGCTTCCTTGCTGTCACTGCTTGGTGGCATGGTGCAAGGGCTTTAGTCTAAGTACTTCTCTTTGGGACTGTCAGCCCACGTTTTCTAGGAATAGCCTTAAAAGCCTGGGCACCGTGTGATGTGTGAGGGAAACAGGCAAGTACCTAAGGCTGTTGGTGAAAGTAAGAAACGCTTCTCTAAAGAGTGATTAAAAAAATTTAAGATTACTTTGGTCGAGCTTGCCTTTAAGTGAGACTAGGGGACATGGCTGGTTTGCTACAACAATAAGTGATCAAGACTCAGGTGCCGCATGAGACTTCAGAAAGTCTCTGAATCTGGTTCTTTCCATGCTTGTATGGAAACCTGCCACGAAGCCTCCAAACTTTTGTTCGTTTTTGTCCTAGAAAACTATGCATAAATGATAATGCTGTTCAAATGTAGCATGTAGTTGATAAAGCTGATTTTATGACCGCTTTCTGAAGCAATACGTAGGACAGTGTCTAGGCTATAACAAGGCACTTATATTTTTCCAGAGGGTAATTGGAGCTACAGTAGTGTGGGCCATTCCAGAATTTAATATGTGCTGCTTTGAGGTGTTACTGTAGTTCAATCTGGTGTTATGTCAAGGTAAAAATTCAGATTTTATCAGCAAATGCTGGTTGGTGTAAAATGCTTCATTTTAGAGAATTGTGTGTGTGTGAATTTTGAGAATAAAGTGCTAAATGCCATTTCCCATTTTAGAAGTGCTTAAAATAACTCCTGGCTGCAGAGCAGGTGCCATGTGTCCTTCTGCTGGATACATGGGGACGCAAGAGCTAAACATAGACCAGTTTGTAAACCCTCCAGAAGTTCAAGCTGCAAGAAGGGAAGGAGGAAGCAATTCCTGTGAGAAGGAAGGGGAAGCAAGCGCTTTAGTTGAAAAAAGATAAACAAAACTCCGCAATGGCGTGCAAGACAGGCCAACAGATAAGCTGAGAAGAGGATGTTTGTTCTGTGCTTTGTTGGTGCCGGGTCGGCTCCTGCGGTGCGAGAGGTGGGCTGACGCGATGCCCAGAACAGGGGACAGTTTTCCCAGCAGCAGAAGGGTGGCATCTGCAGCTTTGCTAAATCAGGCGCTGGCTTTTGCCGACTGACCATTTGCTTTGGAGGTACCGGAGGTACAAAGCACAGCGAAGGCAAATGGTGCCGTAAACGTGCAATGTTAGGGGATGTGGCCAGAGACAAACAAACTCAGCACGTTACCAGGCTGAGCTTAGCAGCACACCTTTTTTTTGTTGCCTCTGAGTGCAGCTGTGGCTATGCCGTGTGCTCAGCCCAGTTTTGTGCCTTTGGGGCCAACCGCAGAGTGCTGCTGCCCTGAGCATCCCTCTCATTGTGGGACGGCAGGCAGGCCATGAGTCCTCCTACAGAAAGGCATCAGCCTGGGACCAGTGTCTGTCACCTCCCACCTGAGACTGGAGGTCATCCATGCCCCGAGGAGCTCCATTGCTCTCCTGGGTTATCCCAAGCTTTTAGCAGAGGAAGGAGGAGAATGGAAAAAAAGCCTCCCCCAGAGTGGGGAGGCAGTAGCACCCTCTTGCTTTTGGGAGTGTGTCCTGGGTTGAGCGACACGGGACTAATTTCTCTTCTAATGCTGGGGAAAACTCCACTTTTGTAAGACTCTAGTGTCTGAATTCGTGGAAATATTTACTTTATAGCCAGCTCTGGTATGTGGGATTCAAGGTCTCAGTGTTTTCAGGCCTTGCCAGGTGCAGGGATGTGGAGGAGTGAGGCCTGGGCATTTGACCCGAGCTGGCCAACAGGATTATTTCATACCATGAATGTCATATTTGATATAAATTAGAAAGTTTACTGCGTTGTTTCTCCTCCCTTGATGGCAGCAGTCCAGAGGAAATTCTTGCCCTGGTGCTGGACCCCTGATCCCTTCCCTTCCTCCCGAAGCCACTGCGCTCGCAGTGTCCGACATTTGCTGGCCACTGCTGGGAGTGCACAGCTTCCTGCTGATAGAATTGACTCAGTATAATTCTTGTATATCTTATATTAGTATCGGGATTAATACAGGTTTTTAGTATCACTGTTAATTATTTAGTCTTATCCTATTAAATCTATTTATATTTCAACCCTTGTGTTTCCTTGCTTTCCCCGATTCCCCTTTCCAGGTGGGGAGGGATCATCGGGTGATAGAATAATTGTCTAAACGACAATAAATTGTTATGGGTTTTCTCAAACTACAACAGGGTGTTTCCCACTGGAGGAGAGCAGGACCAGAGTGACTATCTGTAGCCATCAACCACAAGTGTCTGGGATCAAGCTTCCATACATATCACCAGGGCAACAGAAGGTACTGATCTCAGGGCTGTGGAACCGATCCAGGATTTGGGAGCACAGGAGGAAAAGGGTAAACAAGATGCAATGCCCAGGCTCAGCCAGAAAACTGGTCAGTCCTCCTTCTTGCCATAAAACAGGATAAGGCCATGCTGAAAATTCAGATGCCTGAGGGCAACAGTAATGGTAGTAGGAGTCACAAAACTCGGGGGTTGGGTAGTCTAAAATTGGGCAAGTTTAAAATTCCTTGAGGAACCAAGGAATTTCTCTTCTGGGCTCAATCACCTAATTTTTAAGGATTACTGTGTCTAAAATAGCATATAATGTAAACACTTTGTGTCTTGCTGAGATTGGCACGGAAAGTCATTTATAGCCTGATAAGGAAGAATTCCTGATGTACATCAAGGTTAAACAAGCTGGAGCACGAGGAGGACTGGGGCCAACTGCAGTAAAACCTCCCAGCATCAAAGGCTATAAGTGAGCTGCTCTCAACAGATGCGAGCTGCCCTGTCTCCCTAAATATAAACTCCGTGACGCTGGGAAAGGTGTTACACAAAACAAGGTGCAGAAGTCTTGTGGTTTTGCTGAAGGTAGTTATCAGACCTCTGGTTTAGCCTGTAGGAGAATGGAATAAAGCATTAAAATATTTACTTGTCTGCGTAAATACGATCCCCAGTATGATTCACTAAGGTGGGCATCCTTGGGTTAAAGGTTCAGTGCTGGGTATTTCTGTGGTTCCACCTCCAGGTGGCCTGAATGTCAGCAGATGTGAATTGCCATGGTTTCAGGGACTGGTAATTACTAATCCCTTCCTAGCCAGGAATGTATGTTAGGGAAGATTTCCTGTGCGGCCAGCTTTTAAACATCTCGTGTCCTTGATTCTAAACATCCAGTTTCTCTTTCATTCACCCGTGCGTTTCCCTTATTACTGAGAAATGCTGTGCGTAAATCGATTGCCGCTGTTGATTGAAAGCCTACTGTGTTTGCAGGCATGCTTAGTAATTTACGTAGGAGGAAACCTTTAGCCGGATGGTGCTGCTCCATGCGCGACCCAGCTGCGAGTTGGGAGGCAGCCAAGGGAGAGAGTCAGGGTGCAGCGAGGACCACATCGACTTGTGCCGTGTTAAGAAGAGAGGGAGATAGGTAAAAGAGAAATTCATATTTAGAAATGGAGCATTTAGTGATCCTGTTCTCCTTCTGTGATGAATGTATTACAAAAATAGCTAGTTTAAATTGGGGATGTACTTTGTGAGACTTTTGTTCTGTCTAGACAAGAGCTGGTGATCCTAGGTGTTCTAGCTGATTGATCGCCAATTGCCAATTAGCTCAAATTAATGAATACAATTGTAAACACTAGTCTGAACATGTCAGAAATAAATACATATTTTGTGGAGCTTTTAGCTTAGCATTTACAATAATCTTACTGACCTTGAATTAATTGGCAGTCAATTAACTCTAGTTAAAACTACATCACAAACTGTAATCTAACATTCCTGCTATCTGAAATTATTTACCTAAATTGCACATGTAGAGTCTAATCTTTCAATGTAAATTAAGCTCAATATGAAATCAAATCAGACAGATATAATTTTACAATCACTTTGCAGTGTTATAATGACCATGCCACAAGCAGGAAGGAAGAAATGGGATGCATCTGTCTGACAGGGTCCGTGGGACCAGGTCCAGCCGCCTTCCCAAGCCGTTCCCGCTGCAGAGTTGTACCTGCAGGAGGACTGCAGTGGCATGGCTTTGTAGCTAACAGTTTTCAAGCACATCCTGAGCCCCGTTCAGAGCTTTCAATTATAGGCCCACAATTAATTGCTTGAGAAATGATAAACCATAATATTTGACTATCTTATCTCTAAGCCCAGTCAAATAGCTAGACAATAAAATCTTGAAAAATGTTGCCTTAGTGATGGCCATCACTGCACTTCCTAACATCACTTTGACTGGGGAGAGTTTAATAACGAACACCAAGTCATGTATTACAGTAAATTACATCTCTTATCATATACTGCCTTTGGCCAAGGTAGTTTGTGATTTTGAAAGCTGTAGAAATTTAGACACCATAGAAGATATATGTTACAGCTAACTGAAGAGGGAACAAAATGCTTCTCACTTAGCTCCATGTTTTCAAAGCAAGTTGTTTTTTTTAAAAAATAAGGAAGCAACCACCGCAGACACTGGGAAAGAACCGAGAAAGCAATCTTCTTCCTCTCATCGTTCCCCACCAGCACCATTGTAAATCATATCATTAAAGGGGGGAGCAAAAATAAGCTTGAAAAAGGACTCATGCCTATAAAGAGTACAGAGTCTGTAGTCAAGCAGAAGCGAGGGTCGGTTGCAGGGCAAGACCCATCTGTGCAGCCCACACCTCTGCGCTACCTCGTGAGGGCAATGCAGCAGTGACAGCAGCTCTGCTGGCACTCTGAGAAGGAAGGAGCCTTCTCTACACTGCGTTCTCCAGCCACGTGCAGTCCATGATGCTGTTTGTGATGGCCCACACCTTGCAGGAGCTGGGGGCAGATGCCCAGGATGCTCTCACTGACATCCTCATCGCCAGGTCCTGGGTAAGCCAGAGCAGCCTCCGGAGGAACACAGACACATCAGGGGCTTTGGATTCACCTGGCTGAGTGCAGCTGCTCAAAGACATAGGAAAACAAAAGCTTCCCTTTGCAAATTGGAAGCAAATTAGCTGAAATTTGCCTCAGAAAACACCACAGGCTACCAACCCATGTTATACCCAGTTGGTTTTACTTCACTGTGATTTATTCTGTATTTTTTATTTTGTCAAACAAGCTATCAGCTGCATGCAATAGTACAAGAGAAGAGTTGTTTATAGCTGTTTATTTTATTCTTTGCCATTATGGTGACAGCACCAAGCCAGACCTCTTGTAGATCAAGCACCACACTCGGCTCTCCAAAAGCACAGCGCAATTTTCGGTGTACTGGTTTCATTTAAAATATTCATTTCTTGTGATTATTGACTTAAGATGTGCAAACAGGGGAGAAATAGGAAATGAAACTGATGCAGCTCACAAGTGAAGCTGCCCATATCAGTAGCCAGCGTTCCGCGTAAACAGATCACGAAAAGTAAACATGTAGCAAATAGAATCATAGAATCACAGAATGGTTTGGGTTGGAAGGGACCTTAAAGATCATCCAGTCCCAACCCCCCTGCCATGGGCAGGGACACCTCCCACCAGACCAGGTGGATCAAAGCCCCATCCAGCCTGGCCTTGAACCCCTCCAGGGATGGGGCATCCACAGCTTCTCTGGGCAACCTGTTCCAGTGTCTCACCACCCTCATAGTGAAAAATTTCATCCTAATATCTAATCTAAATCTACCCTCTTCCAGCTTGAAGCCGTTACCCCTTATCCTATCACTACATGCCCTTGTAAAAAGTCCCTCTCCAGTGTACAAATAGTAACTTCAGGGAGGAAAGTGGTATAAATGACTCAGGTGTTATTTTGCGTGTTATCGCTGGCAACACAAACAAGAGGTTTTGATTTTTAAGTATTAGGTTTGTGCTGGCTTTTCCTCTTGGAAAGTATGTAATTTGCTTTTCTCCCTGCAGGTAAATCACCTTGGTTGTTCGTTTAAGTGTGACATATTTATCAAGCCAGAGCCAACGGATGAGCTGCCGTCCCAAATTGCATACAAAATAACTCACGTGCTGGCTGAGCTTTGGGAACAGTTAGAAGACTAATTTCGTGTGCTTTTAAATTAACCCTCCATTTGTTTGCTGTCAGGTACTGCACAAAACATGGAGAATGACCAGTCTCCCACCTCGCCCGGGCAGGACATCCACGGGCAGAGCGGGGACAATCCTGTCCCCGGCTCGCAGCCCCCCGCTCCAGCCCCCGTGGAGCAGCAGAGCCCCCAGCCTGAAGCAGCCGTGTGTGACATCTCCGAGGAGCTGAGCCGGCAGCTGGAGGACATTATTAAAACCTATGGGTCTGCCGCCAGCCTGATGGAGAAGGAAAGTGCTGCTACGGGAACCGACAGGCTGGAGAAGGGAGAGCCAGGCAGCGTGGAGGATGCGGAGTATGAAGATGCAAATGAGGAGGGTGAGAAAGAGAAGCTGGCTCCTGGGGATGCTTCCAGAGCAAAGGAGCCCAGCGGCAGCAAGGAGCAAAAGCTGGAGAAGAAAATCCTGAAAGGACTAGGCAAGTACTTACGTACTTCCGCAGCTCTTCTGCAAACCGAAGTAAAACCGCCCTGGTCCTTGCCCTCTCCCATGTTTAGCCTCTGCCGTGGATGATAGGGACCTCTAGTTACCACAAAAAGTTATGGTGGCTGTTACAACTTTTACCTATCCCACAATTATTTTCAGCAATTATCTGACAGATACATGTAGGCTGTGTTGCATATTAGTCCTTTTAAAAAAACAAAATCTTAAGTTTATATCACACAATTCTGATGTACTGTTGGGCCACCCAAAGCCAAAGCTGTGAGTCTGATGACACACTGCAGAAAGCTGCTGCTTAGCCAAAGGAAAACCTGGCCTCTCATTTGTGCCTCATTTTTGGAGATTTTTTTCTTCCTCTGCTTCCTCAGGTATGACTTCTCAGCAGTCATAATGGTGCTACTATGTGGAGTGGGAATCTGCAGAATAAATTCACTGTCATGCCCAGGTTATTTTTCATCTAGCAGACCTCTGGACTCATCACGGACTATATGAAATAAGGCAATACACTTATTCTATCTAAGCACAGTGCTTAGAGAGCACCTTGGCCACACGGCAGGGCTCTGTTAGCTGAGCTAGGATGAAGTCTCAGCGAGTTTTTGTAAAGTATGTCCTTTCTGCTGGGCAGCCACTAGAGAGCAATGTAGTTACATCCCAATCTAGCAACATGTAATTTATTTCCCTTCCTACATTTAACCCACGCCAGTTTTCAAGCCTCTCCTTTGCACGAGAACCCAAACCCAACCACAGACTAAGCCTATAGAAAAACCACTGCAGGACAGGCTTAGAGACAATGGACTGAGCATAGGACAGAGCAGGGATTTTTTTTCCCAAATTCCTTGAATGTCCAGGAGAAATAAAGTTCCTCAGTTTCTATTGCCTTGGCTTTGGTGCAGTTATTGGTACCTCTCCAAGATCAGTGAAAACACTACCAAAGCACAGTTCTTCAGTTGCAGTTGCAACAATTTTCACTCCAGGATTTGATTTTGTCTCTCTTCAACACGTTTATACTGGTGCTGTAGAGAGAATTCACTTAATGTGAAATAGTGGATTTTCTCTACAGGCATTACTCCTGGATTGAACTAGACTTGAAGTAGAAAAAGTCCAGCCTAAAGCAGAAAGCAAATTTGCTCTCACAGCCTCGGGAAAGAGGAACATTTGGAAAAGCACAACCAAGTCCCTGGCACCTCAGCCATCCTTATCTCCAGGGATGCCAGGGACATTTTGTATTCGATGAACAAGTGTCGTTCAAGCTCCAGCTCATACTCAGGGCTGAAACAAATGCCAAGGGGTATCAGAAGAGAAGCAATAGATAAATGGCTACACAGTGAATTAGCTGTGCACGCCCAGACAGTTACTAGACTGTGAATGCATTGTCTCTGGGATCTGTACTCCCTTCACCAAGTCAGGAAGCTGATTTACACAACAATCATGTAGCCCAGACTGGCTGGCAGTACCCGCTGCTCTCAGATTGTTTGCCTCCACTTCATAGCCTCCGTACCTAACATAATCTTCCCTATGTCTTGTATGGGCTGAGCAGCACAGGAGCTAGGAGTTGAGTACACCAGCTCTGACAATTTTTTGCCTGCAAAAAGCTCTGGCTTCTGAGCCTTTGAGGTCCAGGCCCTTTCCATCCTATTGCAGTCAAATGTACTATATATGTGTCCCAGTCATGTTGCAAAAACATTAAATGAAAATTAGATTATGCAGGCCAAAAGTGTTTCACAGCCAGTGCTTTTGCTAGAAGACAGCATGTTACTGAGGTCTGAAATGGAAGAAAATTCAAGCATGTTTACTCTTATGGGAGACGAAAAACCCAGAAATTCATAGAAAAAATTATTCTTTTCCATCCAAAATGCCTCATTTCTTCCTGGGTTTTAAAGATCCATGCATCAAACAACCAATTTTATAACACCAGCTACAAACGGCCTCTACCATCAAATCTCTGCTTCTGTTTTTTCAAGGGAAGGAAGCCTCCTTACTGATGCAAAGCTTGAACAAGCTGAATACTCCAGAGGAGAAGATGGACCTGTTATTTAAGAAGTATGCTGAGCTGGTTAGTAGAGCATTGCTTCTCTTCTGTGCAAACTGTCCATACAGGAAGGTATAAAAACCATATGCCATGCAGCATGCTCAAATCTCATGTAGCAGTAGTGTCCTTCCTGTTAAGTGAATCGCAAAATAATTGTCAGGGTTAAATAATCAATTATGGGTGAGAAGGAGAAAAGAAGTAAAATGTGAGGAAAACAAGCTGGGCTTTGGGTTAAATAGCTGATGAAGCAGAATATTTGTACTTAAAGGCAAATCTACCAATCTGACCCACACTAGAGAGTAGTGTCTAGGATCTCACCTTTGCCTTCTGCACGGAGTTTTGCGTACCTCTGTGTGTTGAGTGTTGCTTTAAATTATGTATCAGCGATTTAATCAAAATTAAAATAATACAGGGATTATTATAAAATGTTAGGAAGCAGAAAATCAGAAAATAGACAACTGAGGCTAATTGTGAGAGAAACCACAACATAGTGAAATGAAGAGTCAAAGCCCCTGGCACCATAATGTTACCCCTGTAACACTGCCAGCTACCTGACTCTGTTCTTTCTACAATTTTGATGGGTTATTTTTAGATCAAGTATTTTCTTCTAAGTAGTTAAAGGGCTGTATGGCCATAAGCTGGGGAAATCTTACAAACGAAAAGGCTGCAGCATTTTACAGTTTGTGGAGTGCTGAAAAATGTGCCAAGCAGAACATTGACTTCGTAATTGGTTTTACTCACAGATGTGTCCATGTCTCATCATAATGTGAAGTTCAGCTTTCTTTTTTTTCATGTAAAATCCTCTGATTTCATAAATTGGGCTCAGGCAGTTTATGGTTTAGCTAACGCTTAAAGGGACTTCATGCCCTCGGCTTAACTGAAATAGGTTGTCTTCTTTCTCTGTAATGTACTCTCCACTGCATTCAAATGCCATTGGAGCACTGCATAAAACAGGGGCCATATTTCCAGTAACCCATGCAGGAGAAAGGTGCTACAACCAAAATACTGAGCATTCATTTTTGACATCCTGTGCAATGTCACTAAAATAAATCATTTAATAAATACAACCAAAAGTTTGTTGGAGAAAGCCTTACACTGCTCACTCAGCACGGCTGAGAGGTGTAGTGTGATTAATAACTTGTCAGCCGCCGGCTGTAGCAGTTACCACTCTCTCTGCTCCCTCTTGTCCATCCCCATCACGCGCTTCAGGTCACTGTTCGCTTTTGCTGAGTTGTTTCCCAGCCAGATCAGCTCCCTGGTCTGGTGAACCATGCGGTGACACAAGGACTTGTTGCAGCACAGCTCAGGGGAAGGTGCAGCTACGCACCCAGCTGGGGGCTGGCAATGGCTTCAGATCCATTACTTAGAGCTGCGGCTGGCTGCGGCTTAAAAGGCTGCCTGTACTTGGGGACCCGATGCGGTACCAGGGCTTCCCGGCAGCCACCCTGCTATACGCTATTGAACTGTTAGCACATGCCCTGGCACAGTCTATAGCGACGGGTACACCAGAAAATGGAAGGCATCAGGGAAGAGCACGGGCTGGTGTGAAGGAAGCCATGCCTGCGGGGATGGGGAAGCAAGGCAGTGTAGCCATCTGGGCACAAGCCACGCCACGCTACTTGCCGTCAAAGAACATTTTATTCACTAATACTGGTGTAGGCGGAGTGGTTTGGGTTAGTAAAGCAGACGGTGCTTTACTCCAGCTTTTGCCTGCAAACAGCCGTTGCAGAATTGCTTGTGATCGGTTTATTTTCAGAGGTCCTGAGAGTCTCACAAGTGCTGGGTGTAAGAACTAGTACTTAGCTTAGAACTAGCACTAGTAAATAAATATGAGTATTGCCATTGTCTGCTGTGCAGTCAAGATAAAACTTTTTTCCTAAATTGAGAGTTTATGTCTCTAGGACAGCCTTTCATACCCATAACTTCTTCTATTTTTAGTTTATTTTAGCTAATATTTTATTAATTATTTTTAAAAATTTATCATTGTCAGCCCTGTTGTTGTTCCTATTTACCAGTGAATTCCCTTCTTCAGTGAAAAGGTAACACCTTGTCCTGGACATTCTTGAGAACTTTGAAACATAAGTTTCTAGTGCAAGTCATTTTTATGTAAAAACAAGAGCAAAAAGCTTGGAAGACTTCTCATATCACAATTAAGACCTATTTTATTCTAAGCCCCCCTTCTCAAGCACAGATTGAGTGAATCATCTAAAATTTGGATAAATCATTATCTGCTCCGCACAGGCTGCGCATGCAAAATGTGAAGCAAAAAGAACCCTTTTTGTGTTTTTAAAAGGGAAGGGGCCAAAATCAAGCTTATAGAGAAAAATAAATCCCAGCCTTAATTACAGAAAGGCTATTTTTTCCCTAAAATACTAGAAAAATTATTTCAGCTAGTGCAGCTTGATTAGATGCAAAAGGCCCTATTCTGATTTGCTGGGGTAAAAACACACAATACACATGCTGAAAGTTGGGCACAAACTGTAAATACACTCCAAGCTGGTGATTGCATTGTTTTGTGGTATGCCTAGCTGTGACATGACTGATAATACACAGAGCTCTGTACTGTAAGCATAAATTACACAACATCTGCAGAAAACAGACCCTTGGGCAGAGGAAGTGTAAAATATGATGCCTGTTGACTGTCTTGTTTGAGCTGCACATCATTCCCCTGCACTCACAAACTTTCCCAGTCATACTGGGGTTAATAACTAGTACTAGAGGTACCATATTATTAGATAATCTAATCTTAATAGCAGCTATTATTTTTAAGGTTTGCATATTGCAGCTCATGTGCTGCTGTTTTTCAACCAGAAAACATCTGGACTTCAGAAATATTTCGCAATATATGCACGCCTGTGATACAGCGAGGAGGGCTGCTGAGTGTTGGAATGGGAGATGAAATCTTTAAAAGCTTCAGAGGTGAAATGCTTCTTTGACATGTCTGTTACAGTGTTAATTTGCAGTGCAGGATTTTTTTTCAAAACAGCCAGTAATAGGCATTTGTCAGAAGAAATGACCAGTCTGTGAGGGGACTGCTATTAGCAATTCTGTTGCTGCCCTTCATCCCCTCTCCAAATGCGCCCTCCTCCCCGCCAGCCCTCTAGGGAAGGCAGGAGCCACGCACCCACAGGAACAGCAGGTTCCCAAGCGAACATCAGGGACTGTCCATTATTACTCTCCATCAGTAATTACATGGAGCTGAAGAGCCCAAAAGAGGTTTGATACCCTACCACTCACCCCCATTTGATGATGGGACCTCCAGAAACACAACTGATGGATGGTCCCACAAGCGAGAGGGGCCGGTCAAGAGGAGGTGCCCACGCATCATTTTGGGGAACTCTTCCCTGAAGAGCATTCTCCTCCATCAGCAGCAAAGCCCCCACACAGATGACATCCCTGGTCTCCAGCGCGTCTTTTGCTGTAGTTTTTTCCAGCAGGTTCCTAGGTATCTAGGAAGCTGCTTCTTTTTCAGGAAGCTGCAAAACAGAATGAGCAACTACTGCATTATCTCATGATCTGGAGAAATCTCACCGTGTAAAGCGCTACCAGCTGCTCCAGTTCCTAACATTGGAACAAAAATAAAAACCTCACAGCTGCCTTTCAAAGAAATTCAAACCAAAGAAGGAAGGGCTGAAGTGATGTGACAAGAGTATTAAAAATTATGTTCACCCACCCACACTACAGCACGCGTGGGACTGTTGCAACGAGCAGGCTTGGGACTCCCTCCAGGTCGCTCACACCTCTCCCATTAGCACTGATAAATACAAAACATTTCCTAAGAGGTTAAGAAAGTGTGAAGACTTTCTCCAAACCAAAAGAGCTAATTCTCTTTACTTCCTGTCCCTCTGTTTCATTTTAATCCCTGTTCCCCGCCCAGCACGAAGAACACCGTGCCGAGCAGAAAAAGCTCAAGTACCTGCAGAAGAGGCAGGCGCAGATCACCAAGGAGAAGGACCAGCTGCAGAGTGAGCACAGCCGAGCCATCCTCGCCCGCAGCAAGCTCGAGAGCCTCTGCCGAGAGCTCCAGAGGCACAACAAAAACCTCAAGGTGAGTGGTGGCCTTATCAAGGTACCCAGCAGTAGGGAGGGAAGAAGATGCTGATGCCTTCCCATCTTGCTGTAGTACCAAATCAAAGAGACGTTTGCATCTGCACATAGAATATATGATTATTCCTCCTTTGGAAATATCCAAGCATGTTTGGACATTGAGTTTGCCCTCAGTAGCTATAAGCCCTCCTTGCGTTATCAGGAAGCTCAGCGCAGAGAAAACCAGTGGTGCTAACAGACCAGGTCCCTCAGACTGCAGATGCGAATCCGTGTGCGTGGACAGGATAATAGGAATACCAGCTTTGCTCCAGGGGACTCGCAGAAGGCTGGCGGGTGTTTTCATGTAATTTGAGCACTTGGGCATTTTCAAGTGATCTGTGAGGGTTAGCAAATCAGGACATTTGCCTCAAGAAATCAAACCTCAAGACAGGAAGAATGCCAACGCTGTTTGTGGAAGTCATTTGGATTATGAGAATCAGTTGAAAAAGGAAATTTTCAGGAGTGTCAAAAGGCTGGGATCCACATGCCATGTCTGCCTATTGCTTGGTGCATCACGCCATTTAAATGTGAAATTTGTAATATGATTATACTTCTTGAAAAATTTTAGGTTCAAGAAGTATATTTCTGTTGCTATCTTCCTTTTTTTCCGAATACATGTTAGTGATGGTGGTGTTATTATACAAAAAGCCTCCGCTTTGATCTATTCAAAATCCTTCTTTATGGGGATATAGTTATGTATAGAATTACAGATATGAATTCTCAGCATCAAGAATTTCACCTGATATAACCTCTATTAACTGTAATGGATTTTCATTCATTTCCACCAGCTCAGGAGTGGGCCTTCACGGTCTAGCTCTGACTTTCATTGTACGTTGGTGAGAATATAGCTGGGAGAGGGAATGGCCACACATACCCTCAAACGGTGCACTAGCAGAAGGAAAAAAAGCCGTTTAACAGATAGTTAGGAAAACTAGAAGCAAACCTCTGTGTGCTCATTTATAGCAGCACAAAACTGGTAGTGCCAATTAAATGTGCCTATCATTATATTGACCCACACCAATTTACCAGACCATCTTTGGGCAAAATCTTTCAACACAAATACAAGCCAATTTTAAAGTGATTTAAGAGTACAGTGTACAGTGCTTTGCAAAGACTTAACTGAGATTTCTAAAACAAATCGTATCGGTGCAAAAAATCAGTGGAAACTGGGGTACAGAGAAAAACTAATTGTATTTGGAAAACATTTTTGGAACGGGTTTTGTTGAATTCCTCACATGATTTCCCAGCTACCATATGCTTATTAATCTCACTACCAGAGAGCATGATTTTTCCTTTCTCTTTGCATATAAATACTTCATTACACATTTAATCTTTACATTTAGGAAAGTCTGTTTCCAACATCTTTCCACCTGCTGAACTGTTTTACTTTGGGACTAGGTTCCCTAAATAAACCTATCAATTTCAGACTCAATTCTTGTTTTTATCCTGTACCTGTGCCAGGTGAGTCAGGAAAGGTACCTGAGCTGATCTTGTAATAGGACAAAGTGTGCAAATTTTGGCCACTTCTTTCTAAGAATTTGGAGACCTTTTAAGAAACCCAGAATACTAGCTTTCCTCTGGTTCTTGTGCTTTCAGTGTAAAAAAACCAAAGTTAAGTAAGACGGTAATACAAAATACACTTGCAGAATGAATGAGGATTTAATGAATAAATAAAGGCATTCAATATCTTGATCTGGTTTTGTCTCTCTAAGAATTTTAACATAATTCTTGGAATATTTGCCTTTAAGCTTTAGCTCCTGGAGATCTGTGAATCTCCAGAATCTCATCTTCTGTTTATTTAAATGAGTGCAATTTTCTTTCACTTATGACTATACTGAGAGGGCCCAAAGCAGGAGAATCCATCAAATGTTACTTTTAAAATCTCCTGCTTAAGTAATTTTTATTTTGGTTTTGGCAGGACAGAGAAGCTGATTCGTAATGTTTTAGCACTTGGGATTAGCACTTCTGAGTATGTTCCAAAGCGTGGAGAATAAAAACTCTAGGAGATCATGTCATTTCAATAGCAAAGGAGAAACCTGGCCTGTCCAGATCATGAATCTCCTCTGACTTGCCATGTGGTACATTATATGCACATCACGTCATGTAAATGCCGTCTTCACTCATCTGGTGTGTGGAATTCCCATTAACTGGAGATCGGTGCAGCCAAGTGGTGATGAATATGCAATGCGGAGCTGCACTGAAAATCCACAGGGCAGATCAGGGAAGAAAAATTTCTGGTTAGTATTGGATACTGGCCTCAAAATCTGACTTACTTACAGTCCAGCTATTCAGATTATTTCCTTGCAGAAAACAGATGCTTAATTCTCCCCCCAAGAAAGGCAGAATAAATGTTCGTGAAATAGCAGGATGCATTCCCACTGCAATAGACAGCAGCTCTGCTAAGACCAACAGCAACTCATTTCTCTGCACGGTGTTTGTGTTCTGCCAATTTTCTGACCGCTTCGTGGCTACTTAGCATCTTGTAGTGACACGACCATCTCAGGTCCCTTGTCCTTCCTGCTACCAGGCATTAAGCAATGACTTTCATACAAATGTCACCAACATCAACAGCTTCGGTTATGGGCTTGGCTCTAAACTGGCTCAGACCATGGTACCCAGGAATGAAGAAAACGGTTCATTGAAAATGAGGAGTCCCCCCTCGTATCAGCTCAGCTGATAGGACTTCAGCAGACCAACAGTCTTCTTGAGTTGCCCCAGAGAGGCACGAGGAGCAGAGACAATCCTGCCCTTGCAAATTATCTCACATTCCAGTGATAAATCCCAAACGGCAAAATATCCATGTCTTAATTTTACAAGGTTTTATTCAATGCATTCTTACATTTTCAGCAGTAAAACATGAGAGTGACAGCAGTATTGCAGTAGGACATAAGGATATATCTTTGATAGGGTCGATATGGAGCACAAAGATTGAGAAAGGGCAGGGGAAAGGGAACTATAGTTTATGTCTGGACTTTAGTCTCCCACCAATGGAAATGTAAAAAGAATTTACAATGCTTTGTTTTTCCCACTAAAACTGAACTCTTAATTTCAAACTATTAAAAGAATAAGCACAGAGTGAAGCAGCTGACAAGGCCAAGTGTGGTTTGCATGTTATGAATTCACCGTGATGATGTCCCAACCACCCCAACCACCCTCTGCTCTGATCCCTATAACCAAGCAAGCCAGGAGCTCTGCACTGCAGTCAGCAACTACAGCTGCAACAGCAGTAACACAAAGCAGAAATCAGTCTTCAAGCCTCCAGTTTGGGGGAAAACCTAAGGATTTTACTTTACACTATGGGGTCTTGAAAGCAGAAGGACTAAGGAAGCTATTGGGAAAAAAGTGCTTTTTCTCAGGTTACGGGCATGAGTATAAGCAGAGGTGGGGCTGTAGCCTTGTGATAATAAAACCCGGGTGATGCTGATGATTTGGGGTTTGCCAGACTGTGCCTGCCCAGGCGAGGTGGGTGAAGGGGAGCCGGCCCCACAGCCCTGGAGCACAACTGGCAGGGATTCAGGGCTCTGCTGGTGGCACCATGGGCATCCAGCCCCCTCCCTGGCTCCAGCGCCAATGCTGCCTCAGCTGTAGGCTGTTACATCTAGTAAAGGTTTAAAGCAAACACCTCCAAAGACCCATCACTATTCCCATGGTATTATCAGTAGCACCTAGAAGCTTCTGAGATTGAAACCCCCTTAGGGACTGGGCACAAGCCTACCATCAGCTGGGCCCTGGCAGCATGGCAGCCAGCTCCACGCACGGCAGAGCCCGGAGGCACAGAGGGTTTTGTTCCTTGTCCCAGGGAAGAGGCAATGCCTGCAGGTCTCTGCACAGTGCCGTAGCCACGCAGTCGCTTTTCTTCTCAGCCAGCCCCCCTCACCCGCACCCACCCTTAATCTGGAACTGGGATCTCAAGGGTTTAGCAAATCACTGCCATTTTATGAGGGACTCTGAGGAGCTCTCTGGGACACACCCCAGGCAAATATCCTCCTCAAATATCTTTTTCTCCAAAGCAGAAGAGGTCAAGAGAAATATTGTGCCCTGCAACTAAATGCTTCCTGGCTCAGTGTCTTTAACCGTGAATCTTTGTATTGTCTCTGGGCTCTGTATAATTATTCTACCTCAGAAGAGAGGATGAGCAGGAAATAAGATCCTCTGAGTAACACATGAACCTTTTTTTTTTTTTTTTACATTTGCATGATTGCTACTCTCGGGATGTCTCATTTCACCTTGTAACAGAGCTGTGCGGTGTGACTTATGCACAATCCACCATTTTTTTTTGTTTTATATTCAGCTGGATTTATAACTTCAGAGAGCTTTAAATCACAGCAGTGACATGTTATAACACCATTTGGTCCACCGAAACAATAAAGTATTTTTGAGGAAGGATGTTTGGAAGTTATAGAAAAAGGAATCCAGACATGCAAGTTCAATTTCTCACTCTGCCTTTGACTTCTTAAGTGACCCTTCTCCCTGCACAGTGTGGCATGTGTACAATGGAGAACAAAGAGGCATGAGTATTTTTTTAAACAGTGTATTAGAGATAAAATGGAGTTCTGACTTGACCAAAACTATCTAGGCATTCAAGTTAAATTTGTCAAATTTTCAAACAAAAATAAAAAGGATGACTTTGAGCAATCTGGTCTAGTGGGAGGTGTCCCTGCCCATGCCAGGGGGGTTGGAACTAGATGATCTTTAAGGTCCCTTCCAACCCAAACCATTCTATGATTCTATATTTCTATGACATTGTTTGTAAACATCCCCTTTCAAAAGAAAATGAAATGTTTCATTTTGGGAGTACTAAAGCAGTTGATTTAAAACACTTTCTGACTAGCATTTTAAACTCTACTTTGGAACAGCGTTTCTGTTTCAAAATTGTCCTAAAAAGAGTTAAACAAAAAGTAACTACAAACAGAACACAGCTCAATGTCTGGTCAAGCAGAATGTTTCAGGCTAACTCAAAATCATTCTCACCAATTTAAAAAAAAAAACAATAATTAGAGAGCTTCTTTTTCATCTTGCTGCAAATTTTTTGTATGGCCAATTTCCAACCCAGGTACCGAACCAGGACCCCCCAAAGTAATTTCCCCAGCTCCATCTGTAATTCTTTCTTCCTCTTAAAAGGGAGAGTCCTTCTGGCCTCACACTTTGTTTTACTCTGTTTGTGAGTACGCACACACGTTCTTGTGTAAACTGAGAGCACAGCAAGGCTTCATGGTGATTTCGGTGCAGTATGGTATTATTAGCAATAATAGCTGCAAGACTTTCCTCCCATCATCCAAGGTGTTGTCATCTCTGTCACTCCCCGGTCAGCAAAAGGACAAACGTCCCCTACCTTGAACAGCAGTTGTCCAAAATCAGGCTTGTGGTGTGCATGCTAAGTAGAAATTGGGTCATTTGGTATTCATCTTTCTTTAAGAGCGGGGCCCGAATCAACACCTTTTATGTCACATTCATTATATAAATTATACCTCATTAGAGTCAGCTAGGGCTTTATTCAAGTCTATTTATAGAAAATATCCATATGTAGTGTTATCAGGGATTTTTATGTAAACGACTGTGCTAGTTGAAACCTTATTAGAGTATGCCATTTGCATGCTGTGGAGTGGGTTCTTAACGTGGTTCTGGCATGATTTGTAACTACAGCAGATATGGTCCTAGCCCCTGTGCATCAGGATTACATTCCCCAGAAGGGCAGACTGCCCTGGAAACAAATGAGTAGGGAATAAAAATAGTCCATATTTCTGGATCCAAAGCAATGAATCCAGATTCTTTCTACATTGTCCTTTATATGAACAAATTCAAACCAGAATTTCAATAATTGGTAAAAAAAATAATAAAAACCATCGATCTTTCTCCAGGCAAAATTCTGATTCCCTGCTTTGATTCTGTAAGAAACAGACCACAAGCTCTCCTTGATTCCACTACCTAATAAATTAGTGCAAAAGTTGACGTAATTTAAAAAGTTAGAGAAGGAAAACTGAGGAATTAGGAGGGATTCTTCAGAAAGTGATGGATTTCTTTTGAAAACAAAAATCCCAAAGACCATAAATGTGAAATGAGGATTCCTAGTTAAAAGGAGGCATTTTAAAGGGTGATTTTTTATTTCGATCAAAAAGAATTTCAATAAAAGAGCTTTTGACTACTTGCACTAAATTCTTCTTCCAAAGCAAAAGCTGTGCTGCAGCATCATGAAACAAGACGTGCCCGTATGTCCCCTTTTCCAGGCTTGCTTTGATCTGAAACTCTGCTCTACATCCATCTTTATAAATGCAAATTCTTACTTCCCTAATTTTTTCAAGCCCAGTGTGTAATTTGCTCTGTAAATTTAGAATCATGCCTAATGCTGGAGCAGATGAAAGCAAGAAAATCTCCAAAGAGGAATGCAAACACGTATAATCCTTCAAAGGGAAGCCTTATGCTACTCTGAAACAGTATCTTTCTGGAACCGCTTATTATGCATCTTTCTTACATGACACCGTTCTCTCCCATTTAACAACAGGAGGAAACAATTCAGCGGGCACGGGAGGAAGAGGAGAAGAGGAAAGAAATAGCTAATCATTTCCAGGGCACGCTGAGTGAAATCCAGGCTCAGATCGAGCAGCAAGGCGAGAGGAACATGAAGCTCTGCCAGGAGAACACGGAGCTGGCAGAGAAGCTGAAGAGCATCATTGACCAGTACGAGCTGCGGGAAGAGGTGAGAGCAGCGCCCCGGCTGCCCCGAGGGAAAGCAGAGAGCATTGGCAGCCTGTCCTCCCCGCCGGCTGTCGTTCGGGGTGTCCAGTGGGGGTAACGAGGGTAGCTCCCCGCCGCGCTTTGCCCTCTGAGCTGGACCATGCATGCAGCAAGCCCTCCGGACTCTGCCTGGCAAACTCTGCGGGCAAGGAGTTGTGCCGGCCGCTCTGGGGAGAGGAGTCGAGGCACCCGAGCAGCCAGATGTGCCAGCTGCCTGTGAATCTGCCCCCGCAGTCCCCTCACAGCTCCCCCAAATCCCCAGGGAGCCCCCCTTTCCTGCTCCCCCCCACCCGCAAGTCCCCACCGAGCACCTCCCAGCTCCCATCCCTTTGGACAGCCTGCTCCGCTGGTGACGCCAAATATACTTTTGTTCCCTCCAGACACAGGTTGCTCTGAGGTAAATGCTTTGACTCTTCCGCAGAAGCAGAAAATGAAGAAGACAGATAAAGGAGGCCCTTTGCATTGGAATAGATTCTTCTTTGCAGGCACAGTGCTCACCATAAGATCTAGCAGATAATAGACAGATGGGAAATTATTCTTTCTGTAAACATTAGAGTTGGTCAGGAAATTTTGACACGAAAAGAGCCCTCCAGTAAAATCCCAAACTCCCTTTTTTTTTTATTTTATGACAAACACTAACAAATATCACAATGGGTCTTTATATTGTTTCTAAATACGTTTATTGTGAGCCTCAGTGCAACCAGACAACATTATCATACTGAATAAAACATAAGTAATCTGTCCTTACAATCTGGAATGCCCGATACGATACTTGCATTTCCAAATCTGTCGCCTCCTGTACGAAGTCTTATGCTGAATGAAGGAAACGTACATTCCTGCCTTGTGGTTTCTATGAGAAGAAAATGTAAAGCAGAGGCATGTGTTCAGAATATTTTCTCCTGTGAATTTTATCTAAATGAAGCAAGAGTGAAGAGGGCCATCAGCAACATTTGCCTCCTGAAGGTCACCGTGGAGCCAGATGATTTACAGGCCAGAGGAGGCCTCTGCTTCATCTGGTCTGATCTCCTCCACGTCCCCACTCACGTGCTTTCACCCAGGCTCTCCAAACCCACCTTGTGCCTGTGCGGCCAGAGCAAAAGGGATGTACGGGGCTTGTGTTTACAGAGAGCTGTGCACGTCCTCCCAAGTACTGCAGGCACAATGTGTCTTTACACATTCATACACACAGTGCCTTATTTCTGCCAGCCATTTAACAGCTCCAAAAAAAGTGTGTCACCTGCATATTTATTATTGATGAACAATTATTTGATCTGCAGTTATATTGGATTATACTGATGACTTCATATATAGACCACAGAATTGGCAAAGATGCTAAGGCGCTTTTTAAATTTTTTTTTTTTTCTATAATAAATTCAAATAGATAACAGAAACAGGTTTCCCTACCCATGCAAATTCTGGCACAGTTTGTTCTTATCAGCACTGTAGTTTTTTTAGTAATTGCAATAGGTTGGGAGTCTTCTTATTTTGCAATACTTTTGCCTTACAAGTGTTCCAGGAGATAGCTGTACATGCATGAGCATGAAGGTCTGTGTACACAATTAAACCTGCACATTCAGCAGAATTTATTCTCTTACAGCACCTTGATAAAATATTTAAGCACAGAGAACTTCAGCAGAAACTGGTGGATGCCAAGCTGGAGCAGTCTCAGGAGATGATGAAGGAAGCCGAGGAGCGACATCAGAAAGAAAAGGAATACGTACCTATCCTTCTAATCTGTTTGTCTTTTATCTAACTTTAGGCCAAAATGAGCCCTGCATGCTATTTCACTAATATATTGGTTCTTCAGGTCCGAGCTGAGGTATGGTAGCAGAGACGTTTTTATTGCTACTGTCAATGCTCGATGCAAAGGAACAGCCCCTGAAAGGCTGCTTTCATTGGCATTTACAGTTTTTGAGGCAAACTGCAGGGCGGTAGGTTCGAGCACAGACTGCTCTAGCTAACTCACTGTTACTACACAGTTGATTTCATCGTGACATTGGGGCAGGTGATACCATTAATTTTCGAACAGCTCTGATTTTTGATACTCAGTCTCCTCACATGATAAATGAGCACACTTAAACAATCAGAGAGAACAAGAACATAGGAGTAAAGAAGGCCGGTGCCCCCCCAGGCTCAGAGCCTCCCCAGACGGCCTCCTGTGGGTGCGGTTTTGCCAGCGGAGGAGGCCACAGGAGCTGCTTGCTGTGACGGAGCTTCCCCTTCTCTTTTGCAGAGGTTCCCCTCCCCACATTGGTTTGCCAGGGCCGCTTTCAGGCAGGAAGGGTCTGGGGCCGATCGCCAGCCTCCTCTGCCGGTCCTCCCAACCTGGCGGAGGGGACACCTCTAGCAGGGCGACAGCAAAGAGCAGGAGGAATGTCCCCCGAAACCGCAGCTGGGATGGAGGAGGGCATTCCTCCCTGGTCTCACGCATTTGGCAACTCAATCGGACCAAAATTAATTTTCTCAGGCTGCCTGGTAGCTTTCACAGCAATCCTAAGATCTACAAAGGATTGGAGTTCATCACTGACATCTAGTCTCTCTTCACAGCGGTGGAAGCAGCTCTGAGACTACTCAAGGGGAGCGACAGGCTCTCGTCACCTGGAAGAAAACTTTAGTTTTCACCAGCCCTCCAGCCAACTCAGGAGCAGCATGAGAGAGCTCTAAAGAGAGGATATTTATTCCCTCCCCGTATCTGGAAACAGATGCATTAGCACAAGCATGGTCAAAGTATCATAAAATATGGATGACAATGTGGGGCTCTAAGCCCTGTGGATAGAGCACAAGGGAAACACAGCAAACACCTCTTAGCAAAAATTGCCCAGAAGAGCATTTATCCTCTTTCTCTGCACCGATCTGGTGGCTGGGACACCCGCTCCTGCTCTGCTTTATTCCCAGACAAGGACTGGAGGGGAAGGGGAGCTGGGGCTTCTCCGTGTGCACATCTGCATGTCACCGCATGACAATTTGTGGTCCAGCTCTGAGTTATTGCCTTTCACTGTGAGGCCCATGTAAAGCCAAAACCCAAAATTTCATTCATGACAGTTGATTCTTGGCAGATTCAAACCCCAGGAAACACTTACAAGAAATCCCTTTACAACGACGAAGCAAATTTGGGCTTTATTTTACTGCAGACACTGTGAGTTTTGCTACCGAGTACCAGATTTCAGATACTGAAAAAAAAAAAAAAGATGTAAAAGATAGGGCATTGGCTCTGTGGAAAACAGACATATACAGCCTTATATCAATGACTTTTCTTGCTGTGCCCCGCAGAACATGAGTTTTGGGGCTGCCTGTTGCCTGTGATTGGCCCTGTTTCTAAACAAACCTTCTTTGTGTATTTTATCCGGAACTGATACGCACAGTTTTGTTATTTTCATTTCTTTTAAAGCAGTGAAAGGCATCACCATCTACATTTGGGAGCAGGAGATATTCTTTGTGGCTTTGCTGTACGTATGACTAGCACGTATGAAATAACAGGTTTGAAAACAAGCTACAAAGCCTTTAAGGAGTGGGTGTATGATGATATGCACCGTGTACAAAGAATATTTCTCACACCGTCCAAGCTAATGCTTAAAAAAACCTGCCTTTGAGGTAGGCTGGTGATGTATTGCTAACATCACCTCAGAGCAAGGTAGATTTAGCTGAAGTACTTAAGTGACCAGATAAAAGCCATGCAGTGACTCAAGGCACAATTAGTGTGTCATGATTCATCACAGGTAGCCCAGCACCCAGAGAGCTGGCCTACACTCGTCTCCCACCTCAATCCTACTGCTGAGCGCTTAGTCCCACCCACCCAGCTATCGTGCCAGTGTCTGTGGGAGTAATGTATATATAAGCACGTATGAAATCACAGTGGTTTTGATGGCGTCCTCTCCTTCCACTGTATCTCTCTCCAGCTCAGAAACGTGCAAAGTCAGAGCCTTACTGCATCTCAGCATCCTGTCATTTGAGGGAAAGGCTTTCAGAACTATATGCCAATTCTCTCCACACCATTTTTTACGCCCCTGTGCATGAGTTTCATGCAGGATTTTGAAAATGTCTTTAAATAAATAGTTTGTGTATTCTTTTATCTATTTGATTACTCTTTGAGGGCTCACATTGATGTCTGCCTATGCAGTTCTTCCGTATAGGAATCTTTGCCCATGTACAAAACTTCTTTACCTCAGACAGGGAGAGATGTCCCCTCCTGCAGCCTCTGTACATCACATCCCAATAGGCAGGTCACTGCATTGCTTGCACAATTCACTCTACATGTGCAGCTAAGAAGGTGATTCCCTATATAGGGAGCAAAGGTTCATAATGTGTGGCCTTCCCAAAGGGTCAACTTTACCTAAGGATGCAATTTTACTATCATCACATAACTGGTCAGTGCTACTTGAACTTCCTCCCTATACCATATATTTTTAGCACTTGTAATGGAAACTTTGATGTGCAATTAATTGCAATTTAAAGCCTCTGTGGCTTTCAAGTATATGACTGGAAGGTATTGATCAGATTTCTACATAATTGGAATTTGCAGAGTCTGGCAGCAAAAAGGGAAGCTTAATTTTCATTAAGCCAGTCCCTAGATCCATGTCATTAAATGGGAATGTATCTTCCTGGGGACTTGCTTTTTCAGTCCTGAGCATGATGTGACTGTCTGGGCCTCCAGCAGCTGTCACAGCTCTAATAATACAGTATAACATCACCACACTTCACTGAAGTGCTGCTTTGTAAACACCACATGCAATATTTATTCATCTCTTTATACTTCAGCCTCCTTGTTACCACTTCATAGCCTATTAATAAATGTATCAGTTCTCCTGATTCATTTTGTCCCAGCTCGGTGTTTGCAGATGACCTCAGGCTGCATAAAACCACGTGCTAGTTTAAGCAAGCCTCTCCGTGGCTTGCTTCCACTACAGAGGAGTTTATTAACTCTTGGATTTTTACTGGCTGCAGAAGCTATGTGGGTCAGTAGGAGAGAAGAAAGATTTCATTAACAGCCAAAAGCAGCAACTTTTCTTTGCCTTCTCTGTCCATCTCTTGTGCTGTGGCAGAAGACATGACACGGGAGGTGGGACCCTTTCATTATCCCAGGCACACTGGGTACAAAGGTAACTCTAGCTGAGATTTAAGCAATACAGATAAAAGCCCAGTTCTTGGAAGTAATGACTGGCCTAGAGACTGGGTAGCTCTGAAGGTTCTCAAAATGCTTTTTGTTAAATCATTCAAACGAGACACCCTATAATTCCTAAAAAAAAAACCAACTCCAAAACCCAAACAAGTAGATATCAAATAAACATGAAACTTAAAAATCCAGATTTCATCCAAACTTTATAAAAAATAAATTTGTGTGTGTAAAACATACCTCTCCCAAAACCACAAGTGCATGAACTGAGGATCATTTAACCTAGGCCTATTCATACTATCTCTTTTTACTGGTTATGACACAAGCTATTTGAAACTTTAGTCAACAAAATCTAAAGTAAAAAATTTGACTTATATCCATTGAACCAAACATCAAATTAAATATTAAAAGGCAGGTAAAAAACAAAGAGAACATGGTATTTCTTCATACAATGCATACTTGAGCTGTAAAACATTCTTCTCTAGGAAACTGGAGATGGTAAAAATTCAGTGGGTCCAAATCAAATGGCTAAATTGATGGAAGAAAAATTTTTCTAGAGCTCAGATATATATATGGGCAAAAGATCTAATTCAGATAGTGTTTGTGCCACAAATAGACACAGGGAGTGAATTCATTATGTTGCACAGTCAGCATTTGTAGGGTACATCTTCAGGTCTTCTGCCAGGTGGTGTTCAAGCAGTTTACATGTGTTATTTCCAACAAAACGGTTAGAATAAAAGTTTTTACTAGGGATCAAATACATTTTCTGCATGTGGTTCTACTCACCTTTTACTTCCGATATGGGAGTAGGATCTACTGATTTACACAGTACTTTTATTTTCAATATATTTTCAGAGCTCAACTGTGCTATTTTAAACAGTACAATTTAATCCAACAGAAGAAAGTCCTGTGGTAAACTAACTTGTTTATATGTCATTTCTCAAGCTATCATTAGCGTTCTTCTTCTAAAATGTGTTTGGCCTAACCAGTAAAATGCTTTATAAGTGTTTGGGAGGCCATAGGCACATTTCTTTAACACTTCAGTAAATGTTTCCTGCCTTCAGATTAAACCAGTTGCTAGAGTATTACTCCGCACTTTGGAAGTGCTGACTCTGAACTGCAGCCTGGAAAAGTCTCTGTACACCTCATTCCTACAATTCATTCAGCCTCGACCGAACCCTCCCATCTGCAGCCTGCATGTCAGAATGTCATTTTGCTGAATACCTTGAAGTAGGGAATCACATCTCCCCAGGAGCAGCAAGAGATGAAACTGCAGTCAAGCTCTTCCTGGGCGGCCTCCTTGATCTAAGTGAGGCATTTATCACCCTGAGCTGGGATTTTCGGCTGAACGGCATGTCAATGCAGATGGAGCCCAAAGATAACAGACACCAGTAAATGTATGACATTTACGATGCGTTCCCCCTCTGAAAGCTTGCAGATTTTTTGAAGCACGCCCGACTGTGACCATGCCCGTATACTAAGTCCTGATCATTAATGCAAAAGGGAGTTTGCCATTCACTGGAGAGCAGGAATTAGGCCGGAGTTGTGCTGAAATGAAAGTGACAGAAAGTATCATAACCACTCGCTAGAAATCTAGTGAAGATATGGTTAAATACCACACTTTTTAGAGCCCATTGTACTGCACGCTTAATTCCAGGTAGGTCCTGAACTCCTGTTTAAGTATGCCTTTGCAAACCAAATGCCCTGCCCCATGTCTCTTGATAGCAGTAAATACTCTGTCTTGCCTAACTGCTCTAACTACATTCATCTGAAAGTTAGATTACTCCTTATCAAGGTAGCAGTGGCACAAGCATAAGTAGCTGGAGGATAAGGATTTCCAACTGATACACTAGGGACCTAACAATTTTCTCTCTGTTGCCCAAAACACAGCTCCTGAACCAAGCTGCAGAATGGAAGCTCCAGGCCAAAATGTTAAAGGAGCAAGAGACTGTCCTACAGGCACAGGTGATGTAGGGGAGGTGATTGCATGGTGTGCTTTTGTTTCCCAGTTTCTAACCCATGAGGCATGTTCCGGATAAAGTATCCAAACTAAACTGTAAGGTGATGCCCATACTGCAGATCATACTGTGGCGTGTTAGCCTGGAGAAGAAAATGCTTCTTGTGTGTTGCCTTTCAGTACTTAAAGGGAAAGACGAAGACAGCCTTTTTTAACAGGGCCTGTAGTTATAGGACAAGGGGTAATGGTTTTAAACTAAAAGAGGGTAGATTTGGATTAGATATAAGGAAGAAATTCTTTACTGACAGGGTGGTGAGACACTGGAACAGGTTGCCAAGAGGAGTCGTAGATGCTCCATCATTGGAAGTGTTCAAGGTCAGGTTGGATGGGGCTTTGAGCAACCTGGTCTAGTGAAAGATGTCCCTGCCCATGGCGAGGGGTTGGACTAGACGATCTTTAAAGGTCCCTTCTGATCCAAAACATTCTATGGTACTATGATTTATGAGTGTTCACAGTACTCAACCACACAACAATGTGTGTCCCTTGGCTTGATTATTCACCATAACACCCTTCAGGCTGGTTTCTAATCCAGCAAAGCACTGGAATACATAAATATGAAACATGTTTGGCAAACTGGAACTGATGTGCTCATGTCCCTTTCTGGACTGGGGTGTGAAGGCAGTGTTTTCATTAACTTTAGCAGGATTTCTGCCTACTAAGGGCTTATACAAAGCAGCCTGTAGGATTTCAGTGTTTGGTTGGAATTTGAAACACTCAATAAAATAAAATCGTTTGCCAAAATTACACTAAGAGTCAGTCTGGAGTAAAAACAAGAAGCAGGCAATATATACTACACTTTGAGAGCAATGCAATAATCGACCTTGGATACGAGTGGGAACACAGATGACATGCTGGACTTTCACATCAAAAAGAGACAGCATCAGTAGATTTTCCTAGACTTACAGAAACAGTCATATAGATTTATCTTCTTTGACCTGTCTGTAAGAAAGCTCCCCCCCAGTGGAACTTTGGCAGGGGGTGTCAGTCCTTCAGCCCCTCTGCAGCTGCCCATCTAACCTCACCCATCAAGAAGTCCTCTCCCAGCCCTTGCTCACAGCTAATCTTACTCGTAAGTTGTTCCAGCTCTGCCCTTGTAGATGGTCTAATTCCTACCTGTTGAGCAGTCAAGAAAGGCTCGCATCAAACTGATAACCTGGAAACGTGCTAAGAGGGGTTTGGTCCTTTACATGTTTTTTCAAAGGCTAAGAATATCACATAAACTGTTGCTGACACCAGTTTGACAGGTTTCGCAATCAAACCTCAAAGGCCTCCAGCTGAGTCTGTCCTGACTGCAAACCTGCTCCCAATTTTCTCAGAGTGGTTTTAATTAAACTTTTATGTTCAACCAGAAAGAGTTTTGTATGCAGGCAGACCTCTGTAGCCAGTCTAATGAAACTGAAGGTATTGATAAAAGCTAGAATACATTAAGCATACGTTTGAAATGGTAAAATTGTTTTTAGAAAAATCCAGTCAAACAAGCCTGCAAAGGCATTGATAATACATGTGCCCCTTGCAGATTTGCGTAGACGAAAATTAAGTGATTCACTTGCTGAAATGAAACATGCAGTTAGGTGTTCTGCTCAAGTGTGAGAGCTCTGTCCCTTGCACAGCAGCCTCCATTTGGAATTACTGGGAATAATACCATTATTGTTGTCAGTAGTGGTAGTAGTATGGTAGCACTGAAGGGCCTCCCTCATGGACCAGATGCCATCGTGCAAGGCGTTGTGCAAGCGCAGAACAGAAAGAACATAAAGAGCGCCTTGATGCAAACAGCACAAAACAACAAATAGATATTAACAGAGGAACAGCTGCATGGAAATTATGAGAAGACATTCTCATAATTTGATATGAGATCTCATAATCTCATATGAGATAAGGAGAAGCCATAGTATAGCCCTCACTGCCTGCTACAGCGAGTGAGATACCGCTACATTTTCGAGGAGGTGATGAACACCCAGCGTTTCCTTGAGCTGGAGGGAATCAGGGGACATCAGTTCCGTGACAGCCTGTCTCTGGGTGGCACAGTGTGCCTTAGATGGCCAAATCCGGCCCCCCACATGGTGACAGGGATCTGGCACCAGCTGAGGGAATACACCCAAACCATGGTGGTGCTTCCCAGGACGCTGCACACCCTCCCCAGGCATGTCGCTTAGGCGGACTTTTTTAGCTTCCTGCTTTGAAACAAAGTGGGAAGATAAAAGTCAGCCGAGGACTTTAATTTTTGGTAGCCGGCGTAGCGCAACCGCTGGGCTATGGCATCCGAGAAAAATGTAACAGGGCCAAAGGGGTGTCCTCGCCACAGAACCCTCCCGGCATGGCGATGGGGAGATGCCCCCACTTCCCAAAGCCTTGCACTTACAAGTTCTCACCTGGCATCAGTCCTGCCTCCTCTCTCCCTGCCCAGGCTGACGGGGGAGCTGGACGGGTGGAGGGCAGCAGCGAGGGGGTCCTTGTCTTCCAAACCAAGGAGCATGAGTGCATGCTGCTGGTGAGAGACAGCTCTCACAGCCTGTTCCCAGCCACTGCGAAAACATTCATTTATTATTCAAATTTAAATTGCAGAAGCTATTCTTGGTGCTATGGTACCGCCTAGGGCCTCAGCTGAGATTAGAGCTTGCCTTGTTCAAACGTGAAAGATTTTTACTCTAATTAAAAAAAAGGCAAAAGTTGAAAGGGAAAAGCAGAGACAGAGAACTGAGGTGAGTTTTTTTAAGACAACGGCTCTGGGCTAGGAGCCCCGGTTTGCTGGCTCCCCACCCCTGTTCCCTCACCTGGCTTTGAGATGCTCAGGCATTTCTCCTTAGAGCCATGACATCTATTCCAAATGTCCCACTTGGTACCAGTGTCCCACTTACGCTGTGCCACTCAGGCTGCTACAAGAGATCCCTCTGGGTTTCTGTTTGTGAGCAGGTCACAGCTCTGGCTACAGCCTCGTATAAATATACACATTCAAGCTTCACGTCAGCTAGCTCCGATATTGGCACCACAGAGCTCTGCATGGATTAATCTCCCCTGCCTTCACCCAGCTGGGCAGGGAAGGGCTGCAGCCAGTGCAGCCGTGTTCGTGGACACCGAGACACCACCTACCTCGTTTAAACTGAGCTCGGCCATATCCACACCACACTGCAATTACGGCCACAACATTTTCTAAGGGACATCATAACAACTAACCAGAATGAACATGAATCATAATATAACCGTATTAAACCCACTCCACTATTAGCAATATTTTCTAAATCTTCTTTTCCTCAGTAACTGAAGAGCAGTGTCAGGGGAGGGTGCATGTCGGCTGGCACCACACAAAATAAAAGCTCCTAGCTAAACTTTTACTCAGCTCCCTGGCGGTGCGGAGAAGGCAGCCAGCCTCCAGCCAGATGCCTGAATACTGCAGGCTGCTCTTGAACCTCCCATTGACCTGCACCCACCCTGCCTCAGCCACTGCGTGTTATGCCAATATCTGTTTTTCTAACGAGAGCTGTCAGGCTGGACAGATGAAATGTTCGGTCACCTAAACACTGCTGGGGGTGCTCTGGCAGCAGGAGGAAGTGGCTGACTTGGAGCTGGTCTTCTTTTCCAAAGAGCAGATAATGATGCTTTATCTATATAGCTTCCTGCATGATTTTGGAGCTTTGGAAGTGCTTTTCCCACCAAGAAAAAGAAAAAGAAAAAGAAAAAGAAAAAGAAAAAGAAAAAGAAAAAGAAAAAGAAAAAGAAAAAGAAAAAGAAAAAGAAAAAGAAAAAGAAAAAAAAAGCAGAAACTAAGATATTCTTACAGAACAATTTTTTCAAAAATATCCACAGGTTTTAGATATAAAAATATGTCTTTCTGACAAAATACAGCCACAGATGAACTTTCACGTGGCTACCAGGTATAAAGTGATAGCAAAATATGGAGCCCTAATTGTCTTAAAAGCTGGCACATTGCAACAGATCTTTCTTCTGCTCTGCATCATGAAGTGAAGTGAAGCTAGCAGAAGAGGCTGGCAGGGGATTATTTTCTCTGGCTTTGCTGGCCTTGCCTGCAGCTGCAGTCCATGCACAGGCTACAAAACAGAGCTGACGAGGTGACCTCTCAGCTTGCTCAAGCCACGATGTAGGGATGCAGCTTGAAGGAATCCAGTGCAGGAGACCACGGTGGTGTGAAGCAAAGGGTGGCCTTTGTTCAGTGATGGGGCTACCCTGAGTGCCAGATAACATAGGAAAGGAGCAGCAATGCTCCTCTTCAGCAGTGGAGTCCAGTGAAGCATATCAAGTGCTGCCTGGTGCAGCTCCTGGACACATCCTGAGCCACTGAGTGGGGACTGGAAAGACAGAAGAGGGGAAACTGTGGCTGCAGCGTGATATGGTGATGCCTCTCCCCAAGCTTGCTTGGACATCAGAAGCAGCGTAGCCAGAGCAGCACCCAGCTCCCAGCCTGACTTGTTGGGTAATCAAGAAGGCAGGTAATCAGCTGGGCAGACAGCCTGTATTGAGCTCCTCCGCTAAAGCCTGCCACAGCTTATGCCCTCAGGTTAAAGCTGGAGTTAGGTGCCTGCATGGCGAAACAAGTCTTAGAGCTCAGGCACAGCTCTGACCATGCTGGCTCTCCCCTTGGGTTAATCCCACTGTCTGGTCCTGAACAGCATCAGTGGTCGGACCAACTCAGGTAAGTCCCTGCCCATGGAGATGGGCCAGGGATCACGTTATCGTTTTCCATTCTGTATGTCATCCTAGGAGTCCTTTCCTGTAGGTGTTAGCCACAATGGTATACAGAAAAGAAGTATACAGGGCTTGTGAGGAAAGGCAGGGTCTGGAAATGTTTGTAGGCTTTAATGCTGTCCTCTTGAAGTCTCTATGGAGGTACATAGGGAAATGTTTTCAGAAGTCTTCACTTCTAGAGAATTCTTCTGCTTCTGGGCACCCCATGTAGAGACACCATAGCTGCGACATTCGGGAGAATATGGCACCCTTAATTCCCAGGTCTTTTTAAAATCACTGGCCTGGGTCTTTCTATTCTTCCTCAGTTTATCTTTCTGCAACAGAGGAATCACAACAGTCTGCAACTTTAAAAAGATGCAGAGAGTTTCAGTTCCCTGATGTTTGTGCTTCATGGTCTCCAAACAGAAGTTAATTTCCATGTCCAAACACAATACTTATTTTATTATCTTCTACCAAAGTAGAAGTTCACCATCCTGGAGACTGAAATTACTGTGGTTATTTTTTTCCCTGTTAATGCAGATCACGCTCTACTCTGAAAGGTTTGAAGAATTTCAGAAAACATTGACCAAAAGCAATGAAGTGTTTGCCACGTTCAAACAGGAGATGGAGAAAGTGAGTAGCAGCTCATACCTGAACTCTGTGCTTGAGACTCCCCTTTTAGATTTTGATATTTCTCACTGCATTAATTTTATCTGGGATGGGGACATTTCTGCACATTTTGGAGAACAATCTTATCAACATCCAAATAAGATCTGGGGCACACTTGGCCACAACTAACAATGGACTTCAGCACTGCAAGCTGAACATTTCACTCTCCCTTTCAGCTAAAATTGAAATTGCCTTGAAGAACAAACATTTTACCTAAAACCTAATGTGGTGGTTGGGTACAGACCCCTCAGAGATACCAAAGGGGGAGTCTCGAGCTGCTTTTATCAGTCCGTGTCTCCAGGAGTGCCCAGAGCCTCCTGGATGACTGACACAGGTGCACAAAGGTTGACACAGGCTACATGTCTTCCTACTGGAGTGTGTGGGAAGAGCTGAAGCCCACCAACACCTTCCCACCTCTAAGCTGAAGTGACTGTCCCCTTGCAACTTGTATACTTATTTCCTGTAATGAATGGGAATCAAAAAATAAACACACCTGCTTTCATAATAAACAGTGTTCCGCTCTGCCACCAGCGCCCAAAATCCTGGTGCTCTTATCCAGGCAACCTCTAGTGATCTTCACAGAGTTCAGCCTGCAGAAAACCAAAGGGAAAGATGGTGCTGTGTAGCTAGCAGTGTGTGTTGGAGGTAGTATAGAGGTGACTAATCCAGAGGGAACTTCCTTGACAGTGCTGACTCAGAAGATAAAAGCCCCTCTTTAACTTCCCACTAACGCAACACTGCAGTCTTTGTAAAGAGACAAACAGAATAATGTCATCTTTCGTGGCCTTTTGTTTTTGTGGTAGTTTGTACTCTGCAAGTTATCTATACTTTTACACACATAATCAACTGGTCCTACTTTAGGACTACAGACTGGAGGCTGAAAGTTACACAGCAGCTACTTAAAACCAAATGCATCTTTTAACATAAATTATTACTTAGCAGGGCCACTACAGCTGCTGGTAGCAGCGTTATGAGTACAGCCAAAGACATAATAAAAGGGCTGCCCTAATTTAATCTGCAGCATGGAATTCCTGTTGTGATTCAGCTTTTCCTCCTGCTTCTATAGATGACAAAGAAAATGAAGAAGTTGGAAAAGGATACTGCTACCTGGAAATCCAGGTTTGAGAACTGCAACAGAGCATTACTGGACATGATTGAAGAGGTGAGTGGTCTTTTTCTTCTCAGGATGCACCACTTCCCCCACATAATGCTTTAACTAGGAGATGAGATGACCTGAAACCGCCAAAAGTCAATAAAAAATTTGTTCTTGAAACTAAGGGTCTTTTTTTTCAAGCTACCTTGATAATTAGATGTCTTTAAAAAAAAAAAAAAAAAAAAAAGGCAAAAATCCCAACTGCTAGAGCCTTTAGATTGTGCAGAGACGTTCATTAAGTCCACGAGAAACTGAATTATGTAACTGTGAATTTTAAGTGCTCTAAAAATGTGTGATTGTTAATGCTCTCACATAGAAGAAAATTGGCATTAGTTCACTTCACGCTACTTTCTTTCTGCATAAGAGCATCCACCCAGGGAATTAATGCGCTCTAGCTAATGAACTTTAAATTCATGCCTTTTGTTGACTTCCTGTGTCGGCAAACTCTAAGAGCCAAAAGCAAGTACTGTGGCTCACCACAGTTTTAAACATGCCGTCACAGGGGCATTGCAGAGGAAATTCATAAGCATGTTGGAACTCGTTCAAATAAGACAAGAGGCTACCTGAAGTTTCACCCTAAACTTACACTGAACTTGGACCAGGTCTTTTTGGTTAGCTTTGTAGCTCTGTGCTATTGCTATTTCTACGGGTTTCTGTATCTCTGGTTTCCTCACTGGGTGCAGAAGCAAGAAAATGTTCCAATTCAGGCTGCTCTCACAGCACGTAGAAGCAAAATAAATAAAAAATATAATACAGCTTGTTTTCTCCGAGATTCACACCCGTGCCCACCAGAAGTCCAGGTAGGTTTTTGGATGCTTATCTGTATGGACATCCACTATGTCTTTACATCTCTATATCACCAGGTATTCCTGCAAACATTTTTGAGTGAAATTGATCTGAATCTATGTAGAACGCTAATATACACTAGTAACAGGTGTGAATTTCCTCTTGAAGCTTCAGTACAAAAGACCATGGTTACTGTACAGCAGTTGGTAAAAGCCAGCTACCTGGCAGAGTCCTGTGAGGGCCGCCTAGATCTCAAATTGTTTCCTAATTGCCCATTCCACCAATGAATTGCATGCACCCAAACTCAGTCTGCACCTTTCTCTGATATCTTTGACCACAGAAAGCCTTGAGGTCCAAGGAATATGAGTGCTTCGCGCTGAAAATCCAGAGGTTAGAGAACCTTTGCCGGGCTCTGCAGGAAGAGAGGAATGAATTGTACAAAAAAATAAAGCAAGCGCAGTGCCCTGAAGAGGTGAATGGAAATGGCATCTTAGAAGAAGAAGACGACGCTGATGCGAGCCCTTCCTCCTCTGAGCAGGCGAGCATTGAGCTGTGCGCTGCTGACAAGAGCATGCTGAAGGAGCTGGCTGAAGCCTTCAGGGTGTCCCACAAGGCAGAGGAGTCCCTCCCAAGCAACAGCAGCAACCCAGAGACCTGTGATGCTCAAACATGCCATGCCGTCCTGGTGCCAGAGTTCCCCTCTCCTCTCACGCCATGCTCAGAGCCTGGGAATCGCTGTGGGCAGCCCAGCAGGAGCACACCAACGCCCACTGAACACGTGCCAGCATCCTCTGGGAGCCCACCAGTGCCCACTGGAAATACGGCAACGCCCACCGAGACCATGCCAAAGCCCACCGAAAGCGTGCCCGTGCTCCCAGAAAGGGTGCCAACACCCACGAAAAGCGCGCCAATACCTCCTGAGAGCGTGCCAGTGCCCACTGGGAACACACCAGAACCCATTGAAAGCATGCCAGCAACCCCCGAAAACGTGCCAACGCCCACACAAAACATGCCCACTCCCCTTGGGAATACGCCAGTACCCGCAAAAAGTGCACCAAAAGCTGCAGAACATCTGGACGACCCAGCAGAGCGGTCTGTCCAAGGTCAGTCCGCAGAGCACATGGGGTACACAGACATGGAAGCAGTGGACTGAAGACACTGGTGTGTCCAGTCTTGTCTTCTACAAACCACAGCTCTACTTTGTCCTCTAAATTGATACCTTTTTTTTTTTTTAAAGAAACAAAAAGTGGGTGCCAAAACTTACTCACATATCTGTAGGCAAATGTAATGCACTTCTTTTTGCTACCACTATCCAGTAATAATAGGTCTGCAAATTTTGCTGTCCTTCATCTGCTTGAAGCATAATATTTTCTTAATGACAGAAAAATACAACAAAAGTACAGGATCTTTTTTCCCAGGCATAATGAGTCATCTCATTCAGCAAAATAATTTTAAAATATTGAAGTTTCATGTTTCAAAAATCATTGCAATTCACATACATATGTTTAAAGGGTCATAATTAATCGTATCTATTTGTTATGATGTTGCATAAAAGATGGCCTACTGGGACACATAGTGATTTTAATAAATGAGGTGAAAGGAATCTGTAATTATAATGTAAAATAGCGAAACCATTGATGTGGTCAGCCATATCCAAGAAGAGGTGCAATAACAAAAGGTGAATTTTTGTATAAGTAAACTACCGCTCACTATATGGCCTGAACACCCACAAGCTCTTAGCCTTACCTTGAATTGATCTTTTCTGCTTAGGGCTCTAAAAGGGGTTTTGTTTTTAACAGAACCACAGGGGAGGGGAGAAGATCTTTTCTAGATTCCTCATAAAATGACTGAAAACAATAGCAATTTCCAAACTGATGGCAATTCCCAAGGTAGTGGTCACAACCCTCTTTCCGCATCGAACAGAAACCTGCGAGTTTGTCATACTATTTGGGATCACGAGCCCAACAGAGGGACTCATGGCTATTTCCAGCTCACAAATGAGGTCACAAGCTCAGAAGTTTGTTGCAGATGCTGGCTTCTAGGCCAGGAACAGAAAGCTGAGTGGAGCTACGCTAGAAGGTACTAGGATGTATTCCAGAAGATACCCCTGAGATCGTGCTTCCAGATCGTCCCATCTCTCCCAACTCTTCACCACAGCTTCCTCCTGGCCCTGCTACATGTACTGATGCTCCCAGGAGAAGGGCAAGCACACTTGCCTGTCACCCCATTCATTGCAGTAGAGCACAAGTAAATAGCCCAGAAGCAAACAGGTACCAGGAAAGCAGGAATCCCTCTCACAGACACCTTTGGGGACTGGCTACATTCTCAGCCCCTCTCTTGTCTAACCGGCTCTTCCCTTCTGCCTGCCAACACATCACTGCTTGATAACGTAGCCACCTTGTCAGAAACTGGTTGATTTTGGCACCAAGGACAAAGGTAAAGAAGGAAGGGAGCTAGAGAGGGTACCTACCCAGACAGCTGTATGATCTCAAGCAAGGAGAGCAAGAAGGCTTTTGGAAGGTTACAAAAATCCTGTTGGCATATTTCTTGTTTCTCATCCCCTTCCTCCGAATTCAGTCTAGGCCTTCTGGAGTCTGAGCTGGATAGCCTAAGAATTTGAAAAGGGCAATTAAACAAGATGTCCAGGGGCTGGAAAGGGAAATGTTACAATCAAACCAACCCATGTTTATAGACAAATCCCAAGAAGCCCCTGAAGACAAAGTAACTCATTCAAGACGAAGTTGAAATACAGGTGAACCAAGAGAAAAGGTGCCATCTTTGGCAGACCATGGGAGACTGTGGTCACAGAGTCCTGGCACATCATCCTCCAAAAGTGGGGTTTGACTCTGCTTGCTGCCAATGTGGTCCGCACCCTGGTTGCATATGTCTGTGTCTGCACTGCTCGGTCCAACCTTAGCTTTTTCAGAGCTAACCGTTGGAGTATATAGAGTGTGATTTGCAAAAGTTTGTTTTGATACAGCATTACAACTAGCTATTATGGCTACAGTTTTCAAATGTGGATGTCTTACGTTAGATACCGAAACTGACAGGATTTATTCCACACCTTTAATAACGTGAAAGTAGATCATTCAAGTCTTACTTACCTTAAGCTCCTTTTATAAGCAGTGGAGAACAATAGGCACCTTCTGAGGACAAGTCATCTCATGGTAAGACTGGCATCCAAGACGAAAGAAACTACTTTCTCTCCAAAGATGCCATTTCTCGTCACTGATTCTAGAGCCAGCCTAAGACAAACAGCTTAAATTTATATGTCTATTACTAGGTGTCTAAATTAGGCAAAATGAATCCCATCAAACATTCAGATTCAAAGGCCTAAGCGAACGGCCATCTCAAAAAACCAAGCCACTTCTGTGCCTGTGAAAATCATAGAATCACAGAATCATTTGGGTTGGATAAGGCCTTTAAGATCATCGAGTCCAACCATTAACCCAGCACTGTCAAGTTACCACTAAACCATGTCCCTCAGCACCACATCTACGCATCTTTTGAATACCTCCAGGAATGGTGACTCAACCACTTCCCTGGGCAGCCTAAATCAATGTTAACCTATAACAAATCCTTATCCTAAGATAAAAAGTTATACTCACCTGATTTACTTTTTTTAGTTTCCATTGACTTGAGTCTGTAGAAATCTAGTTTCCATTACAAGTACAGGTTTTGTTTGTTGTTAGGATGACTTTTAAAATTAATGCAATTTATATACCCGTTAACGGTTTTTTTTTTCCTTTCTTTCTTGGTCTTGTTTGATTCTGTTGCCATTTTAGTAATTACCTGCATGAAACCAACTTCTTTTTCTTCAAGTAGGCCCTTAGAATGCCTTTAGTTGTTGAAGATTTCTTATACATTCAAATATTCAATTACATAATAATAATGATCTACATGGCCTTGCAACTTTAACTTGGTTCCATTTTGCATAATTATTATGGTCGCATATTTAGTTATATAATTGTTGCCTCATACCTTCCAACTTCAGCAAGCAGAAAGACAAGGAACCTACAGATAAAAACTTCCTACATAGTCATGATTGATTCTTACAGCATCATCCCTCATGAATAATTACACAACCTTCTGGGAAAATCACTCCCACTCTATTCCGCCTTCCTCATTTTCGCCCTTTTAATTCTTGCATCTAAAACTGCACTCACATACTTGCAATTCCTATTACTCTTTGGGAGTTTCTACCCACATACCTGTTGCTTCTCTTCTTCCATACCATCTACCAACTGCATTTTAATCCAGCAGTTCCCTCCTCGTTCTCAGTGTATACATACAACACTCAAAGCACTGGAGAGAGACCCTCCTGGCTTTTAATTCCAGGATTTGGCCTCATGTGTTTGCAAGAGATTGGAGAAAAAATTGTAGGGAAAATTCTGGCTGATCCCAGGCTGGATGAAGCATTTGCAGTGACACTGAGGGGATGGTTGATGCGAAAACTCATGGCCTGCAGAGCTGTGGGAGGTTGAGGTACCCCCAGTAGAGGCAGAAAATCTATAAAATTTAACCACGTACCCATTCATCACCCATTGCATCAGACTGGCAGTTTAAACCACCATCACCATCACAGATTTCTGTGTGTTAACCTACTTTCTCTCATTCTTCTTCAACATTAATTGCTGGCCTCCTCTTGCTCTCTTTTTGTACTGGTACCCAATATAAAAGCTGCCACTGCACGAGTGTCCTCGTGAAAAGCCTTTGGGATTGCAGTCTGCACGTCAGCTCTGCTGCACGTCCCTCAGGTACCTCCGCACTCGAGACACAGAAACCCAGCACACTTGTGTGATCATTTGGAGGCAGTAAGTCGCAGTGAGACATGCTGTTCATCCTTATCATCCTCCTCCTACTGATACTGCCAGTCTCATCAATCCTGGTGTGTGCTGTGGTTGCCTCCTTCAGTCTTGCTTTTATTTCACACAGTTATTCCCATACCACCAGGCACAGATTTGGGGGTGAGGAATGGTGGTGTTGGTAGCTATGTCCTCCTTACTAAAACCATCCATTGGTGCGCTGCTTCCAAACCAGCAACAGCCTTTATTTGCAAAAGTTGCAATGAAAGAACAAAAATATTTTCCCTTTCTGCATGTCTGACCTTTGTCACCTCAAAAATTTAACAGCTCCCCTGCTGAACATGTAAAACACAACATTTTTCAATAACCCAGAGTTTATCCAAATGTGAGGGGATTTTCATGATGACAGCTAAAATCACATCCATGATGCTAACGTGACCCTCTCACCTAATTTGTGATCCCTGTGGCAGACCACAGTAATGATAAATCTTGTTGAGAAGGGATTAGTAAGAAACAGCTGATCTGTTTCAGCTTAACTTTTCCCACAAAACTGAGCAGAAGTAGGCGCAGGCATGGAATATACAATCCAGATGACAGAACTGCAGCAATAGTGCAAGTGACCCAGAACAGGGACGTATGGTAAAATACAGTGAAACTTTCATTCTGGGCTGCACTATTAATGTCATCTTTAAATTCACTTTGTCAGTCAGATTGCAATCATCAACCGCATATGCAGCCCTCTCTGTATTCACACTGCCCGTCTCTCTTTGCAATGAACATCATTGCGCTCATCAGTATTGAATTTAGACTTTTCTTTTTACTTTATTAGGAAATGGCAGCAGGACTTGTTCCTCTCCTGGGCCCACACACTACCCCTGCATTGCCGTCTATACTAACGTTCACCCATGACCTTTGCTGAACCCAGGGGCAACCATCAGGAATGGAGATAACCCTGCTCTCCAGACAGCCGGCCCAGCCATGCAGCATGTGCCAGCTGGATGAGGGAGTTGGGAGGACAGAGAAGGGCAGACATGGAGAAATGGTGTTTGCTGCGCTGGCGGGCTCCCCTTCCCCTGAATTTTTTGCACTATCATGGCTCACTACTGTGCAATGCTGGTTTTCTTACTTAGAAAAGACTTATCACATCCCTTTCAAAGATGCAGGAGGAGTCGATGGTTGTGGCTGCGGCAGAACGGTGCTGGGCCAGCACTCAAACCCCAGGGAAACCCAGAAATGTCAACATCCACAGTCCCCACTGGCTCACAGCTTCACATGGGTGACAGCTGGGGTCGCCCTGCAGCCCCAGCCGCTCATCGCACTTCACCCAACACAACGAGTCAAGCGGTAATTGCTCGTGGGCCACAGACAGATGAACAAACCGTGGGCCAGCTCCCCCTCCACAGGCACAGAGAAGAGCAGCGGAGGTTCTTCAGTTCAGTCCTGATCTTGGGAGAGGAGTGGCAAAGAAAGATGCCTGGGCGTTTGCCATTTGGGAGCAATTTTCTGCATCAGCAAAGTAGCTTCCACACTCCTTAAAAGTGAAGATGGTCTGAAAGAAAGGGCATATGAAGAGCCAAAAGAGGTAATGGCTCAGAAAGAAGCCCAGAATAGTGTATTTTGCAACATTTACATCACATGTGTATGGACGAGGGTCTAAAGGGAATGCTCTTTCCTCTTTGCCCCTGCTCAGGGGAGCCCCATAATGTAGGCATGCCCAGACAGAGCAACTGAAGTTACGCATCCAGGCTAGGGCAGTCCTGGATTTATCCTGAGAACGCGACGAAGGCATGCATACACACCCATTCATGTTGCCTAATGAAGCATGTGCTCTGTGTCCCATAAGGATGTCCCACAAGGAGGGAACAAACACATCACCCTCCTTCCCTGTCACAGCTGCTTGCGGCCCTGACTAGAAGACTGGGAAAAGGTTTACATTTCCCTGTATTTGGTTCCTGGCTTTTTTTTTTTTTTTTTCCTTGGTGCATGTCTGATTTGAGGTTACTTTGTGACTTTGTTTATCCCATTGAAAATATTTTTATGCTTAAAAGAAAAAAAGGGAGAGGCTTGAGTGCAAGTCTGTCTCTGACAAAGTTAGTAGGCTTCAGCTTTGAGGTGCAGATGACATACTTGCAATTCAGCCTGAGGGAAAGGCAGCCTTAGCAAAACACTCTATGCTCAGCACAAAAAGGGATTCTAAAGTTGGGCTAAGATGTTGCCCTTGTGGCCACAAGCCCTGAGACAAAGAAGAGATGAAGAAAATATCTCACATTCACTGATGAAGAAAATAAGTTCCGTACTAGTAGAATATTCCTTTTTTTTCTGGGGGAAAAAAAAAAAAAAAAAAAAAAAAAAAAACAAAAAAAGGGAGAAAAAAGGATGTTCAGGAAACCCTCTTATTTGCATGAATAATTTTATACACTGATTATCAACATACACCACAGAGAGCACCTTTAGATGGTCCCAAAATGCTTTTCAAGCTATAAATGTTAAGGAATGACTTGTGACTTCACTTTGGGCTGAGGGCCACCTGCTCTGGGTTGTAACGCAACAGGAATACACTGCAGATATACAGAGAGTTAGAGCAGAGGCTTTCACTAGATAGAAACCTTCAGAGCAGAATCCAACTGTCTGGTAATAGAAAGAAACCTTTTCAATGACCAGCTTATTCCCTAATTGGGGTTTTTTGTGTTTTTTTTTGTACCTTGCCCTGATAATTCTGGCACTGACATCAGCAGAAAATAAAGGTCCAGCTCTTTGCAGGTGTAAATCGGAGTAGCTCCTTTGGAGCCAACTGAGCTCCACACATTGATGTCCAATGCAGATCCCATCCAAGGGGTTGAATTACTGGGCCATTAGCAAGCCCTCTGTTCCTATGAAGCCAACACTTTACCCAGCCGGTACTTCAGGGGCCCTGAGAGAGACAGAATGGATTTACTCAATTAGAATTTGGCCAACACATCGCATTTAATGAAGCTACTTTTAGGAAAAGTGCCAAAAAAGCAATCTTTATTGACCACAAGTGGCCACGGCCTCCGCTTTGCAGCTCATCCAAACACCAAGCGCTGCAGTGCTCCAGCTCACCTCCTCTCCTCAGAAAGGATGAAAGGCAGAGCAGCATTTCTTCAACCACTTCACCCACTTCCTGCAGCTCTTCGCTCTTTCTCACACTTCTCCCACCCAATGACGGGTCTAAATCTAGTCTGCTTGCTGAAGCTCACTGGATAGTCCTTGTTAAAAATAGAACAAAATATGATTAGATTCAGGTTTCATTTCACAGGAGATCTAGGTCAGGGCTGACAATACCGTTTGAGCTGCTGCAACAGCTCTCCGTCTCCCCACCGGGGGAGGTCCTGCTCCTCTCACCAGCTTATAGTTCTGCAAACCCTCCTCTGCGCCAGCTCTGATGCTTGTCAGGCTCTCTGATGAACTGATCTAACTCACTAGCCCAACGGAAAAGTAATCCAACCAAAGAAAAAAGGATTATTTTCCAGCCTGTTCGAGTGCTGGATAAAGTGGGAATAGTCCTTCTGGCAGCAGCAAGCTACGAGGTCGGCCCAGGTGTACCGAAACCCTGCTCGCTTCCTACTTAATCGCAGCACTACCTAAAGTGTGATCATCCTATTGCCACAGCCGGAGACAGAATACAGGACCAGATGGACGACTGGTGTGAGCATCAGGGTATTTTTTTATGCTTTTAAAGACTAGCTACTACTACCGTAGGAGTCCTCCTTCCCCTGCGTCTGCTGGGTATCACAGCCTTACTCCTATTTGCGTGCTGGCACATCTCTGACCCAGCTGTAGGCTGGTTTGGGGTTTAACCTGGCAAAAAAACATCCTTGCAAAGGAAAAAAAAAATGTTTTGCTGGTGTGACTCCCAAAATTGGCTTACTACAGGGTTGGGGTGCTAGTTCTTCACTCAGTGCAGAAGCTGAGAAGTTTTTGAGCATCCATATGCACCCCCCCCCATCAGTAACACTCAGGCCATGAAGAGCTCCTCTGGCAGATCACTCTTATTTCACATCGTTTCCAGTTTGCAAAGCTGAGCAGTTTTCTAGTCCACAAAAGCTACCTCGAATGGCAGGCTGTGCCAGCATCTGCCTTTGCAGCCCAGAGGGGAAAGGTGTGCTACACGATGCTGTGGACCCCTTAAAGAAAGGGTTATGTTCTAGGCACCAGGAGTCTAGAGAGGCCTCTGAGGTCCCATCACCATGTGCCAGCTCAGCGAGGCGTGCTGTGGACACAGGGCCGGGCACCTTACCAAAATTATAACCGGGCTGGGAGAGCTGGCTTGTGCCACTCGGGCACACGGACCACGCCAGACCTAACCCAGACAGGGAACCTTCCAAGGTCCCTCTTATCTTTAGCATTCCATGATTTGCCAGGTGTCAGCAGCGTTAAAGTCAGGCACTGTGATGCTCAGTCCCCTTTTCAATCCATCCCTTTGGAGGGTATTACCAAAAACAACAACAACAAAAGCAATAGCTTTTTTAAAATCAGTATTTGCTGAGATTCATCAGTTTTCTGGAATTTCTGTTTTCTCAGTTTAGGTGGTTCCAGTGCCCTATGGCTAACACCAGCAAGCTTCAGCCTACAAACTGCCAGCTAGTTCAGTTTCTGAAAAACACAGTCGCAAGCTGAACACCTCCAGTGTCGCAGCAATCACACACACAAGAAACCTTAAGCAAGTCCCAAGGGGAGAGTCAGGTTGTGCTAGTCATCATGTTACTCAGCTATCTCTTCCCGGGTTTTTCCACCAGTTTCCACAGAATTAAAAATAAAACGCCATCTCCAGCAGTAACATGACTTACAGCTTCTTCCCCCATCCCCCCAGTTCAAGGCATCGCTCCCACCCACGCACTGCGCCCACTGCCCTCGACAGCATGCTGCTGCGTGGCTGCACTTGAACTGGGTCACTCAAACGATTCAGGTTAAAAATATCCCACCGCCACCAAGAAGAGCTAATTTTAACTCAGATCATTGCAGTGATCCAGTTGTTTTTTGGATTTCATTTTTTTTTTGGTGTGTGTGACAGTATCTCATGAAACTATGACCTGAATTCTGGTCACAATAACTGCTAATTGAATTTAATCACAGAATCACAGAATCATAGGGTTGGAAGGGACCTCTGGAGATCATCTAGTCCAACCCCCTTGCCAGAGCAGGGTCACCTAGAGCAGGTCGCACAGGAACATGTCCAGGTGGGTTTTGAATATCTCCAGAGATGGAGACTCCACCACCTCTCTGGGCAGCCTGTTCCAGTGCTCTGGCACCGTCAAAGTAAAGAAGTTCCTCCTCGTGTTTAGGTGGAACTTCCTATGTTAAAGTTTGTGCCCATTACCCCTTGTCCTGTCGCCGGGCACCACTGAAAAGAGCCTGGCCCCATCCTCCTGACACCCACCCTTTAACTATTTTAAGCATTGATAAGATCCCCCCTCAGTCGTCTTTTTTCCAGACTAAACAGACCCAAATCCCTCATCCTTTCTTCATAAGAGAGGTGTTCCAGTCCCCTAATCATCTTGGTAGCCCTTTGCTGTACCCTCTCCAGCAGTTCCCTGTCCTTCTTCAACCGAGGAGCCCAGAACTGGACACAGTACTCCAGATGGGGCCTCACCAGGGCAGAGCAGAGCTTGTATTTGGATGCTAACTCTGGAGCATAATTCTGTTCTCAGAGTTAATGGTAGCCTTTCCATTGAGTATTTTAGCAGATGCCTCCTGGACTGAAACAGAATTTGAAATGTTGTATTTTAAATCTCAGTCTGACCTGCTACACAAAAGAGGGGGAAGACACAATACCCGACACACGATGATAATGACCAGCTCCAGCGTTTGTAACTGTGCGTCACGCCTTCTGCTCACAAAGAAAATGGAAGCTCCCACGCTTCCATACGGACACCCTGGGCTCTCACACACGAGAACAGGTCATGTGCCAGCAGCAAGGCGATTGCTCCAACTTCAAGGATCATTTCTCTGCTCCCAATCATTCTGGTAGATCCTAATTGGCAAATTCCCTCAGCAATAGGAATGTACCGAGTTTCCTTCTTGCTTTGCTTATTGTACTACAAAATGTTATTAAATCAATGTTTATAGACCACAGCATCTCAGAACGCAAAAGACTTGTCTTTCTGTTGCACTGGAGGCTGAATGTAATGTAAAGAAAATGAGGCATTTGTTTCACAGAAAGGAAAAAAAAACAGTGTGGTCCGTGTCATTTTTATTAGAAGCAGCCCTTTTTTGTGAGTTGGTAATGCAGTGTCACCTCCTGAAATTCCGGGTCACATCCGAATTACATCAACTGGTGACAGTTTTAGTTTTAAGTTTGTGCTTCTAGACCTAGAGACTAGGTCTCTGTGAGACCATTGCACAAAACCCCACTTTTGACTGGTGTTATTCTGCACAGCTAGCAAGTCTGTTCAGAAAAGTCTTGACGACAGAAATAGCAGCTTGACACGGGGTCAGGAAGAGATGGCCCTGCCACCACGAGGGATGTCTTACTCAGCAGCAGCATTTCTCTGCACCTGCCTCAGACAACCCATTCCTCTTCACCTATCATTTTCTGCATCATTAAATACACTCACAACACTTTAAAATACAGATTAAATTAACTGCAATTTACAAGCGTGGTATACAACAGAATGACATGTTCAGCTGTCTCCCAGAAAGGAGACTGAACTTCTCCTTCTATAAAAGATCACATTTACCTGTGCGTGTGCAGAACAGTGGCTGCCATTAACCCCACTCAGGCCTTCAGTTTCTTATGTTTGCTATTATCTATTTCTGTGTCTCTATTATAGAACCATAGAATGATTCTATAATCATTACATACCAATTATACACATACCAACAGAGATTCTTGATGGAACACGGCTTCATCCACAGTTACTGGTGAATTAACATACATCATACTAACATCTTAATTATATATTAATGTAACATATCATATGATGTAGCACGTTCTGTTACAGCCATGAAGCACACAGACCTGCAGAGCTGTAGTAAGGCATTTTAATGGTGTGAGCTTTGTAACACCACAGCTTCAGGGACCCACTGCAACATCGCTGCTCCACTTGGTGTCCTTCTCCCCCAGGGAGGAGCTGGGATCATTGCTGCACCCTGGAGAACCCCATTGGCACTGGTAGATAGCAGGGGGAGATATACAATGTGGACACCAGGTTGTGCACCTGAAACCTCTGCAATTTTTGCATTATAATCCCTGCTCTTGGGACCCTGTGTCTCAGAAAAATGAATTATCTTTCTGTCCCATCTTCCTGCATGTTAAATTTGGTTAGTGAACGTGGTTGTGAGTCATTTTGAGTGCAAGCAACATTTACTTCTCAGTAAGATTAATTACTTTCATCTAACCATAAAATTTATATCCATAAAAATTATAATCATAAACCATTTTATGTTGGTAGGGTCCTCTAGAGGTCACTTCCCTTTCCTAAGGGAAGCAAGACCAATTTTGAAGTTACATCAGGTTGCTCAGGTCCTGTCAGTTTGGAATATTTCCAAAGATAGAGATTGCACATCTCTGGGTACTTGTTCTCCTGTTTGATTACCTTCACAGTGAAATTTTTTTCCTTCTGTCTAGTCGTCCTTGGTGCAGCCCATGCCCTTGGCCTCTCGCCTTGTCACTGTGCACCACTGTCTTCTCCGTAGCCTCTCATCATCAGTTGAAGACAACAATTCGTTCCCCTTGAGCCTTCTCCAGGCTGAACAAACCCAGCTCTTCCTCTGGTGAGATGACATGGGACACCCTTATTTCATGACAAGAGAGCCGATGAACATGCTTAACTGCAGCAGCGAGTTCCCTGCCTGCTTGAACTGCTGCTACCCAAGCAAACCATCCACCACTCACCATTCATCCCCCAGTCTTCCCAGTACCTCACCATGAACTCCACCACAGCTTAACCCCTCACTGATTTTGCCAGCTTGCCAGCTCGTGTGATCATTTCCTAATCCAGCCTGGTGAAAATGCATCAGGCAGCTTCAGATTTAGTTAGGAAAATGCTCAAGCAAACCGGATCGTTTTGACCTGGCTTTGCCTGGGGGGATGACTAACTAGGCAGCCGTGCCAGCTGGGTAGAGGAGCAACCATTCGCAAACAGGTGGGTTCATCCAGGTCCGCTGGGAATGCAGAATCCTCACCCCCCGGGAAGCTGCAGCTCCAACAGGATGTGTGACACAGCATCAGCTACTTGGGCCCTCCCCCCCATAAGCTCAGGTTCCTACACTTGATGAAGTTGTCCTGAGGCTTTGGCAAATCTTTCCTAGTCCTCAGCAGAGTACTAATTGTTAACAACAACATTTACACAGGTGTATGAACTTTCCGCATGTACTGTTCCTACTTGCCAGGCAAAATGTTACAAGGATTAATAAGAAGAAAAATGCAGCACCACAAGAACTTGGTTAAAGCACACATATCCGTGTTACATGCAACCACAGAAAACAAAACAAGCAAAAGTCATTCCTAATCCTTAAAGCTTAAGAAGCTTAAATCAGTCTTGTAAAGACATTTTGTCTTGTCATACCAGCCTAATACTGAGAAGCCGCTCTAGAATAGAATGGAATGGAATGGTATGGAATGGAATGGAATAGAATAGAATAGAATAGAAGGATTTCAGTTGGAAAGGACCTACAATGATCACCTAGTCCAACTGCCTGACCACTGCAGGGATGAACAAAAGTTAAAGCATGTTATTAAGGGCATTGTCCAAATGCCTCTTAAACACTGACAGGCTTGGAGGATGGACCACCTCTCTGGGAAGCCTGTTCCAGTGTTTGACCACCCTCTTGGTAAAGAAATGCTTCCTAATGTCCAGTCTGAGCCTCCCCTGGTGCAGCTGTGCACCATTCCCATATGTTTTATCACTGGATCCCAAGGAGAAGAGATCAGCACCTGCCACTCTGCCTCCCCTCCTCAGGAAGCTGCAGAGAGCAATGAGGCCACCCCTCGGCCTCCTTTCCTCCAAACTACACAAGCCCCAAGTCCTCAGCCGCTCCTCATAGGACATTCCTTCCAGCCCTCCCACCAGCTTTGTTGTCCTCCTCTGGACGCATTCAGGGACCTTCGCATCCTTCTGAAATTGTGGGTCCCAGAACTACACACAGTACTCAAGGTGAGACCACACCAACGCTGAGTACAGTGGGGTAATCCCCTCTTTTGACCCGCTGGTGATGCTGTGTTTGATGCACCCCAGGATGCTGTTTGCCCTCTTGGCTGCCAGGACACACTGCTGGCTCCTCTTGAGCCTGCTGTTGGCCAGCACCCCCAGATCCCTTTCTGCAGGGCTGCTCTCCAGCCACTCCTCTCCCAGTTTATACTTGTGCCCGGCATTATCCGTCCTAGGTGCAGGATGCGGCATTTGGACTTGTTAAATTTCATCCCATTAATCATTGCCCAGTGCTCCAATCTATCTAGATCCCTCTGCAAGGCCTCTCTCACACCTTGAGAGAGTCAACAGCACCTCCCACTTTGGTATTGTCAGCAAACTTGCTAACGGTGCATTCAACTCCTGCATTCAGATCATTGATAAACATATTGAACAGAAACGTACGCTCCAGGGCATCTCCCAGGGTTACTCCAACCAGCAAAGTCTGAACAATAAATTTGTGACAACCATTTTGAAGCCTGTTGGCTATGTAATTTTGTTTTAAAAACTCCTGCTGAAACAACTTAGCTAAGAGTCACAGTCACAGCTGATGATTAACTACTTTACTGCTCAGTCTTGTGAAGTGTCTACTACTTTGTCCCAAAAGCCAGGGGCAAGGTTAAGACTCTATGATGAAGTTCACATGGTTTGTGCCCTTGCACTATTGACTCCAGGACTCAAAAGCCTGTCCGAAATACCTTCCACTGTGCCTATGGCAGTCAGAGGCCGCGATGGTACTATGAAGGAAAGTTAGGCTTATTTTGAGTCCTTACCACCACACTACAGGTTTTCCAAAGTGCAATACAGACATTTCTGTGTCTTGTTCATGCCTGTCCATTTTCAAATTGGTGCAGTCAAACAAGTGCAAGTTCTCGCGTGCATGTTTATCGTGCCCTGACCTCCATCAAAGGAATCAGAAGAAAATAAGAGTTCACAGTTATACAGTATTTTTTCTGAAGACTACAGACACCCACTTTGAAACTTGGCCCACTTTCTCTGCCTTGGCTCACAAAACTACGTTTCCACTAATCAGCAGCTGAGTGCAGGGGATTCAGTAATAATCTGGCCTGGGAAATCCAGCTACTTTGGGTGTAGGTGTGTGTTTGCACAGAGGCGGCAGCTGAGGGGCCAAGGGACAACAAGGCGGCCGTGCTCTCAGCCCAGGAGCAGAACAGGGCTGGTCTCCTCGGTGCTCCTCCCCTGCCAGCACATTTTCATCAGAGAAGGTCAGACACGGAGCATGCCAAAATCCACACAAATAACAAACCCCCAGTGAGGCGGCGACAGCACTGCCGCTCCCGCGGAGGAGGGTGCCAGCATGCAGGCACCGTCCTCGGCAAAAGCTGAGCGCAACCCACAGGCTCCCCTCCCAAGGTGTTCTTGCCTCGGGCTGTGCCCCATGCTACGGGTCTTAACTCCTACCAGCTCTAGCAGTAACGGCAAGAAAGAGAGACCAAAGGAAGACCTTTGTACTTGATGACAGTTTCTCCCAAGCCAAATTTTATATTGCAAGTAAACTAAACTAGTCACCAGACACCTTGATTGAAGCTCTCCCCGTCTTCACCAAAATGCTAATTCTGCCTTTCCCCCAGCCTGTTGTGTCAGGACATTCCTCCCTCCACCCGTGCTCTGCTGTACGCTCTCCGGAGGGGAAGTGAAATGTTAATTCTCCCATCACCTCTTTCATGCCTTCAGCCAAATGTACGAGTCAGATTTCTGATTCTTTTCTTCCTGTGAAAGGGATTTAGAGGGTAATTCCTCATTAATTAGAATATTATAATTAATAATATTAAGAATTCCTTGTTAATGAGACATCCGCCAAACACGTGACTAGACTAATTTATACAGCGCCTGTTCTCAGCAATACCTTTACTCTGAATTTCCGATGTCCAGCAATTATCTGAAGCACTAGTACAAATCCTCTTCCGGCATAAACGGGCACACCACCATTTCCACGGACTTCAGGAAACAGAGGACACAGCTACATCGCCAAAATCCTAGCTTGGCTTTCCAGCTCTTTTCTCATTTGTTCCAGCCACAGACAGGCAGCTCCTGAAAGCTACTTCTATTAGGATCTTCCCAAAGAGCAGAAAGCTCTCTGGGCGATCCCGCTCCACCTGCTGGGTCATGATGCCTTGCACTAAGCAGTCACATCACGGCACTAACAGCGTGCCCTCACCGATCTTCTTCCAGCACATGAGTAATGAGGTAAGGACCTTCACGAGACATCTGCGTGGTGCAGGGAACCTGAGCAAGCTCGCGATGCTTTTTGTTCCCCTGGACAACAGGTATGATGCCATTGCCATAGAGCTGCAGGGGGAGTTAGGTGTCATTCCGTTTTTCCTTCCTTTTCCACGCAAACCCTTGGGATAAATAGTCCTCAGAAGCAGGTCACAAGCATATTACAGATGAGGGAGGCAGAACACAGAGGCAAGATAATTCAGCGCAGTCGTACCCACGCTGGCCCTCACCAGGGCTGGCTTCAGCCTCTCCATGTTTCATCTTGTACCTACCAGCACTGAGGTGCAAAGCCAGCGTGGTGGGCCTGGAAGGAGCCAGGTCCATCATCCGCTGGCGGTGAGCATCCATCCCTTCAGCCCCAGCACGGGCTGGAGGGAAGAGATGAAGAAGCGGAACAGGGACTCTTCCAGCCAGAGTTAAATTCATAGCATGGTTCAGGTTGGAAGGGACCTTAAAGATCATCTAGTTCCAACCCCCCTGCCATGGGCAGGGAAATTCAACAAGGTACAAGCCCTGCCAGTTTTCAAGTGAGGACCGCTTACGAAAACATCAGGAAAAACAGCCATAAAACTTTTGACAGGAGACGCCCCTTTACTCTGCACTTGACTTGTACTCCAACCAACCTGGCTGCCGCACCGCCTTCAGCAGTGAATTACAGCTTCGGCAAGTGTTTTGCTACCAACCATTGGGTTCCCAGGTCCTCCCCGGCCATACGCCAAGGTCTGCAGCCTGCTCCCTCTCCGCCGTCGGCCCAGCCAGCCAATCTAGCCCTGACAGCACCAAATGGAAAAGCTGCCCGATGGTGAGGAAAGACTCCCACGCAGTTCAATATATTCTTTGGCAGAAAACTGAGATTAAAAAGCAGGCTAAACTCAATTACTATTTGTGTAACTGGAGTATCCTGGTTACAGAGCTTGTAACCATAGCAATTATTTAAACAAAGCTTTAAAGAAAATATTCCCTCGTTATTAAAATGTTGATACTTGATTCTGATTCAGTTTCTTGATCTTCTTCTTGTCTCAGGTCTCAGAGGTGCTGTCTGCCTCCAGCTCTTATCGAAAACACGAGAAAGAGCGAGCTCCATTCAGAGCCACCGAGTGCCCTCAACTAGCATTTGTGTCTTGTGCCAATAGAAGGATGCTTCCTAAACATATGAATGGATCAGTTTTTCATGTGGGGATTGGGAGGTTTGCAAAAATTATACAAGTAGTTGGCTAGCAGGGATGTTTCTTAGAACAAGTCCCAGACAATTAAACCGAGCCTACTATTAATGACATTCCAAACAAGGTATTAGTTAGGTTGGAGCCAAACACATTTAAAAGCTCAGGCACAGGGGGAAAAAAAAAAGGTGGAAGTATTTGGCAATTTATATTACTATTTAAGTCTCCTTGATATTATGGCCAGATCACCTTCTATCTCCAAAGACTCCGTTCCACAGTTATGACTCTTGTATTAGTAAGAGTCATGCAGGCATCACACAAAGGCAGCATTGATTTGTTATTCTGTAACTCTATCTGGATAACCAGGGAGATTTTTATTTTGAAAAGATCCTGCCGGAGCGTTTTTGTTTTTTTTTTTTTTTTAAACTGCTCGCTAAATGAGTATGTAGCCAGGAAAATGGGACACAGAAGCAGTAAGATGGATGTGATCTGCACACGTGTTTTTCTCACAAGAATACAAGCGCAGTGCATGTTTAACAAAAGGGAGTAGCTTCAGGGTTACATTATATAACGGAGCCAGATGTAAACTCTTGTATATACAGCACTCCAGGCAGGTCCGTTAGGAAAAGAAAACCTTTTTCTTCATGGGAGGAAGGAGCAAATTTTTTCTTGGAACATGGCTTGAGCACTACTCCTGAATGCCACCACGGCTGGTTCAGCCCTGCAAGCTTTGCTCGTGTGAGCATCGCATCAGGCGGTCTGTGGGTTAAGGAGCTGCACCAGCCGCTGGAGTTTCTCTGCACATCCCATTGATGTTGGTTGGACATCACCGAATGAAAAGAGAACGTGCAGGAAACCCATCGACTAATACACGTATTTAAGGCCAAAATATACTAATGTACCGAGTCAATGACAAAGCACGGCAGCTGCTGCCTTAACGGGAAAGCAGGTTTTGTTTTATATGGCCAGGTTTTACTAGCATCAGAATGAACAGAAGTTGTTTCACAGAATACTGTCAGAATAGAAAACAAATACCAATATAGCTGTGTGAAACCTGGACATGTATTTTTAGGTACATGCACCCACACACATATGCAGCCTGAAGAGTTCATCCCCTTCCTCTGATACAATCAGGGATGCCTCCAGCAGGAACATGAGTCCAGGCATGCTTCTAACCCAATTTGCCTGTGCCACCCCTTTTTAACTACATTCTATATCATGTAACAGCTTGAAAAGCTTTTTTTCAGTGGCTGCTTCTTTCCTCCACATTCTCACAGTGCTATTCAGTTTCTTTTAGCAACACAGTAATTACCACAGCAGATCAAACCTGAAGTTCTGCAGTTCAGTGCTCAGTACCGCATGCCTCCCCTAAAAGTGGTCAAGACCGCAGTAATTAAGCCAGGGGAACAGTCTCCCCAAAATACTAGTTCTCATTTAATTTTCCCCCATAGGCTTAAGGCTTAAACTATGATCTACAATCCCCTCGGCAAGGTATCAATATGGAATCACTGCATTCCCTTGCAATTACTTGATGGCTTATATACATTTCCACCTCATAAACAGATCTTCATATTTTAAGAGGCAGCTATCCAGAGTGCTTTTCACAATTAACACAACAGTTTTTCAGGGTTATTCAAGCCAGCCACAGTATCTGCTTCCAAAACTAAAACTGAACAGCTACACCTGGCTCTTTAGAGGGTGTTTCCAATCTCCAAATCACACCTCATCTCTCTTGAGCCGTGTGCCCTCCTTCCCCCGCAGCAGTATTTGTTTTACCCTTTCTAAGTCCAGGTTGCCTTGATCATTTACATCCTTCCTGAACTTCTCCGCAGTAATACGCAAAGGCTGAGAAATCACGCTGTAAGCGTATGGAGCAAGGTCTGCTAAAACGCATGATTAGATTAGTCAGACCGCCAAAAACCTTACGCAGGAAGCAAGGGTTTGAGGCTCCCTCCCCTGCAACGGGGTTTCAGAGATGAAGTGTTCAGCGGTAACATGGGAAACCCTTTTGCCTTGTGCTGCCGTACTGCGTCCTCCCCTACAGAAGCCCTTCTGATATTTCTCAGGCACCAGAGGGCATATTTCCATTAGCAGATTCAACCAGAAGTGAAGGATTCAGCACTCCATCCTCTATTCATCCCCACCGGCAACAGCCGGCACAGCACTCGGGTGTTCCCAAAACGGCTCCCGCAGGACACACCACGCTGCAGGAGGCACATTTACAATGTCAACAAAGTGAATGGGTCTTCTGTTTTACAAGGGGACACGTCCCACCCCACACCACCTTCTAGTAGAGCAGTCTTCAAAATGGCTACATCAAAGCTTCGTTTTAACGCACACTGAAAACCTGTTTTCACTGCGCCCTTTAAGGTGACTAGAGTAAGTCTCTATGAAGAGCAGGTGGAAGAAACCAGGCAAGAGGAGAAGGGGGAAAGAAGAACCCACACTGTTAGCTGTCTGGTATTTATTACTTTTTAATACAGAGAAGTCACAACAAAATATTCTCTAACAACACACGCAAATGATATCATAACCAATTATTTTAATTTCATCAACATTAATTTGCTATGTACATATTCTTCCATCTGCAAAAGTGCAATCCAAGAATGTCTCAACAAGAAACCTTTAGGGACAAGTATATTTTTGAAGGATTTTTCTCACCAGCGGCCTTAAAACATCATGTTTGTCCTCGGTTACCTGGTACAGCAAAATGAAGAGTACATGGGGGGAAAAAAAACCACAACGAAAAGAAAAAAGAAAGAAATTGGGTTAGATGCCTCCCTTGTAGGAATATTCCCTATTTTCCCAACTAAATTCATTATGAATACACTGCTCACTACTAGAGATGCTAATGCAAATAGACTATAGGATAGTCTATGGGCTGGCTATGGAACACTGTAGTTTTAATGACTCTGCAGCATTAGACAGAACAAGAATTTCAGGCTGTTCACCTTGGTAGATGTCAAATTACACATCAGCATGTGAAAGATGCCCATTGTGTTAGTTACGGTTATCAAAACGTACTTTTAAACATCCCACTGATGGATGAATTCATTTTTACACATCCAAAATATGAAGTCTATCTAAACGCAAGCCTCTCCTATGGAAAACAGAGTTAACTACTGGAAAGAAAAGCAGCTGCACATGCAACTCCTATTACTATCACAAGGAGTATCGTGCACTTAAGAAGAGTAGAATGAACCTCCAAATCCAGAGGACTGTATTCTCGTTTACAAAACATATTTCAGGCACAATTTAATCTGACCACAGGCCAGATTAAAAAGAACACAGAGCATCAGAAAAATGCAAGGTAATGAAGAGTAAACTTTAGTCAAACAAGCAAAGCAAGCAGCTCCCTAGCTAGGGAAATTATTTCCCTTTTGACACATTTAAAAGCTCAAGACTACATCCAGTGCTCGTCAAGACAGATGGCAAACCAACTGCAGTCTAGTTTAACCTCTTAAGTAGCCATTAGGTCCCAAAGAAGTTACTTCTGCCTTTCTACTTAGGCAAAGCCCAGCTGAAACTCTCATGGCCAAAAGGTGGGCCTGACTGCTTGACTGGAATCTGATGCATATTACAAAAAATACCACATTTTGCAGTAACCCAAGACTAGTTTTCAGTACCAGCAAGAAGCAGAGAAAGCATTGTCTAATAATTAGGGGCAATTTACTTTGGAGTGAAAGTTCAGAGGAACCTTTCTGTAGCTCAGCTGGTTTCCATCGAGGATGATTTTTACTGTGCTGCATGTGCTGCTTGCCTCCAGTCGAGAGATGTGTTTTGCAAGAAAATAGGCATTTCCTCAAGTGGTAGATAAGACTCACATAACAGCAGAATTAAAAGGAAAAGCTGATGGAGAACTAAATTGTTTTCTTGGATAGATTTGTACGTAACCTTTTGTCACTGATAATACTTTAAATACGCTTTCCCCTTCCCGTTTTCTCTGCTGCATTCTTGGTTTTGACTTGAATATACTGTACAACCTTTCATACACTTGTGTTTTTAAGGCTGGATTAATTCCCTTTTTCCATGTCTGCTCATTCTTGATTGTCACACATACATGTCTGGAGAGGCATCTAAGTACTCGAAGAACAGAAAGATAAATTAAGCTACGCTAAGGAAAGCAAATGAACAAGTATTTAGAAGGACTCCAGATCTCACTTCTCCCCTACCATGTCCATTGTACAGTGACACCTTCCCCTGCCGAGTGCATGAAAAGGTGGGTAGACAACACCATGTAGCCTATGTGGGAATTAACACCCTAGATTCGTGGCATGACTGACTAGCACTCAAGACCAAACACTACAGTTACAGATGCATCCTTTCGTTTTTCTCATTACAGGAGCTTTGTCTTTGCTGTGTGGTTTCAGGCTGTTGGAACAGTCTAGCCATTGTCTATCTGGTCTGGTTTTGTCAGGCAGCGCAACCCCAAACCTTTTTAGCCACCCTAACTCCATCAGATTGCTCAACGCACCGCCAAAGCTAAAGTGCTCATCCTCCCTGAGGAGTTAATTCAAATTATAATTTGATTGTTCTCCACAAGGGAAGTGTACACTGCACAGCTAACGAGGTTTTATCTGCCAGACACCTTCTTCCAGCCCAGGTGTGCCTGGGCCAGCTCCTGCTCCTGTGGTTACAGTGCTGGTCCCGCTGCAACTGGGCACGGTGTAACCTGGTTTGTGGTAGCCACGCCAGGACAGCGTTAGAACTCTCCAAAGCTCCTTCACATAATTCTCTCTAAAAAGAGAACAGGTTTTTGCAAAACTGTCACAAACAGGAAACAACTGCACAAACCCCAAGGATGTGCTCCAGAGTCGAAACCAAGCACGGGAGTGAGGACAGAAGGAGGGGAGTGCCAGTGATGAAGGCTACCACAGCCTTCGGAGCAGCAGCGGATCACCAGTGTAACCAGTGTAACTGTACGAGATAGACAGTCCAGATGTGAAAACTATTAACTGGCTTCTAAGGACATTACCGCTCAGTAAGTCATCTGTGCCAACATAAGCCCTCTGGGCAGCTCGAGTATTATTTGAAGAGTGGCTAATGCTAAAAGGAGCTAACTCTGCAGTGAAGACAGCCAGGAAATAAAACCGTGAACTTGGCATTTTTATGCACAAAGAAACATGGATATTCAGTTTCGGTTTTATATGCACATTAATTTCTTAGCAGAAACAGTAATTCTCAGTCCAGCATATGAAGTGCCTTTTTGGCTTCTGACTTTTTTGTTTTCTTTCCCAGGGTGGCAGAGTATCAAGGCCATTTTCGATATCATGATTTCAACAGATACGCTCTTTAAAAAGATTCTAATTTGGGAAAACAAAAAAACTTCAGAAGAAACAAAAAATAATCCCACCTCGCAAACAGAAACACAACCCACACCTCTCGAGTGGACAAAACACTCCGTAAATACACTATGGAGAAAAGCAAAAAAACCAACCTCCCCTAAATCTCAATCGGCTTGAGAAACCAAGCAAGAGATTAATGGCCGATTTTAAATATTTTATTTAAGGAAGGGAGAAATGGGAACCAAGAAACAACAAATGCAGAGTCTATGGGGCCAAGCCCTCTCATACAAATTCACTGACTAATGCATAGTCTATTATGTACAGCACAGAGGCGTGTAGAAAGTAAATATGCTTCGTTTGCTTTCTTAAAAGGTCTCCGAGTTTTTAGATCCTGGACTTAATGCAATTTTGAAAGACAAAGGTGCAGCAATTAATTGTTTTAAAAAGCAATGCTATGTTTCGTACTCAGTACCTCTCAGCTCTTACAGGTCTGACAGCCCAGATCCCACTTCATGGTCCTCCTTGCACACCAGTCACACCAGTCTCACCAGTCTCACCAGCCCGCAGCAGGCAGCAAAGCCTCAGCCCCAGCAGACGCATACAAACACAACCCCATGCTGCTCAGCCTGTTCCTTCCCTAAAATGCCTGTGAAGAAACACCTTTAAATAAAGCATTTTTAGATCTCCAGCTTATTTTGGTATGATGACCTGGCTGGGCACTTGGCAGCCCCGGTGGAAGCAGCACTATTGCCGTACGGTCCGTCAGTGAGGGCAACGCACGTCAAACGCACACGGCAGGAAGACGCTATGCCAAAAAAAAGTTAATAATTCGTTTCAAGATTGCATTTTCTGGCATACAGTTACATTCACTTGTCACGATACCTTAGTTTACCCCATCTTGGGAAATCTGAGAGCAAGCCCGCTGAGGCGACGGGCAGCGCGGGGCCAGCTCCTGTGCCCCTGGGAACCGATGTGAAAGGCTAAATGAATTCAACAGTAACGGGATGGTTTCTTTCCAAGGATTCCCCATTTCCACCAAGCTGGAGGGACAACAACCCTACACAACCACCCACTTTCCAACCGGACGTATTCCTCTGTCTCCCCACCCCCTTCCTATGAACTGTATTACAATTATACAAAAAAATAAAACCAAATCATTTTTAGCTGAACTTTACCCCACACTCAGGATATATTCAGAGGCCATTAAATTGGCTTGCCTCCAGCCTTCACAGAGATCTTCTCAGGAGGATTCTGGTTTTAACAACATATATATATATACATATTAATATGTACACAGACAAAGAAGCTGCTCTTTCAGTTAGAAAAGAAATTAAATTTCATCACAGAATGAATCCTATAAAAAGATATGTAATAAAGTTGAAATACCCATAAAATAGCTATTACTAAAGCAAAGCTTTCGTCAATAAGCCTCCAAAACTTTAAATGAAGAAAATGGCTTCACGAAGTGGTAGTCTAGGTTTCCACAGTGAGGACACTGCTGGACGTTGCTGTATTCAGAGAAATACTGCATGCCAATCCGTACATCTATTACTGGCTTCCCACAGTGCTTACAGTTCAGTCGAGCCTGTAAAAAACAAAGAAACAAACAAAAAACCCCTTTTGAAATAACCAAATTCACCTCCGCTCCTCACCTCTGAAAAAGAGAGCGTCACACGCAGCCCCCTGCCCTGCCCTTCCCGGCAGGAGAGGGGACAAGTCAGGAAACTGGCAGTAATGGGATTTACTGGTAAGGACATGCCTCAGCCGGACTGGCAACTCGCAGGCATACACAATGTTTTTCACATGAAATACCACCCCCAATTTCTGGAGAGTCAGCTACCTCCCACTCTGACTGACGGGAGGTAGAGAATTTCAAAGCGTATATACACACACGATTGTTTTGTGTTGATTAATCTCCAAAACAATTTCTCAATCCCCAGCACGAGAGGTTCTGTCTCAATACATCATAAATGAATCCCTGAAGCAACGAGCAAAATTTTACATTTATGCTATGCAAATTGATGTTTGAACATGATCTATGAAATAGATCAGCGTTTTAGTCTTTTGGTCTAACAAATGTATAACTCTATCTACTTTATCAGCATGGCATGGTATTGTATCACCTTAGGTATCTATTTAAACATTTATAATCCATATCAGGTTATACAAACCAAACATCACTTCAAGCACACAATCCATTCTATAAAATCTAACCAAGACAGGACCAACATTAACGGGGTGGATATGAGAAATAATTAAAGGTCAAGGGTGAGGACAGACAGAGCTATTACTGTTCTGCAGTAACAAAAAAAAAAAAAAAATTCTTCAGAAGAAACCTAGCTGAGAAGCTCTGCCCATTCGATGAAAAGAAAGCAACAGGCGGTGTGAAAGCTCAGCAGGCCACCTGAAATGCTCAAGAGAAGCAGAAGGGATTTGAGACCGTAAAGGAGTTTATAGTAAAGGTGGCAAACGAGCAGCGAGGGCCTGAGCTGTACCGTAGCTCAACCTGGCAGCCCAATACGCTAATGAAAGCTTCAGCTCTTCACTGAAAAGAACAAAAACTTATTTTCTATGGCGATCTTGATTTAATGAACTTTCCTGGGATGAGGAGAGGAAGAAATTATTAAAGTACTATTACTGTCGAGACAAGACTCAAAAAGAAACAAACCGTGAGCTCCACAGCCGTCTACTCTGCTTGAAAAGCAGAAATTCTAAGAAATACAATCCAGGTAGGGCATGGATTTGTGTTATTTTCTTAACCAAAGTGTTGTTTTCCCCCTTGCTACTGCCCAGCGCATCAGCTATCTGCTAGTAACCTGACAGTGGCTGCAATTCATCATCCTACATGCACATTTGTGATGTATAATTAAATATTTTGAAATAAGGTATGAAATTATTCAAAATAGAAATTAGCGAGGCAATTCGGAGTTAAATTATATACCATATTTAAATGTCATTCCTCTGTATGCACAGAATCATCTGTAACAATCACAGTGAAACAATAATGCATATTATCTGGCAATCACAGTCACTGCAGCTAATGATTTCATAGTTCTGTTACTTACCATGTACTGTCACACTGTCCATTAATCATATAATTAAGGCTCTTGTATAATGAGACCTTAATTCTTGTCTTGTACATTCAACAGAAGCAATTCAGATTTAAATTTGCTGGCTTTTACAGAGCTAGCAAGTCTGCATCAGTATTTTATCTTTAAAAGTCCCTATTTTTTTTTAAAAAAAAACAATCTCAAGAGGCACTGAATTTGGAGGTAATATCTGTGTCTTTAGTTATAATTGTTACCAATGTCATTTTAAGCAGTAGCAGCAATGCCACTTGTCTTTTGAGCAACAAATTTTGGTAAATATGTTAAATTTAAAATAAAATGGCATTTTGCATACTGACAAAGCTGTATTTTAGATTGCTCTTAAGCACGCACATTAGCATGAAGTGCCCACACTTTGAACGAGCGCATCTCTGCGGGGCTCCTGTCCTAACCCACTACCACCACCTGCCCGTCCCAAGGCAACGGCCTGCTCCGGAGCATCCCGAGCGGATCACTGAGCCATTCCCAGACAAATGCGTCTTCCATGGCTGTCTACCCCTACCTGCACAACAAAAGCGCTCTGCCCATCGCAAGGAATACTCTCTTGGATGGTGATGATCCTGCTGCCTTGGGCACGTGTCTGCTCTGGAGTAACCCCAGGCCTTGGGTCTTTCTCACACAAGGTAAGGCTTAGGTGAGCATTTAATGAAAACGAAGCTGCTTCAGGCTGTGGTGGAGTACCATCACCAGCGTCAGTCACAGCAAAGATGAAGGAGAGCTGGGTAATCTCCAAGCACAAAAGCTCTTTAGACCTCTCCATTCCCTTGGCTGATACACAATTATCTTATGATAAAACACGATTCAAGCAACGAGAAGGACCTTGAACACACATAATGTCTGCTAAAAATGTGCAATTGTTATTAAAATACTACTGGAATGATACCTGATGCCAAAGATACTTGCTAGAGATCATCCCAAGCATCAGATTTAACTGTGGATGCACTTAAAGGGGCTTTACTTGAAAAGGTAAGTATTAACCGCTGACCGTGGCACTGGCTTCTGTCTAGCTACAGGCTGTTGTGTCTCGTAAGTTAAAACAAAAGGACAGGGACTCAGTCAGCTTTCTTGTGTTGCACTCATAGGTACAGGCTGGAAAAGAAGGATGGAAGAAGGGAAGGGAGAAGAGATACACAAACCTTGGCTTTATTTATCACCAGTTGGAATTTCACCTTATGAGTCTTATTTACGTACGGTACTAACCTGACAACAGGGAGATGCTGCCAGAATATCGTAGGTATACATAGTTCCCAGCTGATGCCAGCTTCCATCCCATCGGGACTTGCACTTAATGCAGATAATTTTGTGAACCCCTTCTAAGCAGTCTACACAAACAGCATAGAGGTGCATAAGCCTTCCTGTGGACAGGAAAGACACTTCTTAAGGAGACTAGAACAGAAGATTGCAACAGACATTTCCTGCAATGTGTTATCTGCCCTTTAGTGATACAAATCACACCTTATTAAAAAATTTTTTTTTAAAGAAGGGTAAATGATAAACTAAAAAATGTTTCTCTACAGAGCTTGACTGAAGCTATTTTCCGTGGATGCAAAACTCAGGAATTAGTCACCAACCTGCCCACCCTCCCGTCCTCCATTTGCTGGTAGACCTTAGCAAAAACATTTTATAAAAGGAGTTGCAGAAGCTCCATGAACAGATGCCAGGTTAAGCCATATGATCAGCTGCAGCACTTCCAAAACCAGGATTGTGCCCTAGCTTCATCCCCACCTGACAGAAGTAGTGGAGAAGTGTTGAAGCTTATTAACAAGCTGGGTACAGATCCATTTAACAACTTGCCAAAATCTTCCAGCAAAGAGAGAACTAAGGACCTAATAATCCTCATGGAAAAAAGCAACAGCCAGAAGAGCAATTTTCTTTTATGTACTTTTTCCTGACCATTCATTAACAGTAACTATATTCAAAAGCATTATATATTACACATACACAGACTTTAACATGCCATTCAGGACTACAAATCTATTGAGCTCTATTGTGATCTTAGGCTCTGTATGCACAATGACTTTCAAAACCTGAGTTATATTGACTTCCATAAAAATCAAGCGGCTCAGACTTGAAAATGAAATATTTTCTCTACATAAATGTGACAAAACTCACCAATGCAAAATCCAAGATGCAAATTTCACACAAAACAAAAAGCCCTACACAAATTACAAAGATCTGGCATCTAGATTATGCCCGATTTGTAGTGATTTAATTGATTGGTAGTTTAATAGTTGGCTATTGGAAGTGGGCTGACAGAGAGTACTAATTCTGTAATATACCATATTTTGCACTGCTATATAAGACAAAGCTAAGAAGTAATGCAGTTACAGATCAACTACAAAACAGGCCTGCGTAAGATATGTGTTTATTTTGGATTGCAATTTGTGCTCTTTAGCATCAAAGTACTGAACACATCACAACCTGTAATTTAATGAACACGCGTATCTCGTACCTCTTCTAGATAAAAGAGAATAAAATATTAACAATTTATGATTAGTCCATACCAGACACTTTCAAAATTAGTGGTTTGGTTTTTAACTTATTTTGGTTTTTAAGCCAACTATTTTAGAAAAATTAGAAGAAAAATCAGACTCTTCTTAAAATATATATACAAAATAAACTTGCTAGAATGAACTGGTAAAAATTGAGTTATTCCACATTGGCGTGTTCGGCTCTAGAAAATGTGATGTGATGAGACTAAAGTGCAAACTCAAGATTGAAGACGTTCAAATAACTGCACGCACAGAAGTTTTGTGTTGTGCAGGAAGACAAAATAATTTTCCCTATCTGAAGTTCTGCACTGTTCCCGCACATTAAAATACTGCATTCCCCCACCGCTTAATTTTCAGGATCCCTGTTACATGGAAATGAGGTACCAGATATCTTAAACATGCCTGAAATAAAAGAACTGATTTTCTGTACTGAAGAGAAAATAACACCCTGGAACAGCACCTTGCAAGCTTAATTTCATTTCAAAGAGTACTTCTGATAACAAACCATTTTACCCAGGACAAGGAGGTAAAAATGTTAACAATTAATAATTCACGGCATCTTGTCCGCGCAAGTTGTTCAGATGTATCGTCCAATGGGTAAGGAGCAATTAATTAAAAAAAATAATTTCGCAGAGTTTCATTCTTAGTGGCAAACGTTAACAAGCGACGAGTTTCACTATTACTAAACCAGCTGTTAGTACTGGTAGAACCACAAGCACATTGTGCGTGCCTCCCCACCAAAGCAAACAAGCGTTGTTATCTCACAGACGTGTCTTCTGTTTATCCTGGAGCTTTCTTAGCTTGCATATTTGCCTACCGCTTTTTCTCCTTAAAGCACATTAGGCAAGACAGAAACGATAACGTTAGCATGAATACAGTTTAGTGACTTAGCGCACAGTGATTTAAGAAAAAAAAAAAAAATACAGTTTGTTGAGCAAAGGAATGTTACATAAGATGTATTATGACCATGCATGGGATATAATGAATTTTATTCAAAGGAGAGAAACTTAAATGTTAAAATACCTCTCGTTAATGCCTTCCCAACACACTTCTCAACATGTAAGTCTATGTTTTTGAACACCAAACTGCGAATACTTTCTCTGACTTGTTTTGGCCATGCTGGCTGCCAGCAGGCTGCAGGACAGGCGTGTTTTGCCATGTACCACCCTGATCACTTGGTTTGGGGCACAGCTTTCGGGAAGAGCTGAAACTCATCCCGGGCCACATCCATTTGTTTCTCTAGGAGAAAAGTAATACATGCCTTGGTCTCAACTCAGCTCGGAGCTGGGACATGATCAGGATGCAGTCCAAACAGGCGGGAGTTTGGAAATAAATCTAAAACTCTCACTACACCATCGCTGCTTCAACCCACCATATTAAAAGCTTACTTTTACTATGTCCAATCTCTCCAGGCTGGTGTTAACACAGGCCAGCCTATAGTCCTTTCCACATAAAAATAGTTTGCTATAAAACAAAACTGATATTCTCTAGTCTGAAAGCAGATGAGAGGCATCTCACCTCACTGCTGGTACAAACATAACTTTCACCTATGCTGCCGCACAGCATGCTTAAATTTAAAAGGTTGTTTAAAAGGTTGATGTGTATCTTGGAGTAAAGCTCACAACAGATAAATCAGCATGCTCACGCTGCAAAACAGATTGGCTGGAAAACCTTCCCATGGTGTACCTAGAAACCAGATGAGAAATCTCTTAGTTGCAAGCCCAAACACAAGGCATGGATCTTTCTACACAGCACTTGCTTTTTGTAATTCCTTCTAAGTGTTTCAATCTGATCCATGTGATTAATTTGGATGCGACTTCAAGCTTTGCAGAACTGCTTAAAAATGCAGAATTGGGATGAAAATCTATAATGGGGGGAGGGGGGAACACAGGGCACAGAAGGCAGTTCCATCCTTTAATGAAACCTAGCATGACTGACAGACAACCTGTACCTTGAAGGTGACAGGGAACATCATATTCAATCTCATCGTGTCTCGATGGGCTAAGGAACAGGGTCCCGTCCACCAGCGGAAACTGTTCAAACACTGGCAGCGCCCTGTGGCATAGCGCACAGTTTACAACGTTCCTGTGGCTGGCACTAAGAGCAGCAAGAATGAACTTCCGAAGGTCCTCCCCTTGGCCCACCTGGGCATCGTCTTCCATCCGCACATGGAAAGTATTCAATTTATGCCTGGGGATGTGAGTAAGCAGCTCAGATAGATCGAGCCTTCGCAAAAACTGCACAGGGGCATCGAAGTGTCCTGATCTATGTGCTTGCAAGCCGGCTGCCCCATAATCAAAATGCGCGTTCCTGAACATGCCCCCCCCAGCCATGTTCTTCTTATGGGGCTCCAGATGAATGGCGTTCTTCAGAAATTCCCCTAAATATCGCGAGGAACGAGGGCCACTGAAATGCGTGGGGGCAAGAATAGAGTAGCCGGTGGGTGGGGACTGGCCAGGAGAGACACAAGGTGAACGAACGCCGTAGCTGCCCCCCATCACGCCCTTCTCCTGGGAGTTCTGCCTGTCCATCGAGTGCCTTCGCTGGAGGTCATTACTCAAGCCTTTCTGCGGCTTGTTGGCCGGCCTGCCCTTTTTGGCCTCCTCTGCTGACTCTGCCATCGACCTTCCCGTGCTCTTCTCCAACACTGATTTTTTCTTCTTATCATCCTGCATTCGCTTCACCTGGTACCAGTCAGTGTCCTTCTTTAAATGACCCTGCCCACACCGACAGGAGCAAAAGCGAAAAGCCAGGTCATACCCCTTCTTTGTCCACATGTTTTGGCGACACTGCTTTTCGTTCCAGCTCCTGGCTCTGCCAATGCAATTGAACTGGACAAGAATGCTGCTTTCCCACTCGTAGAAGCACTGAAGGTGCATCCAAGTGCTGTACGGACAATGCTCGTTGTTGCATATAACCTTCTGGTAGTCATCCTTCTCCAGGTCCACCGGCCTTCCAAAGCTACAGATCAGTGGAGTAGCACAAGGGGCTTCTGTGGAAGATAAAACAGATACATCAATAACTTAATGGGCCGCTTATTGAAATACTTCTTTAAACACTGTGCCAAATACACACGTGAGCTCTCACTCATGATCTGTGTTATCAAAGGGCCCACAAGCACTAGCCCTGGGTCAGGGCAAAAAAGCAATCTTTGCCAAAAAAAAGTTAAGTACGTGAAAGGAGATATGGAAATGAGTAAATAAAGAAACAAAATGACATTGCTGTTTGTTTAATATTCAAAGCCAAAGCACCTCAGAAACATTAGCCCTCCTCAACGGTTTGCGGATACCCTTGCAAGGCCTTAAGAAGTAAGGAGAAAGCTTTGTGGATGTTTCTGAAGGGTTGCTTTGAAGCCTGAGAGGCAACATGGGGAGAACACACAGAGATGTTTGTTTGAAAAACAAGCCGGCAATACAGCCTGGCTCTGCAATCACAGGGAGAGGCCGGAATTGCTCTTTTCTTTGGGACTGAGCAAGAGACAACAGCTAGGGAGAGAAGGAGGAAGCAGAGAACTTTGAAAAGCAAGACAAACAGCTTGTGTTCCTAGAACAGAAAAGAGGGCCTTCATTACATTGCTCAGGCAAATGCAGACTACACCACCATCACTGACCTCCCGGACAGATAAATTTCACAAACCAAATAGTTCGGCAACACAGACAGGTTAAGAAAACCAAATGCCACGTGGTCTTTTATCAGCAAAGTAGCAGCCTTTGCTATACCCTTGAGCAAAGAACAGTTTATTTCAATTCTCTCCCTGCAATGATGTCAGCTTCTACACAAAAATGTTCTGCATTTATGGACCATCAACGTTTTCCCCTCCCTCACCAAAGTACCACAGACTACCCACAACTCCCATTTCTGGCTGCTCAGTTGCAGCTGGGAGGCACAGAAAGGACAGGAAATTTTCACTTGGAGTTTCTATTGGATCTTAAGAGTTTCTAATTATGAAGTTTTGAGATGCCTACTCAAGTATTACAAATATTTCTCCTCTGTATTTCTGACTTCCTACTTCCTCCACTTCACCAAAAATTACTGCTCCAACAGGGCTGGCAGGCTGCCTTTCAACCTCTGTATGGCTGCATTCAAATACAAGCAAGCTTCTTCCATGGTCAAGCGCTGTCTCCCCCCCGTGCTGCGACACAGAGCAAACGGCTCCCTGCAGTTCTCCACTCTCAGCCAGAGCTCCAGGACTTGCAAAACAGGTAGACTGAGCCTTGTGGAGACAGGCTGCCGTGATCCTGGGTTGTTCTGGTTTTTTTTTTCCTTAGGGCTTCAAATTTCTATCTGACAAGCAGGGGAAAAAACCACCACTCGGTTGCATTGCTTTTAATCTCGTTCTTGTCACTGCTAGCACAAATAATACAGTGTAATTTGCAGTGGGATGATAGGTTTTACGCTGCTACGTTTGCTTTCACTCAGACTCTCGGTAATAGACACGCTACCCATCCTCACCTGTCCTACAGCAGCAACACACAAACCAGGTGCTTTACAACAACAGATCTCTGCCCTGCTAGTGGTTTTGCCCTTTCCCAACAAGTTTTTGTTAAAAGGCTATAAATAAGCAAGCAAAGTCTTCAAGGTTACCTTCAATAAATTCAAGATTATGGTAGCTCTTAAGAGCTATTTACCCAGAAGAGATGGGCACAAAGAGCACGAGAAAATTTTCCTGAGCCATTCCCTGGAAGATGCCACATCCTTCGCCTCATTTCCCTGCCTCCGTTTCTAATGCCAGAAGCGGCACAGTTGCAAGGAGAATTTTCTGCAATACCCTTCCTTCAGGGGCTGGCCAATCAACTGCAAGCAAAGCGCATTCCCAAAAACATTCTCTTAAAGCAAAAAAAGCATATTTAATTTCAAAATATGGACTTGTTCAGTCATTAAAAACAAATTACCAAATTGGAGAGAACAGAGGTAAGACAGGCTTTCCCTAGGCAATCTTTGGAATTTCCTTCTATCCATCTGACACCTATATTCTTACTAGTTGTCTCAGGTCTCTGAAAAGCCCACTAAGAACATGCAGGTTTTGAGATGTCTTTGAGAAGCATGAATTTTATTGGTTACCAATGAATAATTTTTCTCCACGTTTTTTAGTGTGTGTTATTGAGTATAATGTCACTGGCCAATAGCAAAAGTGAATGACCACTTATCCGCTCTGAAACAAAATCAGTTTAGCAGCTCAGAGGGTTCTCCCACCCATTCCCCCAGGCTTCGATTCAAGTCACACTATGCCACACCAAGCATCTCTGCAAAGTTTTTCTTTATTGTCAGTCATTCTTTCATCATATTTAGGGTCTGAAAGTATAGTTTGCAATTATAGCATCCTCATGCAATTTATCTCAGAGAAGCTAGTTAAACTGAAACCATTAAAGGCATATCATCAGAAGTCAGATGTGCAGCAAGATACCAGAGTTACCAATATGAACGGTTCTCACATATGCATTTCCTGTATTCATCTATTTTGGTACATATTCCTTTCCACCACTGCCAGGAGGCAGGAAGAAAGGAACATGCCAAAAATCCACTTATGCTCCCCCTGTGTTTCAGAGTGTAAATGTTCTATCAGTCGCAGGTATAATTATAGCTGACAGCTGAGAAAGTTACTATACAGGCAAGTCTAGAGATCTCCGCTTTAGAATAAAGACTTTACACTTGGTTCACCCATACTGGCATAGTTAACTGACTAAAAAAGAAATGTGTTCCCTTGATTAGCCTTTGAACATGTTTTTGGTTTTGGATGCAAAAACATATGATCTCTATCCCCCTGAGAAGTTTACAGCTTCTTCATTTTGTGGGCAAAAGATGAAATTAATAAAATAAGTGGTTGAAATACAGAAAAACAAAGCACCACAGCCCGTGTATTCCACAGAATGTGTCCACAATTATGGGATTATGATCATGTACTGGGTGTCTAGAGGCTACTGTAAAGGTGACTTTCAACAGATTTTTCCCCTTTTCCCTGGTTGGTCAATGGACGGACTGTGGAATGGGATCCTCTCCAGCTTCTCCTTGAGAAATTACAGATGCCAGATTACCTGAGGAACCTCCCACACAGTATAACTATGAGTAAGAAAAAGCTTCAAGTTTTGGACACCGTTGTCTTTTTCAACATTTAAGTTAAATAGATGACTACAAAGTTTTCAGACATTCCCTCATCTGATCTTCTACCTACTCAGTGTGAATTGGCTGGTCACACAATGACCAGAGCAAAAGCAGGTCTAGAGCAGCTGGAAGAAAGCAACGGAGTGAACAAGAGCCTTCCCCTACGCAAAAGACTCTACTGAATTGTTTTAATATGCTCAGTGGCACTGAGATGGCTTTGGAAAACATCACTGCCAAGGGGAGAAGCTGGTCCCTACTCACCTCTTCTGGGGACTCACCTGACACTTCACTACTGTCGCTGTAGTAGCATAGGAAATACTCTAGAAAACCAACAGGTCTCTCTGCCACGTTGCCACGCTCCACAGCAAGGTTAATGCCATGCCAGTCAAAGCACCTGCTTTCACTGATACTGGTTTGTTATTACAGAGTCTGCTTTTTTAGAGAAGGTGTTGATAAAACCACTGCAGTATTTCCACAGCAGAAACTGAAGAGCTTGGCATGGCTAATGAAAGGCGTTTCGGTAGAAAGTTCTCTCACTTATGTAGTATCCCTGTACTTAAGAAAGCAGAAAACTCCACTACCTGAAAAGCGTACAGAAACCTCAAGCCAACGTTTGGTTCTGCCTAATATTTCAAATTCCAGCAGGTCTATCTGTACAAAACAGACTGTGCAGGACTGAACATCCCTTGCAGACTTCTCTCCATTCATGTCTCCTGCCAAACATAATCACGCCACATGTTCCTACATAAAGAATAAATGAGAAACAGAAAACAAAGCAATTTTTTGTGCAACTCTCCAAGTTCACAGCAACAGATATGCCTTAGGAGCAAGACAACATTCAGATCACTTAGTATGGGAGCCACATTAGCAAATGTGAAGAGCTCTTCCCATCAATTCACACCCTGAAAGGGCTCTGGGTTATTTAATCATCATTTTATAAAGGAGACAAAGCACTTATTACAGAATTACAAAACTTTAAAAATTCTTGTTATCAAGCCCTTCTATTTCCCATTAATTAGAAAAGCATTGTGAGATTATTCTTCAAAAAGCCAGAGCTAGAATCATCGTCTAAATGCTTTATGGTAACAGTACAACAATTACTGTTAGGAGAGACAATAAAGGGGAGTAAATAGAAATTCACATGGCCAAACTGCCCCTCCACATTTGCAGCCCCAAGTTGTTTTGTCACCTAAATATAATTTGCTTCCAAGTAGCTAATAGCTCAACACATTTCTGGTTTCCAAAATCATGAAATTGAACTTCAGGAAAAATCAACTGTACTCTGCTCTCATGAGACTCAACCTGGAGTACTCCATCCAGCTCTGGGGCTCCTGATGTAAGAAAGACATGGACCTGCTGGAGTGAGTCCAGAGGAGAGCCACGAAGATGATAAGAGGGCTGCAGCATCTCTCCTATGAGGACAGGCTGAGAGAGTTGGGGCTGTCCAGCCTGGAGAAGAGAAGGCTCCAGGTGGACCTTATAGTGGCCTTTCAGTACCTAAAGGGGGCCTATGGGACAGACAGGGAGGGACTCTTTACCAGGGAGTAGAGCAATAGGATGAGGGGTAACGGTTTTCAACTGAAAGCGGGTAGATTTAGATTAGATATCAGGAAGAAACTCTTTACTGCGAGGGTGGTGAGGCACCGGAAGAAGTTGCCCAGGGAAGTTGTGGATGCCCCATCCCTGGAGGTGTTCAAGGCCAGGCTGGATGGGGCTTTGATCCACCTGGTCTAGTGGGAGGTGTCCCTGCCCATGGCAGGGGGGTTGGAACTGGATGATCTTTAAGGTCCCTTCCAACCCAAACCATTCTATGATTCTACGAAAGACTACCGGGTATCAGAGCAGCATCCATTCTCCCAGCAGGCCCTTCTGAAAGAATGCCTAAATGACCACAAAAGTATCTCTATTTTACTTCTCAGTTTCAAGATGGTTTTCACAGCCTGAAAGAACAAAACAAGACAGCGTGCAGTTCTGTGCAGCAGAACGGCTTTGACATTTAGACACAAGTGCACGGCTGTAACAGACAGGCTGCCAAGTTGCAACTACAATTGCACGCTGCTTCTTTCAACAAGTTATGTTTCCACATAAAAAATAAATGTTTTCTCATATTCCACTGTAGTGATTTTGAGCAGCAATTCTGAAGTTAGTTGCAAGAGGCAGCACATAAATGTCCTCAAAAACAGAAATAACATACAATATTCCAAACAAACGTACATTTGAGCAAAGATAGCTCATTGTTTAAACAAAGTTATGTTTTATGTTTGACAGAACTACCATAAAATTAACTTTTCTTTCAAAAATGAGAACATGACAGAAACCGCAAGGAAGCTGGTTTGGGTATTTGTCTTTTTCTCAGTTTTTCAGTTCAGGTTTATAAACATCAATAAAAGCCAGTAATAAAAACAGACAGTTGAGGTATATCTCCTTCAACAAAAAAAAAACCACAAAACACTGCATTAACTGGTTTCTGCTTTTTAATAAAAAATAAAGAGGATATATGAAGACCACCCTTCCCATTTTATGACCCAAACGAAAGCAGTAGAACAACATCTGCCTGCGGAACTTCCCTCTGGTGAAGTAAACAGAGGAAAATGTTGTTTACTTCTGTTTACACACCCATCATAAAACCGAAGATGCACCCAGCAAGCCAATTGCAATGACTCCATGGCTTCAGTTCCGTGACTGCTCTCATTTGTTCCAAGTCCTCAATGTGGACGCCTAAAGCAAAATTCACTCTTCCCCCGCCACGTTCCCACATTATCCATTGTGTTAAGCACTAGAGTTTTTCTGTCAGTGGACAGAAACAGATAATTATTTCCTGTACTCGTCAGCGTAGGTTTTAGCTCACCGCACAGGCTGGCGATGGCTCGTAAAGCTCAAGGGAGGTGTTAAACATGTGAGGCTGGGGCAGAGGAGGGAGAGCGCAGCGGCTGTTGGAAGAGGCCGCCCTACTGTCATCTCGAAACAACTGTCAGGCAACAGTAGCTTGTAAAGGATCTGGAAAAAGAAATTATATTTAAAAAAAAAAAAAAAGGTAAGGTCTTGGCACTGGCTCGGCTGCAAGACACTTACCATGGCTTGCTTTTGGTCTACCGTTACTCTAGCATCTCATCATCCACGCCAAGGACACTTTACTTGCCAGCACACTACCTAGGCCAGAAGGGTACCTGTGGGACGCATACTCTGCAAATCAAGCACTTTAACCTCTACCACCGCTTTCCCGTGAACAGTGTTTCTCTTCACAACCCTACACAGCTAGGAATTGTTCACTCTGCCAGCCTGAACCAGAGCTGAGTCATTTCTGTGGAAGGCTACTCCCTACCAACCATCTGCACGCATCTTCTGAATTTCCTCTGCCATCCGCATAGCTTTATTTTAATTGGAACCAAACAATATTATTGTGCTAATACTGTAATGCAGCTGTAGAAAATAAACCACCACCACCACCACAACAAAACTGACTGAACGGAAAACTTGTATTAATTGTCCAATGTGTTTGCTTTAGTGAACGTTGCAATACAATCTAATATTCAGAAGATCACCAAGAGGTGACAAAATGGTATTGTCATACGGATAACTGGTTAAACAGTACAAATAATACGGCAATGCAGAAATGATCAGCCACCTTCCTAAGAGCCTGAATGCAGCCGGAAGAATGCAATGGGAAAAAATGTTTCACAAGTGGATCCAAAAGGCAGGCTTGGATCTTCAGTGCAGCAACTGCAACAAATAACAGCCGACAAACACTAAGAGAAACCTTTCAAAACAGCTCAGCTCATGGCTTATATTGATAACACTCACTGATGGTGACTGATGTCTCTCCAAAACTTCTTAAGCAATCTTTACAGCCTGATCGAGATCAAAGTTTCCAGTCATTCTCCAGGAGGGAGGGGAAAAAACCACGGCAGCAGCACCTGGAAAGCCGCCTAAAACACAGGCTTTCTTCTGTGTCACGAGACTCCCTCTTGTATTCTTGGAAAGAGAAGCCAACGCTGGCAGTCTGTCTTCAGTGATCAACAGACAGAGCTCAGGCTGGCGTGACACCCAGCGCAGGCCCACCTCAATCACCCTCGGAGAGCCACTGACTCCAGACAACCCCTCATTGCAAGGGGAGTCTGTCCGATAGCTTTCCACACGAAAGCACCTACATATTGACACCTACGTGCCCATCTGGAGCTCAGTCCTACCCCAAGGACCAAGTAGCTGCAATCAGTGTTTATGCTCAGAAGGGACTTAACAAAGCTGTAAGCAGCCTGGCTCTCCTTGGCACGCTTACCCCATGTGCAAGATGTCACCAGCTCTATTATGTGAGTAGTCACATGAAGTGATCATCTTCCCCTAGAAAAGATTTCAGGTAATTTGGAGCTGTTAAACTCTAGTTCACCGGCTAATTCAGATGACGGTACTCCTGGAGGGCTCCGTAGATGCTAGAACCAACTTCGTGCACTTCACTTACACTGACTTCACATTTGGCTTCCAAGGGTGTAGGGTGTCTCTTCACAAAAAATACCCCACAAAAGCGAGAAAGGCCTAGCAACTACACAGCAGTAGGAAGATGCCTTGGAAATCGTAAAGGCTTAACTCATACCTGCCACGTTAACACCTTCTAACTTACAACGCAGTCAGAGCTAGTGCTTGTTTATGAAATCAGCAATTAGCACGTGATACAAACTCAGTTACCTGTGGCTCGTATTCAATCACTCACTCCCAGCTCAGCCATCACCTCACCAAAGTCAGTCAGAAAGCCAAGAGCAAAACTGTACAAAATAAGGAGGACGGGCACTTACATGTGCACAATGGTTTTGTGGTTTGCTTACACAGCCATGTGCGCTCCAGGATGGACCAACTGCCTACGCCGCTGAAACCCATCAATGAGAATTCATATGGTCTTGTAGAAGTCACCATAACCTGTACAGTTATCATCTAGCAAACTTAGCCAACTTCTTTCCATTTAATACCTGTCATCCAAACACAGAGAACAACTCAATCACCAGCTTTGGCTTTTGCTTAGGATGCACAGACCCTCTCCGCATAGGAGAAATCTTGCCCTGGCTTGTGCTGTAACACCCTCAATCCAACTGAAAATATCACCAGTTCACCATACCAAACAGAATAGGCCTGAGCCTCTACCTGTATTGGCACCGGGACAACTAATGCCAGTGCACTCCTGATACTCCCCTGTGAATTCTGAGTTGTCTTAACCAGGTGTCACACGACGATTGGTCCTCCATGCCACAAGCAATCATGCCTGGGCCAGGAAGACTCTTGTCACTCCTCAGTGTAGGGTGGATTCTCCTGGTGACCTCTGTCACGGTGAAGGTAGAGATTAGTGACTATTTCCAGACTGGTGAGCATTAACGTGTTTTGAACGTTGGCTGTTGCTTTGTCTGCACATGAATCATCCTTACAGAAAAGCGTTTCCACCATTAAATTCTCTCACCGTAGCCTTCCAATAGCTTTTAATACCTTGAAATGTTATAGAAAACTAGCCCTGGTGCTTCAAGAAACAGACATCCTAATAACTAAAGGAGACTGTAATGCACCTGCCCTAGCAAGTTTTCAGTGGCAGATTCCAACTCACGCTGGGAATAAAGAGATAACTGTGGCAAGCAGTAGATGCCCTAACACCAAGCACAGACGTAAAAACCGCCCAGATTCAGAGCCAGCTAGCCACCAGACCCAGCCCAAAAGCACAAGAAGGGAAGAGAAAAAGGAGAAAAGGTTGCGTCAAGTGGTATCAGCACTTCTTTGAGTGTCAAGTCTAGGGATGTTTCTGTCACTGGTCTATCCTTCCCAAGTTTCAATATGACAGACAGTATTTTTACTTCCCACGCTGAAGGCTAAAGAAGCTGGTAGAAACTCAGTGGGAAACGGGAGACGCGGTCACCCTCGCTGCAGCGCCCAGCATCTCTGCAAGACAGCAGCTCCTGAGTGTGGAGCTGTCGGTTCCAATACACGTCTCCCTGACGGTGCTGTGCTGGCTCCCAGCCCTGCCCGTGTGCCACCCTTGGCATCTGTGCAGCACACAGAGACCTCGACTGTACCCTGCTCCCAAAATGGGTATCGGTAGCACAGAAGTGGAGACGGGGAGCGCCAGGCACGCTCCAAAGCTGGGCTCTGACTGAAGGCACCTCCTCTCCCAGCAGGCATCCAAGAGAGGAACAACAGCAATATCCCTCTCAAGCCCTGGAAGGAGGACTGATAGACTCTACCATTGCAGGAGAGACAGAGAGAAAGAGATAAAGGTTAAAGTGAATGCTCTCAAGATAAATGTCACTGAAGCCTACTGGGAAATGCCAGCGCTCCACTCAAAATCCCACAAGCTTTCAAAACGGAATTACCCTCTCCAGTGACTAGATTACTGCTTCAAGAGGCCTCTCTGAAATTATTTGAATTTCTATCAAAACTGTTTAAAGAAAGCCCATGCCCTACTAATGCTGTTGTAATTTAGACACCTTGAAGATTAGCTGGAGTATTTTACCCTCAGCTGGATGCAAGGTTTACCTCTACTTTTCTCCCCTCGCATAGGCTGCAGGAAGAAAAGCAGAGAAGGACAGACGTCTGCCAGTCACCACGGTACTTTAATATCAAAGGATGTCTCAATATGCAAGGCTGTACGCGAGGCTGAAGAAAACTTACAAACGTCTCCAAGGACTAGAAATCGTTTTGTCACTACTTGTTAGATCACTGGGAGGAAGATACGAGATGAGTACAGCCAAAGCAAAGCAACGAGTTCAAAAACCGTATTTCCTCATATGAAAGCTAACAAACATCAAGCCTAACCCTTACTCATGCAAGCGCTACACTTGAGCAAATGACTAATCACATGAACGCAGAATGCCGTCAGGGCACCGATAACCATTTTGACAGCAAATAACTGTTAAAAAAAATTAAATGGGTGTGTACTTGCTTGCATGAAAGGATAATATTTATTTTATTCAGTAATACCATAGACTTGATTCCATTTTCAAAGATTTGCAGAACGTGAATTCCATTCGCTACAAAAGCATGTAATTGCATAGTTTTAAAAATCCTAAGACTAACATGAAAGTCCCTTCGAACCCGATTTGCATTGATAGAGATAGTGAAATTTGCATTCAATTGATTTCTGCAGTTAGAAGAACTCAATGGAATTATGAAGCAAAATGGTCTTCCTTTAGAAAATTAATAGATATTAAATTTTGTAGTCACTGCAACAGAATAGATACTTCATTTTCCAGGTGGTCTCACTGATATCAATGGGACTCCCTCAAGCTAAGTAATAAGAAGGTGCCAATACTGAACATCACTAGAGTGCCAAACTGGAACTGGATGTTATACGCAGCACGGAACATTTGACAGCAAATATTAATCCATGCTTAAATACTACAGCAATTCATGGTCTAAAAATACATTTTTAAATTAAATATTGCACTGACAAGTTTTCTGGCCCTCTTTAACTATCCCACCTCCAGGATATAATTTTTTTTTTTTT
>VYZM01005815.1:357641-378391 GCA_013398915.1 Dromas ardeola
GCCAGAGCCCCGGCCCCCTGCGGTCCGGGCTGGGCTCCCGCCTCGGCACCCCCAGGCGGTGTGAATGTCCAAACAGCTGGGAACAGCTGGGAAATGTCACCTGAAGGTGCAGGAATAAAGCGGGGGGCGGGGGGGAGGGTATCAAAATAATGCAGTCTCGTGTTTGGGAGGGGGGGAGCGGGTTAAAGAGCAAAAAGCCCTGTGACATTACAGCCCTGACTTGAGATTTTTCATCTCATAGTTGCTGGCAGGGGTAGCTCCGTGGGTGAGGGGCAGCGGGGGTGAACCTTTAGGATGCGAGTGAGACGAAGACCGGTCAAACGGCTGCCCACCCCGGAGCAGAGCTGGAAGCCGCCGCGCCTCCACAGAGGCGATGCGGAGGGGCAGCAGCCCCAGCTTCTGCAGGAGTCCGGGCTCGGTGGGAGGCACGGCAGAAAATTGGTAACAAATACTCAAGGGATTCCCGCACCCAGGGAGGCGAGATGCTGCCAGTCAGTTGCAAAACAGCAGCCCTGGCGACATGCCTTTGCCTCTCCGACCAGCAGCAGCTCCTCTCTTCTAAGTGTCACCTGCCGGTGGGCTCACGTTGGTACCTGCCAGTTGATCCAACTTGAGAATACAAAATCCAACCTGTCCTAAGAACGGTGCTCCAACTCCCAGGCTGAGCAGTTATTCTGAGCCTGGCAAACTTTTCCTTGCACATAAATTAACTTTTTTTCCTTCTGACCCAGATCCTGTAGATTAGGTTTCCATCATTTCCTTACGGAAGAAGTTCAGAGGCCTGCAAGAATGCGCCTTCGTAAAGCAGTTACGGTTAGTGGTCTGTGACTGATCCAGGCTGGGAGGACAAGAGTTTACATGAGCTGCCCGGGTTCTAGAGGTCGAGTCAAAGCGGACAGGTCAAAACCTGTAATAAGGGAGGTCTGTCTGATGGGAAGGTGCTACATTTTGTAAGTTACAATTTATCTACAGTGAGTCACCGAACTGTTTGCCTGGAACAGTTCCCAGATTTCTTTCTCTTAGAAACTGGATGTACATCCTGGATCATCTTGAACTTGTAGCCAATGCCTTAGTTTTCCAAGAAAATGAGCCACTGTATTTTCAAATACCCTTTGAAGAAGCTATCACAAGAAGTTTTGAGTCACATGGCCTAGTTTCTTTGCCTGCAGACATCAACGTTTTAGAGACATACTAAAGCAGTTTCTTGTGTTGGTGGAAAGCTTCTGAAATGATGTTCTTTTCAGTTTCTTGCATTCCTGTTGGCAAATGTCCTGCCTACCTTAGTTCAAGGCTTTGAAGCATCTAAATTGCCTTTCTGGTGAGAAACCAGAGGAACAGAGAAAGTGTGGTCAATTTCTGAGGCCACAAGTTTGGGCAAATCCTGATCCTGGCCATCTCAATTGCAGAATTTCCATTTGTTTTGGCAACAGCAGATTTCACTCCTCATTCTTTAGATTTCTGAGACCAAAAAAAAAGAATCCTTTACATTACTACGTTCACAGGCTCTTAAACATACCTGCCTGCAGTAACAGGGGGGCAGACCTCCAGGGAAATCTTTTGAAGTCTTCAAGTTCCTATGAAACAGTGAAAAGCCCATGGATGTGAAATAGCGGCCTGATCCTCTTGTCCAGAGTAGGTGTGGAGAGTTGGACTAAACAGTCCAGTTTGAACCAAGAAAGCAGCTACTTACCTTGCATCAGAGGAGCCGAGGAGTAACTAAAGTGCCGTGGCTGGGTACAAGAGCGTAACACCTCAAACATCAGTTTTGCTAAATTTAAGCCTCCTGGTTTGCAAGGTCAAACCTTGGTGATGCCCAGTCAGCCTTTATGCTCTGCGAAGGTCGTTCAGTGGGTAGGTGGGACCTTCTTGGGGTGAAATTGTAGAAATACATGCAGCGATCAAGTAATTCATGGCAGTTTCAGGAGTCACGGAGATAATGCCATAGCGTTCTGGGGGTGGAAAAAGTCTTCCCCAAGTGTGGCAAGTACCTGCGGAGATGTCTTCCTCTGGGGCTTTTCTTGTTCAGATCTACATAGCGAAGTAGTGACAAGACCTCTATGGGTACAAAGCACCGTTACTAAATGCACAGCCAAAGGAAAGGCCTCTTGTTAACATCGCTGAGGACAGATTTGTGGCAAAACTTACTGAACCAAAGACCTATGTCAGTTAACAAAGAGCAGAAGGGTTGTGAGTAGCAGGAGGAGGACTGAAGAGGGAGTCCCAGGTAATAATCACAGCAAGGTGATATTTCTTTTCTGAAGTGGTATGATGTCCCTAAGCTGAGTCAGTAAAGACAAACTGGGCATCGTTAAGGGTGTGTTTGTGGTCAGCACCAAAAAAACCCCTAAGGCATCGGAAAGGGAGTAGCACAGATAGCGGCCTTCGTCTAGGTGATTCAGGGATTCCCACGGCTCTGAGCCAGCCATGAGCCGGGTTTGCCACCTAGGACAAGTTTTCAGCAGAGTAGGAGCAGGCGTGTTGGGCAGGAGAAGGCTCAAGGTACATAGTAGTTTTAGGCAGGGAAACTCATCTCATCTGTCTTGATGCTATCATGTATGCTGCCTAATTTTCCTTGTCTGATCTGGCAGAGGAACTAGACTGCCACAGTTCCCTGGTACATGCACTTTCCTACTTAGACCTGTGGCTCTTTGTGGAGTCATGAGGATCCCTCCACATGCGGGATCTCCACCAGCCTCTCCACAAAGGCCCCTCCCATTCCCCATCCCATGGAGACGAGGTGGCTCTGCTCAGGTCCACATAGTCTGCCAGGGCTCGTCCTGGAGATGCATCTTTCTGACGAGTGCGATTAGTCCACACCAACCCGTACTGCAATTTCTCTCCCCACAGTCCAATCCTTTGCAGAAACTTTGTTTTTCATAACTCAAAAATAAGCACCTCTTTTTCTTCCTAGACATTGCGCACAGAGCAGTTGTGACCCTTTCACTCTGAAATGAGTTATTTTAAAAGCCAGGTAAGTAGTTGCATTATTCACACAAATTTTGAAAAACTTAACTGGATTTCTGTTCACACCTGGATTTTTTCCATTTATCATACCTTCTCAGGAGTTCCTTTACCAGAATAGATATGATCTCCTCATTTAATAAATGATCGAGGAAGATGTTAGCAAAACAAGCCACCACCCACAGCCTTTTACTCTTATTTGTTCGTACTTTTTGATATTTTATTATTTCTTTCCCTATACAAAGGGCTAGCAACAGTCCCAGAAAGCTGACCTTAGCTTACTTGATTTGCAGATGTTTATAAACTCACTGAATCACATAAGCTCACAATCTCACTGAATTTTGATTGAGAACATGAAAGGCACCTCAACACCCAGCTGTAGTAGCGTGAACAGCATCACATTTGTATACTTCGGAAGAGATGCACGTGGAAAGGATCAAGAGACTTTGAGAAAATATACTAAGGCTGTTTGTTACAGCGAAGAAAAATTTCCATAAGCAATGTATTTTGGTTTTACGGGTATTGGCCAGTATTTCATTCTTGGCGTAATCTCCTTTGAGGTTAAAAAATGAGCTGAAAGCATCAATAACAGAAATAAATGACCGCATCTAATCAGTATGATGGTGTAGGAGCAAACAAGACTTTCTCAATGGATACAGACCAGACACTTGAAATCAGGGTCATACTCTGAAAAGAGACTCAATTGACAAGACATGGGAGTAGATAAATTAGTGCCATTTTACTTAAATTGCTGACAGGGAAAGCGAGCAAGCCATGTTCCTCTCCATGGCTGTCAAAAAGCATGAGAAAGAGCTAATGGGCACCACCAATGGGTGATGAATCATTTTGGGACCTTCCTATTTGAAGCATTTAATACAAATATCCTGTATTATAAACATCCTATTTAGGTACGTTTAGGGAAGCATAGTGTGAAAAAGAAAGAATTAGATTAAAACGGTGAAAACTCAAACTCGGACCTCTGCAGTTCTCCTGCACAACTTTAAAATGTTCATTCAAGTCCGATTTCATGCTGATCAGATAGAACTACCCATAATCAAGAAATAAAAATACAACATCCTTTGTGGGAGACAAAATAGACTACTTCGGTTTATTTTATTGCTAATTATCACTGTCACCTCTCCAGATAACAGGTTGCAGCTCACCCAGCTACTTAAGATGACTAAAAACTCACCTCTGGGCTCCAGCTAGTCATCTTTCAAAAATACCCTCTCAGAAGAGAGAGGAGTCCCTCGTCCTCTCCCTCTGCGGTCCCCATCTGTGGTTTCCACCAGTGCCGCAGTGGTTTTTCGCCTCCTGTTACTAAAGCCCCAAGCTGAGTGCCTGGGAACATCTGCGCTGCTGCCCCCCGTCTCCTCAATGGCTTTGGCTGAAACTCAGAAAACAAGAGATGAAGTGACCTTGTTTCTTCAGCGCACTCTCTCCAAGTAGTTTTGGTCCTACAAGCCACTTATAATTTTTCCAAAGTAGCGTTATACGAGCCCTTCCAATTTTTAAGCCAATAAAATCTAGGTTTCACGAGCCATCTTTCTCTGCCCTTCATGTGGAATAATGGCAAGCAGGCTGTTCTCGTCGCAGTTGGTCAGCGAAGTTTGCCAGAGAAAAAACGTTTAATCAGAAAACGTGAGCGCCTCAGCTCAGAAATTATTTGTGGCAACAGGCTGAATGCAGACTCTTGCAAAGCCCCGAGTATTTTTCAAGTCCCGGGAGCTTCGGTTCCAGAGCAGCACATTCGAAGCTTTTGCAACTACTGAGGGAAAATTGGTGGCATTTGTTACCTTCACTGCTGCTATTCGGAAGTGGGTAAGTGATGAAGTTAAGGGAAATGACATCAATTTCACACAGTTTTTGCTGAGATGACAGGCAGTGCACAGATTTTCCAAGGGAAAATATGCGTCTGTGAAAATATCTGTTTTGTGGGAAGTTGCAAAGCACAAAATTATCCACAACCAGGAAATTTTTCCAGTTCTCCATGGGTGTTTACTGCAAATAAGTTGTTAGCGTTTCTTCCAGGCATTTCTTAACAAAAAAAAAAAAGGAAGCACAACATGTAATCTGTGAGCTGTTACTCATTCTTTGAATAATGGATCCTGTTTCTTTACAAAGGCCCCAGGCGACACACGGGCAAGTTTTCTCGGTGTCTGTAGGAAGGTGGTATAGCAACAGTTGTTGAAGGAGAAGGGATGGAGAAGCCTTTGTATCACTTCCGTGGTTTGAAAAAAATGGATGGAGTTTCCAAACATCCAGTGGGGAAGCGTTTGCCATCCCTGAGATCTGTCTCCTGCATTGAGGGGAGCAGCAGGCAGGGGATCGGTCTACCGCTGTTGCTAACTGCTTGTAAACACCTGGGTTTGGGGATTTATAATGAGGTCTCAGGGGATGAGTTCTGCTATTACTAATTGCTATTACTCATTTGAAAGGAAAGATTGGTTTAGACACCGGTGGTAGGGAAACTGCAAAGCACTGCAGAGCTGTAGGTGAAATTAAGGAACGTGGTGGTGTGTACAGTCCGTCGTGCTCAAGTGAGTTTGAGCAACCAGAGGTTAAGGCCCTGACTCCAGCAAAGCATGAGCATGATCTTCAGCTTGTGCTGAAATCCATTCCCACCACCCCAGACCTTATTTCCCAGCACTGGGACCAGGGCGGTTGTGGCCACAGTTTACCTGTCCCTTCCCGGTACAAGATACAGCCCTGCATGGTGATAAGGGTCAGTTATTCCCTATTCCAGGTCTGAAGACATCGCCGGTGTTTGTGATAATCGCGCCCTGCCCTGTAAGCAGCAGGGCAGGCTGAGCTCAGTGCTCGCCGTTTCTCCCACCACCCTCGCTCTTACAGACAGATGGGCCTCGTGTACAAGTCATGTCTCGGTTGCATTTAGCTAACAAAAGCAACAATCAAAATCACCACTGCGTCCACAAAGAATAATGAGGATTAGAGTCTCATCCAGCATGCCGGGAGGCTCATTTGCATTCCCTAATCTGGCTGTTCCCCATTTTTCTATTTTATGAAAGGATACCCCCCCCATATGTCTTTCTGTCCCTGAGACAAGAGAGATAAAAAGCCTTCATTCCTGGGTGGGGGTAAGATCATGTTCATCACATCTCCTTTTATACGTAATTCTTACACATCGCACACTTCTGCCACAATTATCATTTAATTTATGCCTCTCCAGAAAAATACACCACGGTCGTCTCGGTGGTCGCCCTGTTTATCATCTCCGGCTGCGGCAGCCAGTACCGGCCAGGTGCAAGGACAATGGCTGGCTATTCATGTCTCTGCACCAGCTGTTCCCCTCAGCATGCTCCAAGCCCGGGTCCTGCTGATGACAACCCTCTTACGGCTGCTGCTGCTGCTGCTGCTGCTGTGAGTTCGATTTTATTTTAAGAGCTTATCCAGACCGATCATTCTGAAAGCATGCGCAAGCATAGTGAGGGGTAAGTATATTTTATGGGAAGGCATATTCCAGGCTTTACATCTGTCATAGAATAGCTTATAGGTCTGCGTGAGCTTTTGAGGTATGGATAACACCAGGGAGGGAATCGCTAGGAGAGGAGAGGAGAGGAGAGGAGAGGAGAGGAGAGGAGAGGAGGAGGAGGATGCTGTTAAGGAGTTCATAACGAATTGGTGGCCCAGGAAAGAACAGAAGATTTGCTTACTAAATGTCATGAGGCCTTTGAAGCCCAGATTGAGGATCCAGGCCCTAGTCATTTGCTGTCAGGAGCATGAAATACGTAGTTTCCCATTTAAACAGCAAATAAGACTATCTGGGTTTTCAGGGAAATTCTGGTTCTGGTTTCAAGTTCTGCTGTTCACCAAAACATTATCTGTGAGGTTTTTAAAAATTGCTTTGAACAAGATGTTTTGTAACAAAGGGGGACATATAATTTGCAGCTGTATGAAAACAATGCAAAACGAAGAGAAATTAAACTCGGAAAGTCTTTTCTTAGCCTCAATGATGTCATTCACAGATCTCTTCCAACTAATTGTTTTTAAATTAATTTTTCAACTAATTGCTTTACTTCCAAACCTTTTTCATTAATACTAAATGGTGGCAAAACCGACTGTCTTATAGCTATGGCAGTTACATTTAACTTGCATCAACGTAGAGCTTTTTCTTTGCCTCTTTCTTCTCCCAGCTCAATCTATTATATTATCAGTCAAAATTCCCCACTGAAGAATGTACTTCTGCCTCTGAGACTTCTGCACACTTCCCTCCAGCTGAGAGGAGGAATTTGCCAGTACTTTGACCTTTCTCTCTCTACTAATCTAACTTGAGTCGGTAGATGCCAAAGGTGGCTTAGTTATTTCATATTTTTCCAGTTTTATCTGCTGACCTGCAGAATAGTACATTCTGTTCTTCTACAGGCCAACAAAACAAGACAAATGGGATGCTGTAAATACAGTAATAAAACCACCAAATAAATGAAACTGTGAGAGAGGTCACTCAGAAATAGCCTCAATTCCAATATACCCTGTATTAGTGACTCAAAATCTTGTACATAGCCAATTAAACTGGTAGTTCATGCTGAGATACAGAGATGGGAACTGTTGGCTGGTTTTTGTGAATATTGACTTTCCTTCCAGGACATCTGCTTTCTCTTCCCAGCCATTCCACATGCGTACAGAGTGATGTTGAGCAAATCATCCTTTCTCTTTAGTTTAAAATGTCCCATTCATTCGAATAAGCACCATGATATGGCTGTCCTTTGTAAAATGCCTTGAAATCCATGGATGAAGTCAAGCCTGACACTGAAGAATCACCAGCACTATGTATATGCAGAGCAACTTCTAAGAGCCTCAGAATGCTATCCTGAAATCATACAAAAATGCATGCATTAATTCAGGAGTATTCTAGTTACATAAAGTTGTCTGAAAAGGCCATATTCCCAGTTTGTGGACAATTAGACTTTTTATTTTTTAAAATTCAGTTTTGACCCAAATCATATCAAACTCAAAAATTATTTATATTTCCCACAAATGGGACATTCCAAGGGAAAAAAAAAATCAGAAATACCAAGGAAGGATGGCTTCTAAAAGAAATTACATTCCCAAGTGAATCCTGCATTATAGACAATGGGTGGCTCAGATGGGGAGTAAGGAGGAAAAGAAAATTAGTCTTGCGGGATGTCTGAAGAGAACCAGACATGCCTTGTGTGTTTAAATTACTGTTCCTCTTCTTTTGGTGTTTTAACCCTAATGCTTAGCCAAAATTCAAGGTTCTGTAGTCATTTTCTGTTAGAAAGAGAAATAAATGATAAGAGAGGTGGGTGACACAGCTCCACTTGTTTACAAATAATGTACAAAATCTTGCTTCCTTGAACAGGGCAGGAACCTGCAAACTGGAGACAGCTTCTCAGAAGGGGGTCTGGCATGACCGGACGGCAGCGCTCGGCTCAGCAAGATCCCAGGAGATTTTCCCAGCACCATCTTTCCCATGTTTACTCACACCGTAACCCCTCTCGGGTTCACAGGTCCTCTTGGGCTGCTTGTCCAGGCAGTAAGTGTTGCACTTTGAGGTCTCTCGAGATGCCCACTGCTGGGCACAGCACCGAATTTGCAGAGTCTGCCTCTGATAACTTCAGAGGAAAGATGAAAAAAGTGCAATCTGAAAGCTCAAAATGGAGAAGATAAGAGAACCCCCAATGTACTTTCTTCTCCACAGAAAAATACCATTAATGTGAGGGCATTTGTTACCCTGGGTCTGGCTGCTGTTTTGAACAACTGAGATGGGTGATTTTTCAGGATCAGACTCCATTAGGTAATAATTCAGTACACTCCTGCCACAAGAAATAGTCACAGAATCACAGAATCACAGAATGGTTCTGGTTGGAAGGGACCTTAAAGATCATCTAGTTCCAACCCCCCAGCCCTGGTCGGGATGATGTGAGCATGATGGGGATGGGTAAAGGTGATAAATAACACAAAGGTGGTACACACATGCCAGCAACATCTCTGCTTGGCACAGCCATCATTGCCAGACTCAACCTCCTTGCCATTCCTGTCACAGGCTGAAAGGTCTCTGTTGCTGTAAGTAGAAGTCTTCTTGTCAAGTCCGAAAGGAAAAGTGGATCATGTATCACAGACTCTCACACCAGGAAACATGCATGAACTCAGTATAAATGGTAATAATGAAATTGTAGTATATACATGATGTCCAGCAGCAAAAAATCTGCTACCAGTCAGGAAGGAGGAAAAATGGAGAAGTCTTTTTCATTACCTAATTTGCCATGAATCCTTGATTTATAGAATCATAGAATCACAAAATAGTTTGGGTTGGAAGGGACCTTCAAAGGTCACCTAGTCCAACCCCCCTGCAATGAGCAGGGACATCTTCAACTAGATCAGGTTGCTCAGAGCCCCATCCAACCTGACCTTGAATGTTTCCACGGATGGCACATCTACCACCTCTCTGGGCAACATGTTACAGGGTCTCACCGTCCTCACAGTAAAGAATTTCTTCCTGATACCTAGTCTAAATCTTCCCTCTTTTAGTTTAAAGCCATTACCCCTTGTCCTATTGCAAAAGGCCCTGATAAAAAGTTTGTCCCCATCTTTCCCGTAGCCCCATTTAGGTACTGAAAGACCACAATAAAGTCTCCCCAGAGCCTCCTCTTCTCCAGGCTGAACAACCCCAACTCTTTCAGCCTGTCTTCATAGGAGAGGTGCTCCAGCCCTCTCATCATTTTTGTGGCCCTCCTGTGGACCTGCTCCAACAGGTCCGTGTCTTTCCTGTGCTGAGGGCTCCAGAGCTGGATGCAGCACTCCAGGTGAGGCTGTAGGCTCTGGGGTAGATCATTAAGGCTCCTTTAACTCTTTTCTGTAGTATAGACCTTTGCACTACAAAAAAGAGAAGCTGGCATTGGAACTTGTACGGATGCCCTGAGAAATAGCAATTCTAGCAAATCCACAGAGTTTTTATGGACGATAGCCCCAGGCACATGATCAAAAGAGCAGAGAGAGTGAAGGTGATGTTCAGTCTTTGGAAACACTGAAAATAGCTGAAGTTTCTTGGAAGACCTGAGATTTTTTTTCTAAGTTCCCTCATCTTTAATGAGCAGGAGTACTTCTGTCAGGTATTGAGTTTAGATTTAGATTGCAGTGTTGTTCACTACTCTGTAACAAATGTCAAATAGATTTAATGTCCAGACTTGTAAATCCTTTGCAGTGAAACAGGAAAAAAAATGAAGTTACAGAATGAAGACCAGTTAATGGGAGTGTACGCGTGAATGGCCTGTAGGGTTTTCTCATTAACTGCTGTGCTGATTTATATTGTTGTCATCGTAATCTTTTTGTATTATGTTTCATTATATTCAAAGAATATTGTTACAATTAGATTGAAATTTGTCTTCATGGGAGGCATTGCCCTGACTGAAGGACAAGCATGATATTCCTGGACAACCTGTAATGCAATTTGCCACCTAGAGCTGCCAGTTCGCCTCCACTGGATCTTCATCACCGTGCACAGGGCTGGCCCAGAATCTGGGCAATGGTGATTTCAAAACATCCACATCTGTACTAAGCCTTCAGGTAAAAGACAAACAACCACCTTTATGTGGGACTGAGGAGGGGAAAGTCCGGGCACCTCCCTCCCTGGTTCAGGAAGAGTTGAAAGTGGCTGCTTCTGCTGGGGTTCATTCTCACGCCGCTGAGAGCAGCCCAAAGATGGCCTGCCCGGGGGGATGTGAGCATGCATTGCAACTAATCACACCCTGTACATCAGACTGTAAAAACAAAGACCCATTAATCATCATTTCACCTTGCCAAGGAAGTCAATACTACTACCCTCATCTTACATACAGGAAAAACGAGTCATCAAGCTGTCACAGAAAGAGCTGGGGCCAGTGCCAGGACCGGGAAAGAGGTTTCCAAACTCTCCAGCGCGCTAGCTTTCATCCTGCTTCGCTCGGGCAACAAAAGTGATCTTCCGTGGAGTCAGACTCGAGCTAGCTCCTCTGGAGCAGGGGAAGGCAGCAGCCAACCTGTCCGGGTGTCCTCTGGGGCAGCAGGACACTGCTCTTTGCCAGGAGCACATTGCACTTTCTAATTTTTGGCTTCTTGTAATCTATTCTTTGTTTGTTGAGAGGAATTGGGGTCCCGAGGAGCCCCATGTGATAGTCCTAGGGGCTTCTGGTTGCTTCTATAGTAGCAAAATAGCAGGCACAAAAAATAACAGTGGCAAGCTTTGAAGACCAGCTAATGTTTCATTTCAATTTAATTTTCAACATTTCTTACATGCACCTACAAACACAGGTGCAGATTAAAATCTTCTCGGGAAAATTAAAACCAATAGCCTGGACTTTCCTTAAACTCGGAGGCATCACGGCAGGTCCCATAGCTGACTCTGTCCTTCTCAAAGGCAGACCAATGTAAACTCCTTGCTCCCGTTGCTAAAACTCAGTTCACCCTACAGACTCACCGCTTGTAAGCCCCCGAGACTGCCTGTCTTGAATTAAGTACGCAGGCATTGTTCAGCTTCCAGCTCTTTCCTCTCACAACAGAACAAAGAAAGAAAACTGTAATAAATAAATAAATAAATACTTTTTAAAACCCCAACATCAAACTTAGCAGAGAAAACAAGATGCTTGGCCAAACCTAGTTCTTCGGGGGGAGCTGACAGCTGATTTACCCTAATAACACATCAGTGATTCTCTGTGCTACAAAAGAACTATGTGGTTCAGCTTGTTCGCTCTCGGGGCTGCTGCTGAAATCCCCGAGCCACATACTCAGGAAGGGATCCTTTTATCAAAAAGCTTTGCTCTTTGCACCGCAAGTATTGTACGCAGCTGATATTGCCCTTCTGTTATAGCCTTGAAGGGGACTGACTGCGGTGATGTGGCAGCGATGTGCTGACAGCAGAATTTAGCCCCAGTTTGATGGGAGACGGCAAACACATTGATTTGGGCACCTACATTCGGGAGGGCTGATATCAAGGAGAAGGTTTCTGTGAACATTACCAGCCCAGTGGCAAAACTCTGCTGATCCAAATTCAAGAGACTAGTCTGAAGGAGGGCATTGTATTAGGATGCTGGGAGAAAAGGAAAGAAGGGTTCAGAGGCTGAAGTCGCTGGCCCAGCAATAGCAATGAGAGCTCACCATAGTTCTGAGGTTACATACACCAGCGGGGACTCTGGCTGTAAGGGAAAACAAAAATGTGGTAGAGTAAAAGGAATATGAGGAAGAGAGAAGGATTTGAACCTGGCTGGAGAAGTCCGTCTCCAAACAGACCCAGCATGAGTGAAGGTGGTGTTTATATGTGCAAGGGTAGAAGGGACAGATTTTGTGCTTGCAGCTGGTTAGGGAAGGCAATGAGATCTGCTCTTTTCTTTCTGGAAGGTAAAAGGACACCCTGTTCTGCATTGAAAAAAAAAAAAAAAGAAAAAAAAAAAGGAAAACAGGAGAATTTCCACACTGGAAATTCTTACTCCACCTGTGCAAATACCTTTGTATCCATTGGCAACAAATCTGGAAGGTCCATCTGCTTCCAACCAACACACCAACACCCACTGATCCAACCTCACATGCTCTCACTCCCCCATTTTACCAGATCACAGAAAGGGAGGAGGAGGGAGAAATCCAGCGGATTTACTCTAATCCCTGAATGCAGCTTTGGATCTGTGTTGTATGGTCTCTGACCCACCCCCCAGGCTATACAAACAATACCCTGTGCTGAACAGGAGATTCTGTACAGCCCATGGAGAAGAAAAAGGAGAGAAAAAAGGTAGTGAGAAACAGAGACAGTACACAGTTTAGGTAAGCATAATATAATAGTGGCAGAGTTTGTATTTTATGCCAAAAAAAAATCCCACCAGTTTTCTTGGCTTTTTTACTAGAACTTGCTGAAGTTAAGACGCAGAGAGTGGTTTTACAGACTCTGACACGTTTAGCCAAATGATAGAGCAAAAAGCTAGGGAAATACCTTCCACATTCGAATGTACAAAATAATACACCTTGTGGTTTGTATCAGCCTGGCTTTCTACATGCCTAGGATTTAAATGTAAGTCTTTGCCAAACATAAGAAGTTTTTAAGGGTGTTAATCACATAGCCCTTTTTACAGTGTGCGAAGTGATTTGAAATCATTGGGGAGCATTAATACCTTGAGGGGAGAGTTCCAGGTTAGAAGACTGCAGTTTGCAGCACTGTTAAGACATATAAATCACTTCAGCTGCGGTGGAATGTGATGATTTGAAACGATTGGGTTTGGAAATGGAAGAAAGATGTGATCTTGAAGGATTCAAACTGCTTTGAGGATGCTGAGCCCAATCCTACAGCTCTGATTGAGACATATTCAAACAACATCAAAGTACGAGCTGCAAGATCAAATACTTTCTGCTGGAAAACTTCCAGCTAAACTTACCCTTTCTAGCTCTGCATATATTTAGAAACACTGGGCCTAATTGTACAGCAGTTTGCACTTGGCGTAATCACCTGCTGTTGTGCAAGCTGAGCATAAACCACCTTTTCTGATCTAGTAATAATTGTACATCATTTTGCCATCTTTGTGAGGTGCAAAGCCACAGTGAAGGAATGCTTTGTTCTGCAAGGAGAAGGAAGTTGGAGAGACAACATTCTTGCTTCCACAAGATTGCAAGGCAGAAAAAGATGGCAAAATGAAGGGCGCTCACGAAATTGTGCGAGTTACATAAAATGGAAGTAGAAAAAGAATGGAAGCGCAGCAGCTTTATTCCTATGAGCAACATCAGCTGGAGAGTAGGAAAACATTATCATCTTTACCATCTTGTCCTCTAACCTTTCTCACAGGCAGTCTTGAGGACTGCAGGGAAAACACAGCTTGTATCCAGTTTATGTATTATTTATGCTGGGCCCGCACTGTCTGAGACCTAGTACTGTGCTAATAGGAAATTTTAAGAAAGCAAAGCTCTAAAAAGGATTTAGGAAAAAACAGCTGTCAATTCGTGATGCTCAGTAAAATACAGTTAGTGACACTGGATCAGATGGGATGCATTTTAACATTACACTTGCTTCTAAAAGTCTTCGTGTATCCACAGAGAAAAGAATGAAACACATTTTTAAGTTTACCAAATTTCTAAGCATACCAAAACCATTCTTCTGAAGAAGAAGTTTCCCTGCCTTTTGCCATGACTTAGTTCAGCAGTGAGGACGGTATGAGAGAGCACTCTGGACTTGTATGTGCAGGTTGTGAGGAATTACATATTTAGCTTGATTAATATTTGCTATTGCCAAAGGTACCTGACCTTTTTTGGAGGAGCTCAGTTGCTACCTCTTCCTCGTAGCAAGCCTTTGCAAGTCTGGAGGGGAGTGGTGACAAGTGCTCTGCCTGCCTTCCATGGAGCTCCATTCAAGCTTCGATGACAAACAACATTTTTCAGGTTGCTGCGGTCCTTCTGCCATCTGCATTTGCACCCCCAAGATCCTGCCAAAATAACTGAGATCGAGCCCTTCCGAAGGGGGAGGACGGAGTCTCCTTCCAGGAACAACTCACACATGGATCCATAGTGAGACTCTGCTTATCCATCTTCCTCATGAAGGACTTGTAAGTATATATGCTTATCGATATGGAGATATGCTTACCGATATGTATATATGCTCTTACATACAGCACTTACATAATATGCTTTAGACTGAGGTTAAACACTCTAGAATTAGAAATAACACCTTCCATGCAGCCTTAATTCAGTTCCTTGTGTAAGTGCAATAAGAGATAACCTTTAATTAAATGGTCGTCTTTTTTTTTTTTTTTCTTCACAGAGATCTTGTCATATGGTGAGAAGAGCGATAAGAAAAAGAAGCAAGATTGGGAAGTAATGAGGCTCCTTGCTTCATTTGCTCCACTGTGTAGGAAATGAAACTTCTGCAAAGAGCAAAGGCAGGAGACTGCAAGAGAGAGCATGTCTTTTGGAATAAAGCAAGTGAATATTACAAAATAAAACTGAAGTCGTGCCCGTGCTGCTGCTACAGGCTTCCTCCCTGACCATAACCACAGTTCCCTCAGTCTGCTTCGTGGACAGTGAAGCTACAGTTTAGACAAGACAGGGCGGAAAAGAAGCGTGCAGCTCATGGGCCAACGTTACAGCGTCTGGCAGCTGTGAAAAACCAGAAAAGACCGAGTCTTTGGAAGAACAGGAAGGCACAGAAACAGGACATGACACTCAGCAGGATTAGGTACCTACTAATATCTTGACTCGATGTGATATGATATAGCTCTTCCATAACAGAAAATTTGCATTTGGCAAAATTCCCCTTGGGACAGTTTTTAAGCTCCACTCCAACACGGGAAACACCCGAGTTTTCAGAAAGACCAGTTACTCTACTTGAAAACAACAGCAGAAAGTACTTCCCCAATTTTTCTTCCCATTACCACCGGTATGTTAAATGACTTCATTTCGGAGGTGAGCCACGGAGTACCTTAGCAGCTTGTTGGAAGGAATCAGCTAAAGACTTGAAAGCATCTGTGTAGCGACCCTGACCAGGAGACCGCTGTGCATCGAGAAGTCGGTGGCTGTGCCTGCAGGTCCAGCGTGGCCATCAGCCTGCATTGGGTTGACACATCCCTTGGCCGCCGGACAAACTCAGCCACCTCGTTGCAGCAGAGGGGCCTGCAGGCAGCTCCCGCTTGGTACCAGGGATTAGTGCCACCCACTTGGCCTTGCCTTTATCTGAAAGTGCAGCGAGAAGTTCTCCTGCAAACAACCTTTAGGAATAGCGTTGTTTTCTTGTAAGGAAATTACTTAATAGCTCGAAGGACCAAAAAGGAGGAACCTCTCCTTGGAGGGATCTACCACGGGGAAATCCATCTGGGTCCTCTCTGATGCTGTGCAAATACAGGGTGCCCAGTGTCTGAAGGGACCTTAGAATTACTCACTATGTTCCTCTCTTTATTCTATCTTATTAAAATGGCTTTTTTATTAATCTATTTGTCATTGGGCCTTTCCTACTGAGATCCAGAAAGAGCCCTGCATCATCTCTCTCTCTCTCTCTCTCTCTGTCACCTGGTGCAAAACAATGTCTTCTACAGATTTTTTTTTTTAAGTTTTTGCTGTATTTGTGGGAAACAAACTCTGACAAGAAAAAATTATTTGGAAAGCTACTAAATGTAAGTTTAGATGATACTAGCATTTGCACCATAAGATCAGTAAAGCAGGTGTTCCAATCAGGACCAGGTTAGTGGTGTATAACATGCATGGACAAATTCAAAGGAACAATACTTACTCTGGAGAGCTTCCACCAAAAAGCCCTGATGCTACCTGGAAAGCCACAGGGATGGACTCTGTGATCAGATGCCTTTACAAGAGCCTTTTCTAGGATTTCTGGGCTAAGACATCTCGAAGGGTTATTTTGTCTACCTGTTACGCAAAGATGGAGATATTTTGTAATATAACAGGTAGAGTTATGCTTCTTGGGCTTTAGGGGGTGGAAGAGAGCAAGGAGGGATGTAATTCTGCTTAATTTAAATGTTTACCCTAGAGATATAAACTAAATGAAAAAAAAATAGAGAGCTGTAAAATGGACTGCTGTTGTTAGAGACACAAACTCACACTTCGCTTTCTCCAATGAGGGCAGAGATAGTCACCCTTTTGGACAGTCACCCCGAAAGCCACATCTCAGAGCCATGGGAGGTGTGGGAGGCAGCATGCCCACCCCTCCCACCGCAGACCAGCAAGCGAGGAGGAGCTGGGCAGGAGTTTCCCAGATGGGACACAGCTACAGCCCTGGTGCGGAGCCCCATCCTGCAACCGTGGGCAGGATGGGGCTGAGCAACCCGCGGGACCTGAGGCTCACCCAGGTATCTCAGCCCGGGCTACCGGTGTTGGGGAAGGGAACGACCATGAATACTGAGTGCAGTGATGAGACCTGTGATTTTTACACTGATTGCCCCCTTGCTTCTATAGCCATGGCCCTACACGTGGCTTGATCATGTGTGAACAGCCCCGTCGACTCCTAAACATTTGCAAAAATAAAGGTCCTGTGAAAGGCAGAAGCATTCTTAGAAATTTGATGCAAAAAAATGTATTTCTCTGGTGGCCTCACCTTAACCGTACACTACCCTCAGATTTTAGATTTAATAAAAAACCTGTAGACAGTGGCTTGGAAATATGATCCATTCACAGCCAGAAAAAAGGGAGGCAAAGAAAAAGCACCTCGAGCATTCTTTACCAAAGAACTTTCCAAAATCTCATCTTTACATCAGCCTCTCGATATTTTTGCAGCCTGACTCATAAAACATCGAGTGTGTGTGGGAGAGGGAGAGTGGGAGTGAAGGGATGGCACTGCCACTTTAAAAATGATTATAAATAGATAAAATGCCAACTGTCTGCATTTTACCCTCAAGACATCATTAACTGGCCAGGATTATTGCCATCGTCTATAACTAATAATGCAAAGATGATTAGTTTTGTTTCTCAAATTTAAAGGAGTGTCATAAGGCTTGACAGCAACACACGCAGCTTGCAAGGTACGGCTCAAGTCAGGATTTTTCTAGACAGTTTGGGTGACGTTTCTTTTTTGGTTTAAAATGGAGATCATCAACACAGCAATTTAAACTGCGTGCTTGCATGATCACTAGCAGTCTGGCTCGCTAAAAAAAAAAACAAACCCAAAATTCACAGTATCATTTACTTCAGGCTGTTTATACCGTTGACTTCCTCTTGCTTCTGCCGGAGTGCGTGCGTTTCGTTTTTCCCTTCCGCAGAGGCCCCGGGCGCGTTTCCCCCCCCGGCTGCCACCCACAGCCACATCCTGCCAGCACCGGGGCCGCAGACCGACCAGGGCAAGGTCTGGCTTTGACATCCCAGTGCAAAGCCCTTCGGCTGCTTTAAAAACATTAAAAGAAGCAAGTTGGGTACAGGCCTAAGCTTAATGATGACAGGGAGACCAGAGTATTGCTGGTTTTTTTAACCCTTTGTTTTCTGGGCCGCACGTTGCTATGCTTTTTAACAGGACATGTGTTCAGTAATGTCAACAAAGCTGTCAAGACCCTTTCTAGGGCGCACATCTCTGAGTGGGGTCACAAGCATGATTGAGAGCTCGTTTTCTCACTGCGCAAGGTATCTGAGAGGGAATCAAGCTGATGTGTGCTACAAAATTATGGGTGCCTTCCAACTTGAGATATCGTATGATTCTATCAACTGCCAAATGTGTTTATAGAGAAGAAAACAATTCTGAGAAGTCCCACTATGGCAGTTCCCTGCTCTCGGGCCAGCTGGCTGGGCTTGCTTGAGTGTAAAATACAATAGAAATGTAAGCAGACAGAGCGTGCCTCGTTTTCCGGGACACAAAGACAGACACAGGTTAGGGAATCCCGCTCCCAGCCCTGAGCAAACCCTTCAACCTCGGTGTTACTAACACCGAAGCGGAGACCAACTTCCCAAGGAGCCGGAGGCACAGTTTTTTACACAGTGATTTCTCTTCATCTGCTGACCTGTTTTCCAGCGCACCAGGTGCCACGCAGGGGTGAGGACACAGGGCCCAGAAGCAACCTGCCCTCACCCGCTGCAGATGCTCCCACTCCCCTTCCAGCCAGAATCCAGCCAAGATAACCAAAAGCCTCTTTGTGGACCTGAAGAAGAAAATTACAGACATTTCTGTATAGGGCTGAGGACTACTCAATGTCTGTGCTTCCCAGCACGGACCCTGGGGGAGTTCAGGCATCAGTGTGTGCTGATCCCCTGCGGACATAAGGCTGGGACAGAGGCTTTGGTGTTCAGCGCAGACAAGGTGAGTACTTGGAGGCTCACACAATTTTACATTCCCAGAAAAGTTTTCCAGTCAACCAACCCTTAGATGCCCATGCACTTGGAGCTACTCAAGTACCTTGCAGATGTTATGAATCACAGGCTTGAATTTAGGTACTCGAATGCCACCGAAGGTGCCTATAATGCAATTATTTCCATCTTTGGATCTTGACTTCCGTGCCAACTGCCTCAGTGTTGAACTCCTGCTGAATGGTGGTGAGTGTCTTCAACTGCTGTTGCCTTTATGCCTTTTTTTTTTTCCTAAGAAAACTGAAAGCAGATTTCCAAGAAAATAATACTGTGCTCCAAAATACAACTTTATAAAGGAAGCTTTTTAGAACATTAGCCACAGAGACTAAGGCCTCCAGACTAATAAAGACCTGTCAATAAAATATGTCTTCTATAACCAAAGCTTCACAAAAGAACAAATTCTGCAAGATACAAACTCTCAGCTATTCTAATGTGATCTCCTGTGGCATTTAGCAGACTTATCAAAGAGCAGAAAATGCAGCTCACTGTATTCCCATTCAAATGTAATTATCATTTACTGAGTGTTTCCCCACTGGGAAAAAATAGTCAGGTTTTGAGTACATGTTGTACCAATACGTATGCATAATATGCACATACAAATACATGGTACATACTACTATTGTCCTCCCTGGAGAACAGCTTTAAGGATGGCAAGATGGCAGTAAGACTCTTAGTGTCACTCAGCTTGCAATGGTTGTGCAGGAATAAGCTCCAAAAAGGAGCAAGGTCATGGACAAAATACTGCTATATTTGTGAAAATGCTGTACTCAGAGATGCCCAGGTCTGACTCCAAGCATTTCTCCGACAGGAAGTTTGATCTGGATCTGATCTGACAAGACTCTGGAGCGTGTCTGTAGGTCGCACTACTTCCTCCCCAGGTACCAGCCTGGTATTTAACCTCCCGAAGCCGCTCAGGTGCTCTGGCAGAGATAAGCATAACTTGTGATGACATCCAGGCTACACCGCAAGATAATGCTTCTTCTGGTGCGTTATTCAAAATACCTGCCAGGAGACTCGCTTCAGCTGCTTAAATATGCATCTACAGTGCATCTGTGCCTAAAGCTTTACTCAGAGTGAACTGCCACCCTCAGGAAAACTTTATTAGAACCATTTCACATTAAGCAGTTTATGTAACTAGACCTTAAATACACCGGCTTTCTAGAAACATTGTCAATCACTTATCCTTAACAAACCCATTTAACTTCTTTTTTTTAAAAAAGGAGTGCCTAGAAATACTGACCATACAGATTTCTTGAAATCATTGCACTGGAGCAGCTCTTCAACCTGCTATTGACTTTCTTTGAGAATGCCATTTCAGATCAAAATGCTAAAGACATCTTGCCTTGAAAATCAAATCCTTAGATCTAAGTTGTTACGGGGGCTGGAACTTTGAGCAAAGGCAGACCATATATTTTTAGTGTCACCTGTAACATTAACAGTCTTGACTTGAATCCTGTCTGCATGTTTTGGAGAGCACTAAGCAGTTCTTTTGTCCTTGTCTTTTTCTCCGGTACATCACAAACGCACCGAAGGGGACAGTTTGTGTCTTTATCATAAGCTTAATGGACAGCTTTCAAAGTAAAAATTGACTGGTCTGTAGGGAAGCAGAAAAAAAATCCAACAAACCAGCGTATTTTGGCACATATCATCATCTTTTGGGTTGTAAACCAAAGTATGTCATACTAACTTTCGTCCTGACAGGTATTCAGGCTTAAATATGTCACTGGGTCATCAAACTCATATTCTTCAATCCAGCCAAATCATCTGTTCAAAATAGCTGTCAGAACACTGAAACATATTTTTTGGTCTAGGAGTTCATTTTCCTTCAAATTGCTTTGTCCTACCCTTTGTGGCTGACTTTGAACTGAATCGCTTTCTTATACATCAGAAAAAAAATATCCATTACAGAGCAAACGTCCCATATTTGCTTGAGAAGGACGTGAACAAGAACGTGAATTTTGCAGAATTAATTGACTTTGCCAGCTTCCAAAAGAGATGCATGTTGGGTTTTTTCCTTTTTTTTTTTTTTT
>VYZM01005816.1:9565-26157 GCA_013398915.1 Dromas ardeola
CCACTAGGCCTCGAAGATGGACCTGGATATGGACCAGACATGTCCCAGAGGAGGGACACAGAAATGATCCGAGGGCTGGAGCTCCTCTCCTTTGAGACAGGCTGAGAGAGTTGGGGTTGTTCAGCCTGGAGAAGAGAAGGCTCCAGGGAGACCTTATAGCGGCCTGTCAATATACAAAGGGGGCCTGTCAGAAAGGTGGAGAGAGGCTTTTTACTGAGGTCTTTAGTGACAAGAGAAGGGGCAACGGTTTTAAACTAAGAGAGGGTAGGTTTAGGTTGGACGTAAGGAAAGCGTTTTTTACATTAAGGGTGGTGAGACCCTGGCACAGGTTGCCCGGAGAAGTTATGGGCGCCCCATCCCTGGAAGTGTTCGAGACCAGGTTGGATGGGGCTTTGAGCAACCTGGTCTAGTTAAAGATGTCCCGCGCCCAGGGCAGGGTGTTTGGAACGAGATGATCTTCAAAGGTGCCTTGTAATCCAAACCATTCTCTGATTTTGTGATCTTGAGAATAGGTGAGAGTTTAGATCTAATGAGGAACCCTCCAGTCACCCTCATTGCTTAGATCAGATATGTTAACATATACCTTTCTAAAGAAAATATGTTTTTATATTCTTAAAAATATTTCTCCTGTAGCAAGTGAAAGCTAATCAGAAAGATAGATTTCTTTGTTCTGAAAGCCTTGCAAAGGCTGGGTGTGTTTATGCTGCTAATGACTTGGGGGAGAACGGAGAGGGTGATTGTGTAGATCATGACCAACAGTGCTTCTTTCCCCCCAAAGCGTAAATGGAGAACACCGTGAGTGTGGGATAACTGGTGTGTAATTTCCTTTTTTCTCCCTACTTCAATAGATCAAATCCTTCACTATACTGGGGTGAATAGGGGAGCAGAGCAGGAGTTAGGGCACTGGGTTTCTGTAGTGTGCTGGAAGTCAGGGGACTTGGGTTCTTTTCCTGTCTACCCTGCAGATATGGCGAGTGACATTCTGTGCCTTAGTTTCCTCCTGTGTAAAATGTGTGTATTGACATGCCAGGATGCTTTCAGAATTGGTTCTGGAGAAGAAATACTACTTAGTCAAACTGGTAACGTTTCCATAAGGTGTTTTTGGCAGTGGCACAATCCCTGTGTGCTTGCCAGCAATATTCTCATCGCGTTTTACTTTCTGTTTCATTTCTTGGTTTCTTCCATTTTGTCACTGTTGTAAAAAAAAACCAAACCACCAAACCTGCTTGTAGGAAACAGCACAGGTATCAGAGAAGCAGCCAGAGGCACGTGACCATTTCTTTCCCTCAGCTGTTTCTCCTCTGTCTTCTATTTTGCAGCTTCATTTGCTCTGTCGTTACTGGAGGGCACTGGAAGGGCTTCCAGCTCTTATAGATGATTTTAATTACCGTAGGTTCCCGCAGTCTGCTTCTGTGGCAGTGAAAGTGAAAGCTGGCTGTGAAGAGTTGCAGAGGGACTTTGTGACAGCAAGTGATTTGACTATAAAATAGCAAGTGAAAATCCAGCATTGATAAGTGGAAAATGGTCATGTGTCAGAACAACAATCATAATGCTGGTGCCCTCCGTACAATTTGATACCACTTAGGAAAGAGATCTGGGGGACTACAATGCATAGTTCTATGAAAGTGTCATCTCCGTGCTTAGAAGCAGTCAAAAATGTGACCGAAATATTAAGAATTATTAAGAAGAGAAAAATACAGAGCACCATTGTGAATTTGTGCTGTAAATGTGCACTGGTTCGGGCTGGGATAGAGTAGACTTTCTTACTGGTGGCTGGTATAGAATCATAGAATCATAGGGTTGGAAGGGACCTCTGGAGATCATCTAGTCCAACCCCCCTGCCAGAGCAGGATCACCTTAGAGCAGGTTGCACAGGAACACATCCAGGCGGGTTTTGAATGTCTCCAGAGATGGAGACTCCACCACCTCCCTGGGCAGCCTGTTCCAGTGCTCTGCCACCCTCAAAGTAAAGAAGTTCCTCCTCATGTTTAGGTGGAACTTCCTACACTCAAGTTTGTGCCCATTACCTCTTGTCCTGTTGCCAGGCACCACTGAAAAGAGCCTGGCCCCATCCTCCTGACACCCACCCTTTAAGTATTTGTATGCATTAATAAGGTCACCCCTCAGCCGTCTCTTTTCCAGACTAAGTATAGTGCTGTGTTTTGGATTTGGGATGGGAATACTTTTGATAGCACACTAGTGGTTTTGGTTGTTGCTCGGCACTCAAGGCCTCTTCTGCTTCTCACACCACCCCGCCAGCAAGTTGGCTGGTGGTGTACAAAAAGTTGGGAGGGGATACAGCTGAGAGAGCTGACCCCATCTGACCAAAGGAATATTCCGTACCATATGACATTATGCTCAGCAATAAAAGCTGGGGAAAGATGAAGGATGGGAGGGATGCTCAGAGTTACGGCATTTGTCTTCCCAAGTAACCGTTACGCATGATGAAGCCCTGCTTTCCTGGAGGTGGCTGAACACCTGCCTGCCGATGGGAAGCCATGAATGAATTACTTATTTTGCTTTGCTTGCTTGCGCAGCTTTTGGTTTACTTACTAAACTGTCTTTATCTCAAACCGTGAGTTTTCTCTTTTACTCTTCTGATTCTCTCCCCCATCCCACCAAGGGGGGAGTGAGGGAGCAAGCAGCTGTGTGGTCCTGGTTGCTAGTTAGGGTTAAACCATGACAAAATGGTAGCCCACCCTTTTGAAGGTCATTTGCTCCTCTTGGAACATAGCAGGAGAAGAGAAGAGATTGAGAAGTGACAGGCACGATCAAAGATGTGGAGCAGCTTCTGTACAAGGAACAACTAAATAGTTTCAGGTTCTTCAACTTGAAAAAGAGACAGCAGGAGAAAGAATAACAGATCTGTGCGGTCATGGGTGGAGCTGAGTAAGGAACAATGATTTCTTGCCTTTTCGGACAGATCCTTGGGTGTCAAATGGAATCTATGAGCAGCAGGCTTAAGACCTGCAAAAGCAAGGGGTTGTTTAGGTGAAATGTAGTTAAACTATGGAATCGGAATCGTGCCCTTAGACTCTCTCTTCTCACTTGAGAGCAGCCAGCCGGATCCGTTGCCCCACTTAGCTCAGTACCCTCTTCCTGGCAGTAGTCTGTAGCAGAAAGCTAGAGAAGAACATAGGACCAAACTAAGCTAAACAGGGCAGTGGGCGCAGGTTGTCTTCTTCTGCAGTGGGGAATGGCCAAGAGCTGTCCTTCCACTGCTTCAGGGTTCCTGCAATGGCACTGGAGTAACCCCAAGGCTGACCTTGACTGAGTGTCCTCTGTTCTCCTGCAGCACGAGGATTTCTCCTGAGCCTGTAAGAACAGCAGGGACTCTAGACTCCACCTTTAGCCTCTTCCTCACGAAATTCTCAGACCCCTCAGAGCTGGATCTTCTGTCTGGGCCTGAGCAGGGCCTATGTATCTGCATCGATTCCAGGTATTAGCTTGCTGCAGAGAACTTTTCCTAAGTTCTAGACCGTTCAAACTCTAGCTTGTTCTGCTTTTTAATTTCTTTCCATCTTTGTTTTCTATTGTATTTCTAATACTACTATTTCTATATGTTTCTATTTGTTTCTATCGTATTTGTTTAATGCTTGAGTTCTGAGACTGACGTGATGGTCACTGCATAGATGGATACTGGAAATCAGTCCCTACCCTACCTTGCTTACAAGAGATAAAAGGATGGGGGGAAAAAACCCAGATGTGTGTGGAGGTGAAGTGACTTGCTGTGATTAAGTAAATTCTCAGTGGCAGAGCCAGAGGGGGGAAAAAAAATTTAAAAATCCCCTTCTACTCTGGTGTTCTCACTTGAGACTACCCGCTCCACTTTATGGAAGGGAGATGGGAACTAATGAAAACAAAGGTTGGCTGTTGAAAGCCGCAGAAAGGTGTGTGAGATTTGCTGGACTGTGAGATTTCCTGCCTGTTTTGTACTTGGACCTTACTGCCTCTTTCTCACTGGAATAATTTCACTTCAAATATTCTTATGTCTTGAAAGTAAAATCAGACTTTTCTTACCCGTATCCTACAGGAGTTTGTGCTGTCAGAGGTGACATCTCCAGCAAAGGGCAGTTTGGAGTATCACAGCTAGTAGGCGTGTGAAGTTGTTGAAGATCTCTGCGGTGGACTTGCACAAAAACCACAGACAAAGTAAAACTTTCGCTAATGATGTGTGGCGTGATGCTCTAAACTACTGGTGGGGGGATGTGGGTAAAGGCTTTTCCAGAAGCATTTAGACTGCTTTGTGGAATAAGTAGCTGGTCTTAAAATTTTGCAGCTGCTGGGGGAAAAGAGAGACTGCGTGAAGAATAATAATTAAGACTTGAGTGCATATGGCCAGAATAAGAGAGCAGATGTCCATGGGGCAAATCCCAGGGTGTGGAGAAAATTATGTTGCTCGCGTTAGCGCTCTACCTCACTGAGAGAGAATGTTCAAATCTCTCGTTTCTGACTCTGTCTTCTGCCCCCTTTTACTTGCAAGCCTCTCCACGTTTCTTTGCTACATCCTTTTTACAGTAAGGAATTAGTGTTCCTTCTGTGACCTCCTGGAAGGCACTGGAGAAGTTTGGGGAAGCTATTTTTCTTTCTTTGGTTGACTTGCAGACCCACATGTGGCAGAGCTAGCCTAAGGAAAGCACTGCTATGAATGATTGACCTCCAAATAAAAGGGGTTTCACAACTAGGGCATGTCTTGTTGGCCCACTCTTGGGCCTCTTGTTGGAGCAGACGTTGCCAAGCAAGCTTGAAAGCTCTTGTATCACTCTCCATGACTTGTTAGCGACTTTCCAACAGGAAATAAACCAGTTTTCCTGGAGCTCCTGGGAGCTGGTTTACATCCCACTGCTGTCCCAAGAGAGGGCTTTGCTGATTCTACTGGTAGTTGTATCTGGAGGAGCAAAGCACCAAGGTTCAGGGGATGTAGGTGAAGGAGCAGGTAGAGGGCAAGTGCTAGCAAGGTCTGCCTTCCTCTGGTCATTCTGCTTGATGTATGATGGTTGCATCAATTGCTTTATGTTTTGTCCCAATTTTCCTGCTCTAGGTGTTTTCCAAATAATGGCGAAGATGGTGAGAAGAACATGTGCGTTTTGTTCAGAAGGGGAGGCTGGTTCTGTAATGTATATTGCCAAAGAGCGAAATATTGCAGCTCATCAGGATTGTCTGGTGAGTGGCTTTTAGTTGGTCAGTACCTAAGAGAAACAGAGAAGAGGGGCTAAAGGGGAAGCTTGCAGTGCTTGTCTGTTTTTGACTCTAGAATGGTGTCTGAATTAAAAGGTTGGTTAGCCAAGCCAGCAACCTTATATTAAACTGAAAAGCTATGAAAAGCAACAGGGCTTGGCTAGAATTTTGGAGAGGGGGAGGACATGGCTGCACAGCTGGACATGTTGATTTGTGATGTTTTCATGCATGTCTGTTCCTGATCAATAGTTCTAGACACATATACAGTCTAGCCGTAGGAATAGGTCTTCTTGAGACACCAAATTGAATGAGGCTTCTCAGACCACAGAAAGTTGTGTGCTTACTTAAACTTTTGCAGGAAAATAGTCACATCGCTTGATATATCAAGGTAAAAAACTTCCCAGTCTGTGCCTTACATAAAATAAGGAATAAAAATATCAGAAGTTGATTATATGAAAATACCTGTGAAGCTCTAAGCGTGTTGTGATCCTAGAATATGTTTACTCTTTTTGCTGTCAAAATGCCTCCCCTTTAGCTGGTTCTTGGTGTGCGGAATCAATTACAGATGCCATATTCTCCCTTCAGTGAGGGTCGCTTAGTGCGGGAGGTCCATCTGCTGCTAGAACAGCTTTCTGGGTTTCACTGTTGCAGCCTGCTTACTCTTGCAGGTTTTATGTTTACATCTTTTGTTCTTCTACTACTTTATTTTTAGAATTTTTTTAGCAGAATGTTTTAGAAGCATCTGATACCTATTTTACAGTGTTACTTCATGTTTTGTTTGAAACAGGGCTATAATGTTGCTTCAATATTGAAACTCTCTCTTTTTTTTCTTCTCCCCCACCCCCAATAACTTCACTAATTTCTCTGTGCTGTTTGGGTTTTTTGCAGTTAGCTGTCACCTTCTGAGCAGACAGACTGTGCCTGCCAATTGACATAAGGGTAGCTCACTTTTGTTTGGAATTAGCTGTATATAATGATTAGCAAAAAGTTGCTAGGAACTTCCCCTTCCTCACTTATTGTCATGGCTCAACAATTCTATGGGAATTAAAGTGACCCGAACGTGCATGTGTACATTTTTTGTGGGTTTCTCCCAGGCTTTGTACAGTGTTCCTATGTTTGTCATGCAGTCAACTGTTGTCAGCATTGGGCTGTGTGGAAATTTTATTAGAGAGGAATGTTGCATCCCGCTGTAAGGCTGAACAACTGGGCAGGTAACAAGATGTTTAAGGTGTGGAGGTCTGTCAGCCGAAGAGCTTCTCCTCCTTACTCTGGGCAGCCTGGACTTACAGACTTTCTTCATTCACACTTCTTACTAATTTCGCTTTATTACCTTGTTATCTTTTCTTAGTTCAGCTTCAGGTCATGTGAAATCTCCTGTATAGACAGAGGAACTTCTTTTGATTGGGAAAAGGTTTAAGCACAGCTCCTTGTTCGATGTAGGTGAGACCTTTTGAAACATGGAGAAAAATCAGCCTTCTTAGGTAGGGCAAGTGTAAGAAGGAAAGATGTATCCTTCCTCTCTTTTCTGCACTGGTGACTGAGTCCCTTTATTAATTCTCAATATCATCTCTTTTGTCTTTAGTTATTTTCCTCAGGATTCGTGGAATCTGAAGAGTATAATCCAGAAAATCTGGATATAAGGTTTGATGTGGCATCAGTGTTGAAAGAACTCAAGAGAGGAAAGCGGCTGGTAAGGAGTTTCTTTCTGAATCTGCACTTATTCCTGTCTCATAGTACTGAAGGTTTTCTGGCCTGTTTCATGCTTGAAAAAAATGCAGAAAAGTTCTTGGTCCTTCTCTTCTACTAAGATTAGGGAAATTACAGATTTAGAGTTAGAAACATTGACTTGACATTATATTTGGTGAAATTTAGTTCATTTAGTATTAAAATGTGTTGTTTTTTCTGGCCTTCTCCCTCCCCGACCCCCCCCAAGAGAAAAGACTAAGAAACTAAGTCCTTAGTCTAAGTTTCCTAAGAGACTTTGGTAAAGGACTAAAGCCAGTGCCTGAAACAAAATTATGCAATCCATAAGTGTAAAAGGAAATACCTTCTAGTTTTAGCAGAAGGAAGATTGTTTATATGAGGTTTTTCTTGCTGTCTTTGTCCTCAGCAGCCCTTCTCCCTTACATCCTGGATGGAGCTCTCTTCCTTATGAAGTTAGCCTAGAAAACATTAATACAAGCACTAATACCAACAGGTATCGAAATAATTTGGGCAACATTTAGGGAAAGGGGGGAAGTTGCTCAGCGCACTCACATGGCTCTTCGCATCATTTGACAAATTCATCGATATGAAATAGAGGTAAAATAGCAAAAAGGTTGCTGAAATAATGACCAGGGTAGGAGTTTGCGGAAGTGAACTTGCCTGATGAGTCAGGTGACTCGCAATGAAAGATTTGATTTTCCCACAGAGGATAGTATTTGCCTTGTGTGGCAGGATTTTCAGTAGCTGCCTGTAATTCTTACCTGCTAAACTGCATCCTCTTCTAGGTGTGCAACTTCTGTCGCAAGAAAGGAGCCACTGTGGGATGCGAGGAAAGAGCCTGTCGCAGAAGTTATCACTACTTCTGTGCACTCTGCGATGATGCAGCAATAGAAACGGATGAAGTAAATGGAGTCTACCGGTATTTAACCAAGTATTTTCTAATTATTGTCAAGGTTTTGGTGGTGGTGTCAGGAAGAGAAACTTAAAAACTGTGTGGTTTAAAAAGGTTTTTTTAAAAAGGAAATTTGTTCTCCTCTCTCTCAGTGATGCTTGATCCTCTATTCACAAGCAATAGGGAAAATGTTTTCCTTTCACAGGAAAACATCACAGCAGTGGGAAGGCATCTATTCGGTGTCTGAGCCTGCAATGCATCTGAAAGATCACTAGGCCAAAGCTGAGGAAGTCAGTCCTTACTGGCTACCTAGCTAGTCTTCAAGGACCAAGATTTTTATTAACATGACTCTAAGTCTCTGTTTCTGTTGGTTCAGAAACTTCAGTAAATGTGTTTTGAGCACTGAGCAGGCTCTGGCACCTCTGGATCTGTTCACATTAGGCAAGTTGTGGTAATTTTCCCTCCATGTGCTAGCAGAGAACTCTGTATTCCCACCAAAGACCTTCTTATATTGCAAGTACCTTGCTAGCATTAACACAATTAAACAGACTTTAAGTAAATTTTCTGTCCTGATCATGCTAGTCCTGGTGTCCGCTGCCCTCAGGCTGCTTGCGTTGCCATTAGATGGAATGAGTTGTTTGGAGGATGCAGATGAAGGGGTTGAGAAATTGGGACTTTAGGGACCTTTTGGAGTGCTGAAGTTATAGCAAAGTCTGAGGTGCATAAAACCCCTGATAACCATTTCTGTGCAAGGCCAGAGAGATCACAGGCCGTGTTAGTCTTAGATTAATCTGGTAGACCATCTAATCAGTACTTGTTTCAGGAAGTGGAATAATGCAATCCTTAGTAATAGTGGAAGATGGGTCCTTTTGTGTCAAAACACTTTCACTCCTGGCTGCTTCAGTAGGGCTCTCAGTCCAAAATAAATATGTCTTTCTGCAAGGCTGTATGCTCAGCAGATGATGTTTAGTTTGTGTTTATAGAGTCTTCAGAATTCTGCAAAGCTCGTGAAAGAGCGTAGCTGGGAATATGTAAACTTTCCATAATCACACAATAAGTGGCTCTCATCATATGGCTTTAGAAAGGATACCTGAGGCTGAAGACGACTGAACTTCTCAAGATATTGAAAAACGAATGGGACTGATACCAGTCTAGATACAAGTCTAGATACAAACTAGTAAAGAAGTGGTTGAATATATAGTTTGATTTGGTGGTTTTCTGAGCTGGTGACCTTGGAGGTTTGGAAGAGGGACCCTTAAAAATGCCTTGTATTAAGTCACTCTGTGAGACTAGTTGCCTGGCCTATATAGAAATGTAGAAAACTAGGCTATAGCAATCTTTGTTGAAGAGATGAAAAAGGACTGAATTGGAGAAAGATGGTGAGGCAGGTTTCCAGGATTTGAACCCAAAGACTTTTGCACAATATCAGTGGCATAAATAAAGCACAAAATTTGAAGCGAGCCTGAAATTATTGGAGAGGTGGTGAGCAAGACTTGAAAAACAGTGGACGTGGATTGACAGCCCTCAGCGCTTTTTCATGGTGAAATGTAACATACTGTCAAAAGAGAGAATTCCTTTGAGAGATGGTGTTTTTAAATTCTGAGTTGCCATTGTTGTGATGATGAGTAGTGATTATGAAAACAAATAGAGCAGAACAAAAAAGAGAAGGCATGCAGTGCTATGGAAGTGGCTAGGAAGAGTAGAGGTGGCGAAAGAAGTGTAATTTGTACTGCCATTTTGCAAAAATGATTGTAGGGAAGTGCTCCCACATGAAGTGGACTGAGTAGTAAAAGGTATTATCTGTTCTTTGTAAGATGATCTTGTACTTAGGAAGGTTCTTTTTAACTGGGAAAGAGTAGAATTAAAGGGAGGGGAGGAAAAAAACCAACATTCAAAGGGCAATATTAGAAATTCAGGGATGTAAATAAGGTGCCTCCAGTACTTAGCTTTCTGATTGAATTGTTAGACATGCATAAATCTGGGGGGGTTTGTGCATCAAAATTAATTTAATGCAAAAAAAAGCTGGCTTGTCAAGGAAACAGACTGCATTTCTAAGGTCAGTGTTTCTATTTTGTTAAAAGAAAAGAGTGACAATAATTAGAGAATGTCCTAGTAAATGCAGTTCGCTTTAAAGATTGCTTCCAAATACGTGAGCTTTAGTCTTGGCAAATATATTTGTAATGAAGAGATCAGCTAAATCACACTCTTGACAAGGCAATTTTGCATAAAAAGTGATTTGGGATCCTTCGGTAAGAAAGGCATATTATAGAAGCTGGTTCACGTTATTGTATCCAAAAGATAAGGAATATTTCCAGCTGTATTTGTTGCCTTTTGTCTCTTCCATGGAATTCACGTAGCTCTGCTAGAATCAGAGAAAATATTCCCATCTCACATATTACTAAAGTCTTTAAGGCACGAATGGATTGAACAGCGGTAAGCTACTGGATCTCAAAGGGGGTGTCCTGCTTCCCCGGGGTTTGGGGACCACCTCATTGGCACTGGGCAGCGGGAAGGGGGGGCACGGAGATCTCCAAGCAAGTCACTGGTACTGTGCGTGGCGGCACAGTGCCATGTGGCTGTGCCAGCACATCATGCAGGGCTTACAAGTTCCAGCTGACTGGTAAGCAGGTACATCTAAAGAGGTAGTGGTCCAGGGCAAGGGGGCAGAACAGCAGTAACTACAATCAAGCATTATTATTACCATGGTCTTTCATCGTGACAGCATGAATCTCATTTTAATCAGGTGTTTCAATAAGAGTACCTCTGCCACAGTGTTTGATTGCCACACCAGATGAAACGTGTCTGACTCAGGATATGAATAGTGAGCGAGTCCAAACAGAGTGGGGTAATGGAGGTGATAATTCAAAGCTTCAGTGTTCAGAGTCCACTGAGGCTCTGAAAGTACAAATACAAGCTTGTCTATGTATGTGACTTTGCAGCAGATGCTTTCCTAGGTGGGTAACTTTAAACAAAAATTCTGATAATTTTTTTAAGCGTCTTTCAGTTTATGTTCAATGAAAAGAGGGGAGAATATCTGTTAAAATCAGTCAGCATAACTCTGTTTACATATTTATTAATACTTTTTCTCTTTTTCTTAAAATTGAACTTAAATTTTAGAGTGTTCTGCCCAAAACATGACCCAGGCAATAGGACCAATCACTATGGTGAGTTTCTTTAATGGCTTCGTTGATTTCATTTGTTTTAAAAGTTTGCATCCTACAGTCAATAACTCATTTGAACAAAATAAATGTTACTCCACCTTTATAATGGAGCAGTGGATTTCTAATCTCGCAGGAGTGGTTTGGTTGAGATCCATCCGTATGTAAAAGAATTGAGAAGGTTTTTTTGAAGTAGGAAATGTTTATGTTTGATCTTCCCTCAATCTCCCTCAATACTGACCTGAAACACTGTGGACGTGATCCTTCATGGAATTATTCTGACTCTGTGCGGGCAGGTAGGCCCAAGCAGCTTGTAAAATCCATGTGAGATATGACAGCCATGCTAACGAGTGATGCGCAAGCTTGGACTTGATTAGCAAAGAGAGGGCTGTTAGAGGAGTGGTAACCTTGGGATTTTCATCTGTAGTTACGTTAGAACGTTAACATTTGCATCTTCTGTATTCACTGCAGTAGTTTTTTAAATAAGGCCTTTCATTCTGAAGGATCCCAAAGAGCTTTTTAAGTGTAACAAAAGGGTTATACAACCCCTGTTTAAGGATTGCTTCCTTTGCTACAGAAATGCAGCTTAATTTGGCAGTCCTGCTCCTTGCTGATTCAGAGGTAGTCAGGAATCTCACTGAATTAACCAACCAAAGCTGTGACTTCGTTAACCTAATGCATACAGTCATGCTCAAAACACAGCAGGTCCTAGAATGGCCTTCACTTCGAAGTTAAGCTCAATCAAACTGTGAGCACTAATGCAAAGAGTGGTGTGCTGCCACTGAAGTCTAGCGAACTTTGGCTAATTTTCTTGACAAAGTCCGGCTGCCCCCTGATGCCACTCAAGGAGTGGGTAGGTGATTATCATCTGGGGCTTCTTAGCCAGACATACAGTCCATTTAACACCTGATATTGCTGTGGTTCACTGACAAAATGCAGCTTTTTATTTCACTTAGTCGTTCTGCTTTTTACTTATCCGTAGTTTTGAGGCCTGACATTCCCTCCCTTTTTAAAATTAATTTGATTTCTGTGGTCTAATGGTTGTCACTCTGGTGGGTCTGTCCAGTGTCCCAGGTGGTCTCCTGCCCAAGTACTAGGCAGGGCTGGGATTGCTTCATTTCCTTGAGATTAAGGCCTTGTGGACCACCCCCAAGGCTTAAATTTTATGAGGTTGAAGGTCTTGGTGTCTTCAAGAGCTGCATGTACAATGTATGGCCTGTTCCCTGAGAAGAGAGTTTTCTCCTAGAGGAGATCTTCCAGAGGCACTTAATTTGGAGGCCCTCTGTTTATGAGGGGTGTATGGATTCTGCTGGCAGTGTCTGCCCTCCCTCCTGATGAACTTCCCCCACCTCTGTCTGAGAGAGTGGCTGTACCCCAGGAGGTGTGGAGCACTGGGAGAGTTGGGTAAATGACGCTTGGTTCCCCAAGCCCAATGTCTCCTGCCTCTGAGTAGCTCTCAGATGGATGCGTGGCGCTCTTGAATAGCCAGGGGTATCTGCTGGTGAGTTGGCAGGTACACTGTCTGGCCCACTCCTGGCCCATCTGGGCAGGCAGGGGACACCTGTGCTGAGTATGTTTGCAGGTCCACACAGGGCGGGGAGTGAGACAGGCTGGGATGGACGTGCTGTGGCTCCACGGTAGAGTTTTGACTTTCAGGGTCCAACCTGGTGAAGTAGCTCAGCTGTTCCGCTGTGCTGGGCTGTGTGGGAGCAGGAGCTGCTAGAAAAGGGCTGCCTCTCCAGGCCAGGCTTGTTTTCCCAGTGGCTTGGAGAAAATGGCGTCAAGGAACATCTCCTTGTTCTTGGTCCAGACAACATTCCTGTGCTGAAATGTCAGGGCCCTGCTGTGTGATTGGAAGGGGACAGAGTGCCTTAGGAGCCACGAGGTCTCCTAGCAGCTCTGTCCAGCAGGAATGGGAGGGCACTTTGGACTTGGAAACAGGCTTCAACCTCAGCTTAACTGGAAATGTTGGATGTACCCAGAGTAAAGGCTGACAAACGTAGAAGAGCAGAGAACGCTATGGGGAGATGGAAGAGCAGGGCTGCTCTTCAGACTGTGTTCCTCTTGTTTTAGAAGGCATCCCTAAAGCAAACATCAAGAAGAGCTGCGAAAATCCTACCACAGATCAAAGATGTCCTGCTTAGACAGCAAGCAACGCTTTGTGCCTACATCAGTGTCTCCTAGACTACTCCAAATTAGGCCACCCATCTTTATTTTGGATGAAGTGAGAGGCTATGACTGCCTTTCACGCCAGGAAAAATGCAAATCTACAGCACCATAGTGAAAGAAGAGTACCCAAAACCCAAACGTGTTTCAACAGCCTTCTGTTACCAACAGTAACTCCTCATTCCTCTTAATAGGATGATTTCTCATAGGAAAAACCTTGCTAATTGCAGCCCAAAGTATGTAGACTTAAACAGGAAGGGAGCATATAACCCCACTGCATTTATAACCCTCAGGTTTTGGTGGGTGGTTGAACTCTTCTGTAGCTTTCTCTGCTCCTGCCATGTCTTCCTTGGCAGAGTTAGCCTTCTCTCCTTGTGATGCTGTAGCTGTTTTCACGATGTTGGAGAGAGGCTGGTGCATGCTGATAGAAAGGACAGAGTGAAAGCAGGTGTTTTTGCAGAGATCTTATACCAGGTCACTAAAAACACTTTGTAGCATAAACAATATTAAACTTGCAAGTCAAATTGCTTCTGGAGCCTTTCTAGGAGGTCGTTACATTGATGAAAAACCTAATGCTGTTTGTATGTCTTTGGGACTCCTAAAATAATTCTTTATGTAGTCTTAGTTTTGAGGGTGTGTTAACGTAAACAAGAATTCGCTGAAAAAAAATGACATTCATTTTTCTTAAATTTTCCTGAACTTTTTACCAGTTAGAGGTAGTGGTGCCGCTGGGGAGAGTAAGTTCACTCTGCCACAGTAAAGAATCTTATGTTAAAAACTGGGATTTACTTTATACTGAGTTTAAAAGGCAAAGTGATATCCTAATGCTACAGCGATTTGCATTTCTTCATAATGGTTCAGGCTTGTAATTTTTGTTACTTGGAAATAATGTGAATTCCACTGAAATGTCAGGTATTTGGGGAAGCTGAAACATACTTGCCATCCAAAGTACCTCCCTTTTGTAGCTTTTTGGGAAAAGGGAGAATTTGATGTGAAATCGTCAGTCTGAGGTTGACACAATTGTTACTTTGTTGTTTCTTGATTCCTAGGTGCAGCTAATAAGAGGAGAAGACATACATTGAAACCTTCCACCATCACGGAACAAATGGTAATTCTGACTTTAAGTAGCTCTAAATCAGGAACCCCCATCTGCTACAGCAAAGGACTTCTTCAGTAGAGCATTTTGTCAGTGTTTTCAGAAAGAGACTTCCTCACAGAAGCAGTAACTTTTCCTTTACAGCTGCCTTGTTTTGATCTTGCCATTCTGTCAAAACAAAACTTTGCATTTGGAGCTGCTTCTGGCAGAGCCAACGCTGCCCTCGGGTAACTTGTCACAAAAGCGACAGGAACCTCCGAACCAGGCTGACTCAGTGGCTGTGATCTTGGCATGACCAGAAAGAGCTTCCCTTTGGGGGCTCCTTGTCTTTGGAAGTACTACAGACCTCGGATTTGCTTAGGGCTTGACACGGCTTCCATGAAGAACTGCTTTTGATGAGTCACTTGGCCTTTTAAACTACCACTTACTCGTTTGTGAGCCTGTGCTTATGTTACGTGTTGCAGATTTTCATTGCAGATCAGGCAGCCCAAGGGCTCGGGAGCTATCAAGCAGAGCATCCCTCTGATTGCTCCCTCCGGGAGTTGTTTTAGAGGCTGTTGTTAGAAAACCTGTAAATACAGCTTATTTTAAGTTTTGAGGTAATTCTCTTGGCTCCAGGGAAGGATGCATGGGAACTCCCATTGACTCCTGGGGGGGTCGGGATTGCTCCTTTCTAGAGGAGTTGGCATACAGCTTTCCTTGGGGAAAAACTTCTGCTTTTCCCAGGTCTTGAGATTAAAAGGAGGTCATGTGAGGGGACGTGGACAGCTTTTATGTAGTAAGGGTAGGTTATTTGTTTCCAAGAATTTCTCAGCTGAAAATACTCTTATGTTCCTGGTATTTTAACTGGGATTTATTTGACCTCTTACCCACGGTAATGTGCTGTTTCCGCTGCTCTTCAGTGCTAGCCATCTTGGAAATCAATACAAACACTGCAAATAAGAAGCTGAGGGGCTCCAGGGTTTACCATTGCGGGATAAATTGTTTACCATTGTATAAGCAATGCATTTGTACACTGGTGGAGCTTTGTGGCGGAGCTTAAGAATTATTTGTACCACTGTGGTATGGCGTGGAACAGCAGAGAATGACTGCGTCCTGTCCAAAGGAAAAGAAGAATATTCTCCCTCTCCTCTCAAATACTTTCTAGTATTACACCGGGTCTAGGGAACTAAACATCATTTGCACTGGGAGTTTGCAGTAGGCGTTTGTTAACATCTGTGCTATTTGCAAAGGCAGTAATTAAGGAGGGTGGTGTCCCAGGTGTTGGGCTTTTCTTAAAGAGCTTTTGCTTTGAAGTAACTTTTGCTTCCATTTTTAAAAATGGAATGTCTGGAGAGGAATATCATTAGCTGTGCAGAGAAGCTGACTGTCTTCACAGAAATACGGGCTGCTTTTTATCTTTCTGCTAACATAGAGGTAAGAGAATGAAAACAAAGCAGTAAATGTCAGTATGATGTAAAAATACATTGTTTTGATTTTCTTACAGAGCACAGAAGAGACAGCAGAAGAAAACAGTTTACGAATACTGAAAAGGAAAAACAACAGGCATAAAGGTGCGACTCAGTTTATAGAACAACTACGAGATAACTGCAATCTGTTATGTTGAAGTTCAGAGCTTGGAGATGGTTGATAGCAGCGGTGCTGCAGATGTATCTGTTATTCTCCTGAGATGGGTGACTCCATGCTCTGGCGAGGGAGCAGAAGTCTGATTTGCGGAATGACTGTGCAGGTTTTAATTATGCAGCAAACAAATCTCTGTGCTTTGCCACCCACCACCCCTATCCATAGTGTTAAATTTAAAAGGGAATCAGTCCTCCTTCACCTCGGTCTCCCTGCGCTGAGCCCCTCTGGAAGGAGAGGGGTGCAGTTCTGGCAGGTGACGCTTTGGGTGGCTAATGTGACGCCCATCTACAAGAAGGGTCGGAAGGAGGATCCGGGGAACTACAGGCCTGTCAGCCTGAGCTCCATACCAGGAAAGATCATGGAGAGGATCATCTTGAGTGAGCTCTTAGGGCAAGTGCAGGGCAGCCAAGGGATCAGGGCCAGACAGCATGGGTTTAGGAAAGGGAGGTCCTGCTTAACCAACCTGATCTCTTTCTGTGACCATGTGACCCGCCTTCTGGACACGGGGAAGGCTGTGGACGTTGTCTATCTGGACTTTGGTGAGGCCTTTGACACCGTCCCCCACAGCATTCTCCTGGAGAAGCCGGCGAATCATGGCACAGACAAGTGTACTCTTCACTGGGTAAAAAACTGGCTGGATGGCCATGCCCAGAGAGTTGTGATTAATGGGGTGAAATCTTCTTGGCAGCCAGTCACCAGTGGTGTCCCTCAGGGCTCAGTTTTGGGGCCAGTTTTGTTTAATATCTTTATCAATGATCTGGATGAGGGGATTGAG
>VYZM01005816.1:26721-67515 GCA_013398915.1 Dromas ardeola
GTTGGCCTCTTCTCCCAAGTGAATAATGACAGGACCAGAGGAAATGGTCTGAAGTTGCGGCAGGGGAGGTTTAGATTAGCTATTAGGAAGAATTACTTTACTGAAAGAGTGGTCAGGCACTGGAACAGCCTGCCCAGGGAGGTGGTTGAGTCACCATCCCTAGAAGTATTTAAGAAACGTGTGGATTTGGCACTTCAGGGCATGCTCTAGTGGCAGAGATTGTAGGGGTCTTTTTGTGTGTGTATGGTTGGACTCGATGATCTCAAAGGTCCTTTCCAACCATGAAGATTCTATGATTTTATGATTTGGAATGGGTTCGCAGAGGAGGCGCTGTGGGGAGCGGGGGTTGAGTGGTGACCCAGCGGTGCGAGAGGATTTCAGCGCACTGTGAACAGGAGCTCCAGCTCACTGGGTAGGAATGGGGCTCGCTAAACACTGCTACCGTTACTGCCGCCACCGCATGCTTATCTTACCTTTCGAACCCTAGGTGCACGTAGGGTGCTTAACACAAGATAGTATTTTACCACATAAATATGGTATGGCAACAGTGAAATCAGCTACTGGACCCATCCTTCAGTTCTGCAGTTTTCATATTACCCCAAAAATCCTGCTGCAGTTGCTTGTTGGGATTATGCTGTCACTTGGAAGTTTGGAAGGGGTTAGTGGGGATCAGTCACCTTCCCGTGGCCATGCTTAGTACGTGGGCACGGTGTTGTAACAGTAGGTGGCTGCCTAATGTTTTTTTCTGAATTTTTACTACCACTATAAAGGACAGGGAGCCTAGAAAGAATCCTGGAATACTTGTAGGGCATCTAGTGTAAGTGAAACAACATTTCTTTTCTCACAAATGCCTCCAGTAAAAAGTAACATTTCTTTGAATGGGTTAAGACTGTCAGACTTTTGCGAGCTCTCCGATAGCTCTTTCCTTTTGAACAGCCCATTGAATTGATCTTACTGAAACCTGTCACTGACCTGCTGCTCCGAGATGAAGGAAAAAATATGTAGTTGTTTCCCTAGCGATCCGGATCTGACAAAATAGGCATATAAAATGGGCTGTAATAAACAACTTTGGTGGCTGGATCACTTGGAGTGAAAGTAGCCTTAAATCTCTTAACAAATCCAATACTGATTCACTTCTTGCACCGTTTTCTATCCTTTAGCCTGTTCAGCCCATGGTGTGGTCCTGGGGACTGGAAGAAAAACCAGCATGACAAATCACTTGTATTCCTGTACTAGGGGGTATCAGGAGGCTTTAGGAATGGTGCATTTAGAGTTGCGGAGATATTTGCTTTTGATGAATGAAGACAAATCTAGAACTTAGGTAATTTTATACCCAGCGCAGTGCTTACGTTCACCTCAGCATGTTTTTGTTCCCACTGAAAAGGGCTGAGAAGGTAGCTGGAGGAGCCAGAGATTTGCATAAGTATTTGTTACTGGAAGGGGCACTTAAGCCAAAGCTTTAGTTTCTGGCATGAGCCCATGCAGCTGTGGTCAGGATCACTTCTTTATAAAAGCGTGTGGTTTTGTGTTTTAACAGTCCGAATAGACTTTCTTAGAAAATGCAAGCAAGCTGGGCTTCTGGATGACATATTTGAAGAAATGCTGGACACGCTTCACCTGGCGCAGGAGAAGCTGATGGATGACAACACTTCAGAAACAGGTATGGAGCCCCACGGGGGGACTCCGCTTTCAGAGCAGAAATGCTGATCTGAATGCCAGGCACTCGGCCCTGGGTCACCTTCCTGGAGATACTTCTCTAGTGCTAAGTAACTGGGTCCTGCCTTATTTCTACACCTGCAGAGCGGGTGGAGAGTGAGGTTTTTTTGGTATACCTGTGTCAGCAGAGGGGAAGAGCTGCCAACTCAGCATGCCCTAGTAAGGCCTCCTAATTTTGAATTTTTGAAGCCAGCTTTTACCTGTTGGCATAAGCATAGGTAGGTTCAGCCTGACCTCTTCTCCCAGGCACTGAAGAAGAGAGAGGTCCTGAAGAGAACCAAGGGTTTTATTTGGACCATAAGTCTGTGGTGTTCTTACAGCTTCACAGAGGGAACAGCTCTCTGTTGATACCGGCACTCTCTTTTGAGGGGAAAAATCCCTGAGTATGTACTTTTTAAGTCTTTGGATGATCGGTTAGAACTTTACTGTCAGCTGTTACTGTGTAGTTTGGGGGTTTCATCGGTTTAAGTATCGGCTTGTATGAAGCATTTTGTTTTTGGAGGATTCCACTCTAATGTTGCTTTGTCCACAACACAGTGAAAAAAGAAAATATCAAACCTTCCTCTCCTGTTGTCCTTCTGGCTTTACAAAGTTCTGAATAATACCTTTGGATAAAGAATGCTAACTTATTCAAAGTAACTGAAGCGCATGCACAGAAAGGGGAATGTCCCACCTGGCTGTATCTTCCTCATGAGCAGCTTGTGTGTAAGATGACAGCAGCTGCCAGAAGCAGTAATGAAGTCCATTTGGTCACATTAGGGGTTCAAAGGTTTTCGCCATTAAGCGAACCTCTTAACGGTCGTGCAAACTCTGTATTTTGTTTCATTGGAGGCCTCAGTTATGAAACTGAGGCACAATTCTGGGCTGATTTTCAACATGGAACAGTGATGGCACTGTCCCACATGTCACATGATCTGTCAAGAGGAATTGGTATGGTCAGCCTTGCCGTTACACGTGCAGTCTCGGCACAACGGAATGAAATATGACTTAAGTATATTGCTTATTTTTAAATGGACTGTTCACGTGGTGCAGACCCCAAAAGGGAATTGCAGGTAGGTCCCCTTTCCTATTTTCTGTATAAAACAAACAAACATACATAATAGTTGATCCTTCTTTCTCAGTATAGGTTATATGTGAAGGAAGATGTCTTAAAATCTCAAAAAATCAGTATGATATAAAATAAGTAATTACTGTTTTGTGCTACTTCTAACGTAGGGCTCTGCATTAACATGAGGGTGCTGTAAACCTTTACTAAATGATACTAAATCAAACTTTCTCTTTCCCCAGAGTATGAAGAGACAGTGATGTCACTCTTTGACTGTGGACTGTTTGAAAATATACTGACAAATATTCATTCAGGTACGTGAAAAAAGCTGTCAGAGCAGTAGCTGTTGGTGTGGTTTTTGGCACCAAGGTTGTTCTTCTGAGCATTTTGATAAAATAACCATTTAAAATGAAAATTGCAAGGAACGTTTTTCTCAACGTTATATAAATACTTGAGTAAAAGCCATCGCTGCCTGAATCTTTAGAAATAGAATACGTCAAATCTGGCTGGCTGACCTGAAGAGGGAGGCAAGTGACAGGTTCCACAGCTTTTAAAGACCAAAGGGTCTCCGCCCCAGAGAACTTCCCTCTCCTGCAGGGTGCACTGGTGTCCTGTTTCTGCGGGTTATTTCCCTTCCTTCTCCGCAGCCTCCCTTCCGCAGCTGGCCGGCGTTACAGCGCTGCTCCGTTCTGATGAATGCTGTTCAGGCTGGCTGTTGTGTTTTAGCCAAGAGCATTAAGCGCTATGAGCAGGACTGACCTGGACCTGATGGCAATTGTAAGGTGCTTCGAAAAACAAGCTGAGAAGGCTCAGAGTGAAATGAAAGCAGGGGCAGGAGCGGGTGCTTGGGACCGCCACTGTGGAAGGACACTCTGGGGCTTGGACTCCAGTCTCGGCTGTTGTAAGCAACAAGGTTCAAACTGTTTTTCAGATAGGCAAGTCCCCCACTCCCATTTCCCTCTCTAACAGCAGCCTTGTTCTAACTTCCGCTTTAATTTATCCCTGTGAAAAGGGAAAGGGGGTTTAATTAGCTTATGCTGAGTTTCACCATGTGAAGGTGGTATTTGCTAAAGTTTGCTGTTTCCCCTTCACTGGACTGAGAAAGCCAGGCTCCTCGCTTCAGCCTCCTGTTCTCGCATTTAGATTCCTCTCTTGGAAACGGCAGTGACTGGTGTTGCAGAGTTACCTGACAGAGGGTTCCACCAGTGCCTCATCTGAGGGCATTAAAACTTCGCTGCTCAAAACTCCTTATGTGACACAACCTTGGATCACGCTTGTTTCTTTAAAGGAAATCACAGTTAAGGACGGTTCAGGCTCTGTAATCCAGAATGAACAGGGGTAAACGTCTGGAGCTACTTTTCCCACTCTACCCATTAAAACTTTGGAGACCTCCTTCAATCTCTTCCCCCCCTCCCAAAAAAAAAAGAGAAAAATACATTCAGGTTTGTACAAAACACCTTTTGCTTCTCACTAAAATCTGAACTCTGACACTCACACACTGTGAGGAAAGCTTGTTTGTTGTTCACTAACTTCCCTGCTCAGAGGTCACTGATGCCTCTGTGTCTTTTGTTACTAAACAAAGCAAGTGCTTCATTTAGCAAGTTGCAATTAACAATATAACAACTATGGCAATGCTGCCGAATTCTAGCAAGGCCTGTTCCTGAGCTCTCACTGAGTTCAACAATTTTTAACCCTAATTAGGAAAATGGAAGCAGTAGAGAGAAGCAGAAGCCCAGTCAGGCAGGGCTTTGCAAATAGGTCAGGACCTGAGTGAATCCCCTCAGCACGCTGGCGATGACTGTTTTGCCAGAAGCAGGAACATTAAATGCTCTTGAGTCATGTTTTTGAGAATCTAGCTGTTGAATGCCGTTGTTCAAACCGTCTCTTTCTAGGTTTAATTTTGTTGTTGTTGGCTAAAATCCATTAGGCTTGTAAATTTGCTTGAAGTGTGTAATTCAGAGGTGTTATCTTTAAAGATTTAAAATGCGTCTTCATTGGAGGATACAAATGGATTCTGAAAATGGAACTGTTAAAGCTCATATGCCGAGTAACAGTGGGGTAGTAACTAAACTAGTAATTTTTACGTTTGCTGTGATGGTTTAAATTAAATCTATGATGTAGCTAGTTTTGAGATGATAGTATGTAGATGACAAAGAATGTAACTCTGCTGCTTTGTGTTTTCTTCTGACACTCTGATACTTCAGCTCGTCTCGTTCATAAAACACGGTCCATCTGTGGTGCCAGGCTAAGGACTTTGCTTCAGAAAGGCAGGGTTTTATTGGAGGTTAAACTAAGCATCGGTAGCCTCTGCAGTGCTAATGCATTTATAACATGTATTTCAAATTAATAAGCATTACCTATGAATAAAAGCTTTTATCCCTTTCTTTTTCCTAATAGGAACAGAGGAGAAAATCCAGGAACTTCTGGAAAGCAGGAAAAGACTGGATAACAAGATTGAGCTACTGCAGGACTTAAAAGAAGTCGTCCTTCCTACCCAAGAGAACACCGCTAGTACATCTAGTACGGTGTCTGACTAACCCTTAAGTCTCTCTGTAATGATGTCAATATTTAGGATTTTCTAATGATAGAAACCATAGAGCACGTCTGGTCAGTGTCTAAGTAATTCCCTCCCCTCCCTGCAAGATAGGGACGCAAGCAGGAACTGTGTGTATTTTACTCGTTTTTATACCTCACTGTTGCAATAATTTTACGTTGTCCCTCTCTTTACATTTTACCACGGATCAATGAGGGTTATACACCAAATTTAGCTTTTTTTAAAGCTCAGCAAAACCCTCCAATGAAGACTTTTTTTTTTTTTTCTCAAAACCAAGACAGCGTGAGCTGCCACAGAACACTTGTTAAAGTCACTTTAACTGTGGGAGCCCTCTTCTGTGTGCGGTAGCTGCTTCACCGTCTGCATCTAGACGGTGACGCTCTAAGGATCATGTTGCTGCTTTGGCTTTCCAAAGAAGATAAATTAGCAGAACTTGCACTCAAAGAAGCCTTCTGAATTACAAACAGGAGTTGGGTGGGTTTTTTTAATTAAATGATTCTTGATTGACTGCTTAATGTATAACTCGTTCTGCTGTAATGGCAGTGGTGAAACAGTGTTTGAAGGCAGACCAGAAATGGTTGGGCATTGTACTGTATAAATAATTTGTACAATGTAAAATGGATCAAACAATGAACTGTATCTTCCTTTCTCCATTAAGAAAGGATACGACTTCCACGTGTTTTGTCTTAAAAAAAAAAAATTTGTTTGAATACAGAAAAGCATTGTTTAGCTACAAAAGGGTAAGTTAACGAAATAAAATGTTTTTCAGAACGCTGCGTGTTTAGTCGTGCTCGCTAGCCCCACTGTTGCATGGGCCGTGGCCGAGGAGGGGGGATGCTGTCACGCTGTCTTTTAACTGCACCGTGGCTCTCGGCCGCAAGCGGAGCAGGACCACAGTGATCGCGTCAAACACCGCTTGTCACAACAGGCTGCAGCACCATCCTGTTAAAACAGCTGTACTCCATGGCTGGTAAAAATTCGTAACTTGAGCTTGTTCTGTATGAGGGGGGAGATCAATAAGCACAGAATTAACAACTTTCGAAACATAAGTTCTTGAGGTAGAACTCTTAGCTGTGCCTGATAGTACAAAATACTAATATTTTTACTTGTTTATACAGTTCTGGCCTGCTGTCCAGGACTAGCAACACCACCAGTTTACTGCCTGAGCCAAGGACTCGCGTGCTGCTCACAGCTACGCTGCCTAGAAAAGTCCCACCTAAACCAAAAGTGTATTAACATGGAGCATGTTAATTCAGTAACAAAGACAGATGCAAATGCACTGTCCTGGAAAAACACACTCAAGTGAGCTCTTTTTTCCCTATAGCAGCAATCCGAATTACTGACAGCAGCTTAGAGGACAAGTCCTGTACTCTTCTAACCCACCCCCTGCCAAGCTCAACCTTTAGTCTAGTGTCAGCAATCCAAAACACATTGTTTATTCAAAACATTTATGGCACATTTGGAAGTATTTTGTCAAGACTATCCTAGCCTGAGCTCCCAACGTCATGCTACAGAAGCTCCCTGGCCTCTCTCAACAATACAAAATTCTAGGCTTTGCAAAACTTAGCAAAGTCATAACCCCAAAACTGACCTTTAGTTCAGCTAAACTTCAAATCTGAGGTTCCAGGTTCTCTGCTCTACCCTGGATTTGGTGGGGCTGCAACGCTTTAAAAGCACACACTAAAAATAGTAGGTGTGTACGTCCATGCAAACCTGCTGTAAGATTACGGTCACATAACGAATTCTTAGTGAAAAAAATAATCATCAGACCTATAGACTGTAGTCACTGAGGTCTATATTAGTGCCCACAAATGAATTTGCTGTTTTCCGAACTTGAGATGATGGGTATTTGTCAAGCACAGTGAAATCAGCAGGATTCAGTAGTACATGGGCTGGTTTTGGCTTTGTTGTTTGGGGTGGTGTTTTGGTTTGTGGTTTGTGTTTGTGTTTTTTTTTTTTTTAAATCATCAACTGATATGCTGTATGTAATACAAAAAGCTTGTAATTTCCTTCAAAGTCCAAAGAAATTCGCTGGTGAACAGGTACAAAAAAAAGTGAATTTTATTACATATAGTTTAAATTTATACAACACTTTTACATGCAAAGCCCCCACTTTCAGAATGCCTTCCCCTCTGTGGCCATGTGCGCAAATATGACCATAGGGCAATCAATCATGTTTATAAATAGTGAGTAGCCCAAGAGCCCTTTGAGCTCTCCTGCAGGGCAGCAGGCTGCACGCCAGGATCTCCCCTTCGAGCAGGGACACCTCTCAGGGCTACTCCTCAAGGCTGAGAGAATCCTTATTGCATCAGATAATCTGTAAATGAATTGGGAATAAGCGCGCTGTGAAACTTTGAAATCTTAGCTAAGTGATATAAAGGACTGATTGCACATACATAATCCTTCAGACATAAACTGTTGGTCAAGGCTGGGACTAGGAGTGGATCCAGCCACACCTCGACTCCTCTCTGAGGAGGAGTTTAGAAACCAAGGGGGTCCTTTCTGAACCTCACGACTCAACGGGAGGGTCTCCCTGACAGACTGTCTGACCCAGTCCTCTGTGCAATAAATAACCAAATGTACCGTGCCATCGAATCTTGTTCAACCACTGTCACATTTACCATGGCACTTGGTTAACTCACTGTTTTATATCAATAAAGTATATTGTTGCTTCCCTCTTATGAGTGAAGTGCATGACTCCATCCATGACAAATTGGGGTAGTCACGATGGCAAGCAGTATGGCTGATTATTTCCAGAGGCATGGAGTGAAGAGTCCCAGCTTCTTAGAAGCACGGGCTCGTGACAGTTGCCATAGTTGGGAAGCACCAAGTGCGCTCTCTACAGCCATCTCAAAAGCCACTTGCATACAAGCCATGCACAAACAAGGCCCCCATAATGTTCCACTATCTGCTACATTCGATTTCGCAACGTTAAACCCACTGATGAGAGGAGCCCCAGCAATTCTTAAAGCCCATCGTGTTGCAAAACAGGATGAGACCAAGAAAGACACAGAACACAATGAGGGACTAGGTGATTAACGCTCAAAATGCCTGCAAGCAGCCCCCTGTGTGGGCAGAATTAATGCACGGCGCTGCTAATTACAGCCCTGAAATGGCCTGGGGCGTGCACCAGCTGGAAAATAAAACCTGAAGCCTCAGGAAGATCACAACATTCAGCTCCTCCAGTGCCCGTCCCCAGAAAGGGAGACAACCCCTTCCTCCCCCTGTAGGAAGGAATTGCAGGGCATGAAGCCAAAACTGACACGAGTGATGTCTGCGAGGCAATTGGGCCTGCCTGTCCAGAAAGTGGAGGTTTATCAGCGGATAAGTGATGATGGCCCGTATATCTTAATTTGACATTTTTACGGAAGCACAAATTTCAATACTAACAGAAGATGCCGAGAAGCTGGGCGTGCAATCCGGACGGCAAAGAGTTAAGATTACCAGTGTGAATGGTGCAAGTATCGTGTGCCAAACTGCCAAAGTCAATTTATGGCTCCTGGGTGAGAAGCGCATGTCGACTAATCGCTTTGCAATTGAAGCTCATAATGAAAGTATTTTAGGTTTTGATATTTTAAACGGACGAAGCTGGCGCATGACGAATGGCAGTGTGCGGTCCTTCGGCTCAAACATTGACCCCAACCCCGGCAGAAACCGGGAGGCCACAGTGCGGGTGCTTCACACAGCCCCTGCACTCCCTGAGTCAAAGATTACTAACATACCGCAATAGCACAAAATGGAATTTCTGAAGTCGTAGCTCATTTGGAGAAACGGCAAATTATCTCCAGAACCCACCCCCATGTAACTCACCTGTCTGGCCGGTTCAGAAACTCAACGGGAGGCGGCATTTAACAGCTGAATGCCAATACGGCCCCGCTATCGGCTGCTATATCAAACATTGCAAACTTAACAGCTACTTTGCCAGCAGCTGCACACCCACGGACAGCGGCGCTGGATGTAAAAGGTACGTTATGTTCTTCATGGTTCCCTTGAAGGGCGAGGATAAAGAGAAGTTTGCTTTCACTTGGGAGGGAATACAATATACTTTTAACAGACTCCCACAGTACCAGCATTCACCCACGATTGCTCATGCCGCAGTTGCTGAACTTTTACAGTCTCACTCCTCCCCCAGGATGTCACACTGTACCAATGATGTCCAAAAGAGCTAAAAATCTACAAAACTGAGCGACTGTGATGGCCTGCTCTGAAACCATGGCAACGGGAATAAAAGTCCCTAAAACAAAAAGCCTGTAACTATAAATAATCCAATTTTGAAGTCAGCCATTGTTCCAATTATAACCCCAAGAGAAGAGAAGGTTAAACAGTAACTTAGTGGTAGCTGATAGGATGAAGGTATAACCTCTAGTTAACGTAGATAATTTTAATACTAAAAATCACATCTCTCGGAGGAGATTTTGTATGTAAATGTAAGACCACCTTAGTATAACGATCCAGATAGAAATTGGGACATGTACAAACGAGTTTTTGTTATATAATTACAAGTGACCAATCAGCTATTTTAATGTGATTTCTTCCTCGTTACCTTTTTGTATAAAAGGCCCTCGGTGTTTCTGAAGAGGTGTGCTGGCTGCGTTAGATGCCTGACACCCTATTTGTTCTGCAGAATTGAAATAAAGACAAATATCTCGGCTCAGTGTGTTGACTGGCTCTTGCACACCGGCTGAAGAACCCTTCTTTTTAGGGACAACACCAATATATAGGTGATATTCTGATTGGAGGAACTTCACCTGAGAAGGCGGGGAAGTGGCAGCAGCAGTGTGGCAAGCACTAAATAAAGCAGAAAATGAGATTCCACCCAGAAAATGGCAGGGACCAAGTAAAGAAGTACAATTTTTTAGGTACTTGGTGGATAGCAGGCACTGCAGTGATTCCTCCAGATACCTTAAGAAAAATTGAGGCGCTGCAAATGCCCCAATCAAGGAAGGAGTTACAACAATTAATGGGAACTTTAGGATACTGGGGGAAGCATGTGCCTGGATTTTCTATCATTTCCTCTTGCAGAAAGGCAAACCTCAACAGTGGAAAGTAGAACATAATGAGGTGGTCAAAACTCTAATTGAAGAATTAAAAACATACCAGTCACTGGGACCAGTACACCCCCACAACGCTATTACAGCTAAATGGGGTTTTGCTGAACATGCTACTTACTATACCTGTTCCAAACTGGCCCTGATGGGCCAAGAAAACCTTCATTGTTTAGCTCAACCGCAAAGAAACAGAACAATGATACTCGGAATGGGAAAAGGGACTTTTATTTTTAGCAATTGAGAGCAGTTTCTCACCTTTTAGCAGTTGAGAAAACACATTAGGGACCTGTGCAAACTAGAGGAACATTTAATTCACTAGAAGCAATCCTAAAGGGGACCGTTCCCAGAAGGAGTTGCACAAAAACCCACTATCAGAAAATGGTATTCCTACCTAACGGGAGTTGCAGAAAATACACAATTAACTGAAGGACACACTAAGGTCTCCAAATTGCAGATGCCCATAAACGACCCTTTAGCATTACAACAGCCTTTTAAACCTTCACCGGTTCTGGATGCACCACCCCTCACTGAGGGTACACCAACAGAAAACATTTGGTTTACGCATGCTTCAGCAAAAAGAGTAAACAGTAAATGGCAATATAAGGCTGTTGCATTGGATATTACCGCTGGCAAACAAGTAATAGGAGAAGGTGGAGGCAGTGCACAAGTAGGAGAAATAAGAGCAGTTATTTTGGCAGCACAGAATGACGCAAAAAATCATGTATGTAGGCTGTTAGGCGGTGTGGGCCAGTGCCACACAGTGGCTCTATCAATGGGAAACTTTGAATTGGGAAGTAAATAGATGCCCAGGTTGGAGAAATAAAGACTGGCAATTATTACTAGAAATAGCCAGCGAAACACCTTTCAAAATGGGATGGGTAAAAGCTCGTGCTAAGGATAATCAACCAGCCACAAAGTGGAACCAAAAGGTAGATGAGCTAACTAAAATTAGGAGAATCACCTTAAATCCTGAGTGGTATCAATTAGAAGAATGGTTACACCAAAAGCCAGGCCACACAGGTGAAGAAGCACTTTGCTGCACAACGTAAATGTTGGCCTATAAACAGAAAAACTCATGAAACTATTCTTACAGAATGTCCCCAGTGTAGATTGAAATTACAAGCAGATCATCCTGCTCAAGCGCCACCTCTACATAGCAAAGACGGGAAAACTTCATGATCTACACGGCAAACTGATTATATTGAATCATTCAAACCCTTGGCAGGATATTGATACATCCTCACGGGAGTGGAAGAAGTCTCTGGCTTGCTTCTGGCTACTAAGTGTCAGAAAGCCAATGGGCGAAATACAGTGCGAGGGCTATTGTTTTGGTTCTCAAATCTACCTACTCCTAATGTTATCCAAAGTGATAATGGCTCATATTTTTCATGTCATGAAGTGCAAGATTGGGCAAAACAAGAGGGATTTAAATGGGTATTCCACACCTCATACTACCCTCAAAATGGTATGGCAGAAAGAGCTAATGGCTTACTGAAAAGGAATCTCAAACCACATGAGGCTCAATGGGATACGAGACTTCCCAAAGTAGTCCATCAATTAAGTAATCGATACAGCCTACTGGAAGTCCTGTAAACTGAGCATTCTTTGTAAAAACCGAGCTCAGCGCTCCAGCTACTAGGAAAAGAGAATATTCGACAACATTACAGCCAGGACAGCCTGTGATGGTCAATCTGCCATCCATCTGTACTGTGCCTATGACTTTAACTAAAGCTCGTGGCCCACTTGCCTGGGAAGCTACCGACAGCAGTGGTACAAAACAGAATTAGTGCACGATGGATTTTTCCTTATTTTTAACGGGAAAGGCTGTTCGGACTCTCCCCACCAAAACAAGTCTCTATTTTCTCTTACAGCACCCTGCAGGATGGCAAATGGAAATGCTGTGTTCATGTTCCTGTTTCAAACCCTAATGATGCTGTTCCTCAACCTGTGGTCAAAGAGCCCTAGAGAGGCCACGGTCTCAAGCTTAAGTGCACCGAGAGTATGGGAACGTACTCTAGTAAGGGAGATTTAAACCTTTCCACCATGGTCATACATGGAACTGGAATATACTTAGAAAAATAATGGAGCTGGGAGAAAGATGAAGCTGATAAAAAAGTTCCCTGACTTCAGAGAACCAGCAGCAAAAGAAATTGAAATAGGATGCCGAATGATCAGTGGGTCTACCCATGAGAAGGCATCTCAGATTTCAGTGTGCAACATTACATCAAGTCCAATAGCCAAAGATACGAAACTTTGTGCCTCTGACAAATTGGACTGTTAGTACAATTTTATCTTAGTACAAACTGTTTTTGTAGTCTGCCTCTGGGCTCACCATAGAGTGGGACTATAATTTAAATTTAAAATAGATGTTACTGAGCCTAGTACAACAACATCCACCCTGATTCTAAAGGATAACAAAACTGTCCCCACAAATTTCTGAAATTGGACTGTATGTGTCCATACAGGCCAACAACGAGTGTTATTTAATCCACCATGGTCTCTTAAACAAGTAGAACTATTGATGCAAATTAATATATCTACAATCAGACTGACCTGTTTCACCATTCCTAAGTATGTCCTATGCAGGGTCATTAGCATGGTTACATGGGCAAACCCTCACCTCTCGAAGACAAACAAGGAGAGATGTGATTGGTACTATAGGGACAGGATTAGGAGTCTTAAATAATATAGATGCCAAAGATACCTCTCTTATGAAGAAAGGCTGAGGGAATTGGGTCTGTTTAGTCTGGAAAAGAGACGGCTGAGGGGTGACCTTATTAATGCATACAAATACTTAAAGGGTGGGTGTCAGGAGGATGGGGCCAGGCTCTTTTCAATGGTGCCCGGCAATAGGACAAGAGGTAATGGGCACAAACTTGAGTGTAGGAAGTTCCACCTAAACACGAGGAGGAACTTCTTTACTTTGAGGGTGGCAGAGCACTGGAACAGGCTGCCCAGAGAGGTGGTGGAGTCTCTGTCTCTGGAGACATTCAAAACCTGCCTGGATGCGTTCCTGTGCAACCTGCTCTAAGGTGACCCTGCTCTGGCAGGGGGGTTGGACTAGATGATCTCCAGAGGTCCCTTCCAACCCTATGATTCTATGATTCTATAAAGTAGTCGTAAATAAACTGAGCACAAGAACAAGTGACTTAAACAAGTCAGAACACCCACTGCGGTCTTCTCTATTAGCACTGGGAACTAACCAATGGCTCTTATCTGATATATTGCTTCCATAGAAAAGAATTAATGAAAGGAACCATCAATTGGTCGCGGCTGCACTTCGTGCAGCCCCAAATAATGTTTCTCTAGCTCTTAATTGTATCCAAGCTCAGCTGCAGATGCAATCTATGGTAGCAGCAATTGTAAGAGAAGCTGAAGAGGCCACCTTACCCACTGAAATTTGAAAGGCAATTTGGGATAATGCAACTGAATTTGAGAAAGAATTCCAGGCCTAGTGGTATTTAGTCAATTTCACTCATGCCCCCATCAACAATAAGACCAGAGCTTTTGTCTTAACCATATGCAATGCTTTAGGATATACCCCATTCCCCATCATTGTGCTAGGATTAAATCACAATGGAACTATATCCATCACAGCACAGAGTGTGGGCCCAACAAAATGGAAACAAATGGTAAATTGTTGATGTTGCCACATGCATTGTACAGGAACAACAAGGATTTATTTGTGACAGTAACACCATCAAAGCCCAAGACATTTGTCTTGACACTGAACAAAGTGTCTGTCATTTTGAAATACATCCTAATGAAACCCCTGAAACTGTGCTTGTACCTATTGGAAAAGGATGTGTTTGTATGAGAACCCTTTGTGATTTTATATTGGTAAGATAACTTTGCTGTAGATACAAGCAATCACTCAAATATTTGTGTTTGTAACTTTACTAAAATTATGGGATGCGACTTTAATTATTCATCTCCTGTTATGTCTTACCAATTGTTACAATCAAATTATACATTGAGCCAAGTTTTATTGCATTCCCCCTTCGGAATGAATCTTACATTGGTGAAGAAACTACTACAACATGATGACCTGTGTCAACTGCTAGAACGTGTCCAAAATCATGGACACAAAACTCTAATCACCGTTCATCATGATACAGAAGAGATACACCATGTCTTGGAAAGAGTGAAGAAGGGTGGAGAACACCATCGGTGGGAAACTCTTCTTGGATGGTCACCAACAGCAACGGGAGTGTTTAATCTTATGCTTCACCCAGTTGCGATTTTACTAACTCTAACTTTAGTATGTTTATTGCTTATAATTAATATTGTATATAAAGGTTTGGTACATGATAAAACAAATAACCCAACTCCACCCACCCAAAACATACAAACTAATACAGGGCAAATAGCAATACTTGCCTATCTACTTGCTGTAGATCTGTAAGCGCATAAATTATCAATACACTATTTATGGCACAGACACAAGAGGTGATCGTACCACCATTCTGTGAGAATAAGACGAATTGACTATAGTCACAGGGTGGAGTGTGATTGTGTGCTCCCTCCCCGCCCCCAACCTGACCTTTTCCCATAACCCTGCGCTACCGATAACCACCGGTGGTGGTCGTGATGGATGCATCTAGTTGCGATGGATGCACCTCTCTCAAAGCAGATTGGGGGGAGACAGATAACAACACAATAGCCAAGGGATAATTTATGGCAATGCGCCCACCTAAGTGCTGGTCAGTGTCTGATTCAAGCCAAATTTGGACAAAACTAACTTCTACAGTCAGTATGCAAATATGACTATGAGTCAATCATCTTACCCCATAAATAGTGAGTAGCTGAAGAGCCCTTTGAGCTCTCCTGCAGGGCAGCAGGCTGCACGCCAGGATCTCCCCTTCGAGCAGGGACACCTCTCAGGGTTACTCCTCGAGGTTGAGAGAATCCTTATTATGTCAAATATTCGGTAAGTCATTAATAGCATGTTAAAATTTGAAATCTTAGCTAAGTGATATAAAGGACTGATTGCACATACATAATCCTTCAGACATAAACTGTTGGTCAAGGCTGGGACTAGGAGTGGATCCAGCCGCACCTCGACTCCTCTCTGAGGAGGAGTTTAGAAACCAAGGGGGTCCTTTCTGAACCTCACGACTCAACGGGAGGGTCTCCCTGACAGACTGTCTGACCCAGTCCTCTGTGCAATAAATAACCAAGCGTACTGTGCCATCGAATCTTGTTCAACCACTGTCACATTTACCATGGCACTTGGTTAACTCACTGTTTTATATCAATAAAGTATATTGTTGCTTCCCTCTTATGAGTGAAGTGCATGACTCCACCCGGGACAACATTACAACTTATATTAAGGTATAGCCAAATACAGAGATTTACTTCCAATTACATTTGCTAATTACCCCTTTCTTCAAAGTCACTTGCACAGGCTTTGAGGATATATTATTTTTGCACACTTTTCTAAGCACTGGATACACTTGGTTAATTACACGCAGCAAACGGGAAATTCATTCACAATCATGCAAATGCAGTAAAAGATACCCATGCCATTTTATTCCCTATAATCCCAGGGAGTTAATGATTTAAGTGACATCATTCAGTGGCTCAGGTCAGACTATTCTCCAACCCCAAAAAGTAAACTGAAAATATAGGTGGTGCTAGAACTGAGATTTTCTAGGCTAAAAAGGTAAGTCCTTAGCACTGGCTTGTGTCCTTTCCACATTGCAGTGTTTCCTCTCTCCGTCTGAAATCTTCAGCTGGTTCCACCATCCAGGTTTGCTAACTGCAAGTGAGTATTTTGCTTGACATTTTTACAACAGCTCACTCTTGAGCACAGAAATCATTTGTTTTTACTGTGCCTTTCACATCTTCCGGTACAAGAGATCAGGTAACACTTGCTTTTACCCGTACAATTAGGACCATCCTGTTACAACTGCAAAAAAACCCCTACAAACGCCCGGAACTTACAGCCTCACTTCAGTTTTTAAAGGCTCCACATTTACTGGCTTTAGCAATGAATTCCTTCAGCAGGGGACCATCCATTTGCCAAAATGCTGTAGTTTGTGTCACTTCCGTCAAATGATTGACACAAAACTTAAAGCAGAATTCCTCTAAGTCCTAAACAGAAACAAACAAACAAAGAATCTCATTATTTTTGCATCCATTGCAGAAAACTACATTCAGGCAAAAATGTCTGTATATACTTTAATTTTGCAGAGAATTAGACAAACACATTACCCCAGTGGCTCTCAATATTTTTCCCCACAGTCATTATGTAAATGCAACAGAAAATAGTAATTCTACCCATATAACGTGGTTATAAAGGGAAAAGTAACTATTATTGGGTTCTCACTATATGGTTGCAGTCACAAAAATCAGCTGTTCTGAGAAATATATATTTTGAGAGTTCTCCCACTTGAAGAGTTTCATCTGCATTCGCTGACAACTATTAAAACCCAATACAAATAGGAGGTCTTGGTGTAATGACATATAACCAAGACTGTGGATTAAGAAAATTCAGCTCTTGTGTTTCATAATATAAACTCAAATCTATACGTAAGGTCGCTTGACTTCCTGCTTAGTTAAGGGCTTAACTAAAGCCTTGAAATTACATGTCACCAGGCTCAATGCAAGCATATACCAACTGGATAGTTTCAAAGCACAGTTTAGGCAGAAGGCCTTTTTGTGCATTAAAATCAGACTCATGTTACAAAGTATTTCACAGATATCCCAAAACTGACTCAAAAGAAGTACAGTGGCACAATACAGCATAACAATTCTTGCAGAAAGTGAGCTCTGGATATTTGAGTCTACTTGGAAGTGCCTTCCATTTAAGGATTAGAAAAGCCTCACAGACAACCATCATTGCACCCGCGTGATGTCAGACAGAAAGGATGTCTAAAAAAAACAAGAGACAGTCATTGTCAATATAAGGTTGACCACAGAACACTTCCCACTCAGATTGTTTCCAACTCCTCTTTTGAGGAGGAAATCTACTCTTCGTGGTACAGATCTAAGATGCTATAAGGAGGGTGCTGTAGCCCTTACAAAATAGCAACTCCCCACCCTGTTCTAATTTCTTCATTGTGTTATAAATGAGTAGAACTCGTACTTTATACATGAGAACACACCCTTCTTTAGCTGCTCAGCAGACTGGGCACTGCAGTAAGGCATAACAAATTTGCAGAGCTCTTTAAGCCACATGAGGTATGAAAGACTAATTAATACTCATGTTTTCACTTAAGGTCAATACTGAAAGCTACAGCAACTGTGTGCCAGTGAGAGTTCTTGACACAACAATAATACAAAAATATATCCTGGCCTAAAACCAGGCATTCTGAAGCTGCAGATCTTGACTTGTGTGGCATCTGTGCAACGAAAAAAGACAAGCTTATTAGAACTGAATACTGAGGGTTTTCTTCTTTTTTTTTTTAAATAACAGAATGAACTAGCATTTTAAACAAAATTACATCATACACATTACAATATTTTGCACTGCTTTATTAAAAAATTCATTTTCCAAGTCAATGCAACAGAAGCATACAATAAACAGAAATATTGTAGTATTAGTAAGTAACTTTGGAAAATTTAAAGTTCTGTATAAAAAAGGCTGAATTTCATTTGCAGATGGATGCCCTCCCAGCACACTGCACTTAATATAGACTTAAGTGAATAAAGGCACAACGTACATCCAATTATTATTTTAAAAGCTACTATAAGAAGCCAGACCTGACCTGATTCCAGCCACTTCAATTCAGTCAGCCACCAAAAGAAAGAAAGTATAGGAGTTTCAGGTCATGGAGGTATTTTAAATTAGTGAAGCAGCTTCTTTTAACCGTTGTCTTCCAGATGTACAGTCCCTTGAAGATACTACATCACCCAAGCAATTTCAAGCCCCCATCTAGTATTACTGCATGTAAAAATCACTTTCTACTCAAACTCAACCCCTCAGTGTCACCCACTCTTTCCTTGATGTAAGCACTTAGGCCTATCGTTCGTGCTTTACTTCTAACTTCATTTAGCTAGTGAGGTACAGCCAAGGCATAGTAACTGGATTTCTTCTAACCTTTACAGGCAGAATAAATCACACACTAAAGACCCATTCCACAAACAATCTTTCAAAGCTAAAATATGGAAGTCTTCCTATCTTCCGTGAACTCCCACCAAAGAAATCGTTATTCACAGTAGAGCTGAAGCCACAATTCAGACACTAACACAGCCTTTTGGGTAAGGTATATCAAACAAGCAACACGCTACAAGGTTCTAAAATAAGTTAGGGCATCTGCATGCCAATTGCTGAATATTAAGTACAAGAAAAAGCAATGAGTTGATTTACTGAGTACCAAAACTGCTTTATAAGCATAAGTAGCAAGTTATAAACTAACCAGTCACCAAGTTGCAAACACAATGCACAGATACTATGCCGAACACAAATAGCCGAAGCAAGCCCAGGAATACTTCCTTATTAGTTCACAAAGCAGCAGGTTAGTGATCTAGTAGTGAAATCGGACATTATGCAGTAGGGAAGTTTTGCTAGCCTTCTCCCCTTTTCACACAGTGTTTCTCTGTCTTCAAATTTTATTAGGCCCATAAAGTTGTTCTTATCCTGCCATTTCATTAGCATACCACGGAGACTGAAAGCCTGACTGTAGCTAAACAAAATAAACAAACAAAAAAGCCAACAAAAAAACCCACCCTGCCAACCAAAAAAACCCAAATGCACTCAGTCCCCAAACCTACCACCATATGACATCATACACACACCATGCAACCTTACAAATAAGTAACTTAAAGCTTACAAGTCTGATTTTCATAATGTTATGTCTTTTGCTTTGTATTTAAACCTTTCCCTTGTTTCAGAGTTAGTATTTTTATCCTCAGAAATTTTTTGTTATAGTTTCCCTCTGCCCCACAAAATAGTAATTCATGAAGCTTGGCACAGTGTCATAACCTTTTACCATGAAATTAAGAAATGCAAGCATTTACAGATACCGAGCCTCAGCCTGGGACTTAGGTCTTTTGATATCTGTGTACTAGTTCACCTTGACAGTACTGGTTTATGAAAAGAAAAAAAATAAAATAATACATCTCTCATCACAGTTTTTATAAGTCCAGAATTCTCAAATTATGAAAGTGTCAAATAGTATTATCTGATAGTAAGTGAGAGAGAGTTTATATGAAAATATAACTGGCTGCTTTTCTCCATAGTTTAAGTCAGAAAGCAGCCACCTACTTAAGAGACTGAAGTTTAGAAGTTTACCTCTGCATCGTATCTGACAGCAGCAGAGAGCAATGAAAATGCATTTTCCACAGTAATTCCTCTCTTGATAATGTGTTGACACAGTTTTTTCAGTCTATTTTCACAGTACGAAGTAGCCAAATCCAAAAGCCCTGCAATTAAAATGCCATTGTGTTAGTTTGTTGTAACGATCTCTGCTCTTTCAACACCAGTTGATGCTCCTGGGGTACAGTTGCATCTGTAGTCTGTATGCAATGCTCTATATGTCTACAACATGGTTTTTGCAAGTAGGTCGCTATTCAGAAAAATTTATTTTACCATTACACAGGAAGAAAGGCCTTTTATTACCTCAAGCCGCAATCCTGTTAATCTCTGTAAATACGCAAGCTGTTCCACTGATTTGCATACCTAACTGCTTGCAGTAGTACTGTCACAAAACAGGCACCACAACATAAGCAAAAAGCTACCGTTATAAAAATCTATGCTTGAATTACAACTTGCTTTTTGCTCTGCTGTCCAAGTTTCCCCTGTTAGATCTATTGAGATTCTTTCATATTATCCTAAACAATAATTTACTCAATTTAGAAAAATATGCAAGTATTTTAACCCAGAGAAATAGTTTCTCTCCCAACCTTGAAAAAACTGCTTATAGTTTATTTCTAAATATGCAACACTTTTGCTGTAGTAAGTTTGCTACAACAGTATCTGAAAGACAGATTAATTAATCACCAGTAAAATGCATTGTAGGCTAGACTAGAAGCCTACATTAATACATTTATTCTGCATCCTCTGTCTCAGTTTTTCTGGATGCTGCTTTCTAACAGAATTGGACCATAAGCAATACCTATGGCATCTTCAGGCGGAAGGTCAACACTGTCTGTATACAAGTACTCAAGAAAGGCACGATACACAGGATAAGAGAACTGGTCTATTTCTATCACTTCCTTCATATCCTCATTCCAGTATGACTGGAACATGGTTCTGAAGTGTTCACACCTAAGAAACAAAGACATTATCTGGAGCACTATTATATGTACACAAGAACAGTACATTACAGTCCCCCTGAAATACGTATTTGATACACACTGCAACGTTCACAAATATTTTACCACACCCCGGCACAGCCAGTGGTCCACACTTTGGTTCCTAATAGTATGGGCATTTTTATAGTTGTGCATCAAGGTAAAACTCTTATTTGATCTATGCTACAGAAATGTCCGTGTACACATTGCAATCAGACAAACTTAACAGAATTTATTATCCTGGAAACAACAAATAGGCTTAGTGAAAACTGAATATGGACCATTTTAAGACAGTTTTGATTCAACTCCTTTTACAATCACTTCATTTAAAGTGACTGTTGGTACATACATGCTACAGGTTTAGGGGTCCCTCCCTATCCCTCACTTTCTCCCCCTCCCTTACATGCAATACTAAAAGGTTATTCTGTATAAGCAAGAGCTGTAAAACGTGACCACTACCTGATTTTCAGAACAGCTTTGTGGACATGGATGTATTTTCCATCCACACGGAACTTTAGGTCTGAGGTTTCTAGGCTGTCAAACTCTTTCTTCAGAGATTCTGCCACTGTTAAAAAGTCTTCATGCTCTACAGAAACAATTTTAAAACAAACAAAACAAACATGTTAAATACCTCAAACAGAACACACACATCAGTAATTAAAGCTAGCAGCTCAACTAAGAGCATGTCAAATAAAATAGGTCAGTATCAGGGCTCCATTGGCTTAAGCAGTGAAATGGGAAGATGGAATTGATCCAATACCATTTCCTGTTGGCAAGGACTGCCCCACAACAGCTACAGGGAGCAGAGGTCAGCAGTTTCCCTTCCAGCTCATTACACAGAGGTAGCACAGCAGCAAGAAAAGTACCTGGAGAACTTCCTCTCTCATTCTCTGCTTGGGCACCACCCATAAAATTGCCAGCCTCCTGGCAGCTCGGTGCTACTGCTGGATTGGCTCAGCTCTGCAACCTGCAAACTGCTGGTAATGGGAGTCTACAGCATCACCTGCAACTCGATTGAGACACAGCGTACAGTACTTCAGCTGCACTGAAACGGTGTGATCTGAGCCTAAATAGTAAGAAAACATGTCACCAATTGGTCACTTGTTTGTGCTGGCAGATTGGATATAGCCTGCAGGTTGTCTGTTAAAGTCTTTGCCAGGGCTCATTAAAATGAACTAACACCATTAAACTCAGTTGTCAGTTATGACAATAGAAAATCCAAAAGCAGTGCTGTTGAAGAGAGACAGTAGATACTGTGTTCTTGGTACAACCAAGGACACAGGACTTCAGCAACTTGGAAGCGGATTAAAGCTCTTTGACAGTTCTTTATATTAAGGCCTATAGCACTGGTCGCACAGAGGTCCCATTCTGTGTCTCTAGAAATCATACAAGAGTTGCAGCACAAGCTGGCTAAGGCTTGTGGTGAAGCAAGAACTCTGAAGTTCTAGAAAGCCTAATTTAACCTACTATTTGAAGCTTCTGTTGATGCATCTTAAAAGTGTGTTTCAAAACACATGGTTTATAAGAAACAAAGTACGGAAAAGAAAAAAATAAGTGGATTTCCATTATAAGGGGATGTGATCTTTCTCCTGTGTCCCACAGAACTGCCTATTGTTCATCCATATATGTAGGGAAATAACGGAAGACTGGCGAGGACTGCAAACACGCTCAAGTGACTTGCAGCTGGGGTGTCGAAAAACACATATATCATACTAATTGTTGTTTAGTCTTGTGTGTTGAACAAGTAGAATGCCTGTGTTTAGATAACGTAGGCCTGTGATAGACTTAGAGGCACCCTACTGAACATGCTTGAGATTCCCGCCCTGCTGTAGGAAAGATCAAAGCACAGTGGTAAACTAGGCCTGCATGAATCCTTGGTAAACAGGTGAAAACAGCAGGTTCGGTGATCCTCTAGCATGGATCAAGTTCTGTGGTGCCTGCGTCCCCACCTTTGTGCCTCCGCCTGGCTGCTGCTTTGGGGATCCCCAGTTGGTGAGGTAATGAAAATAAATTTACTCTTTGCATTTCATCCATGGTTTTGTGGTTGTTCCTGTGTCCTGCCTGTGCCAGCTCACACAATATACAATCCACAAATTACTCTTCGCCATTAGGGTTAGCTAAACCATGCTCCAATCCCCCTCCGTCTCCTCATGTGATTTTTTTTTCTAGGTCATCAGCTTAGCTTAAGCTATGCAGCAGATCAACTTTCACTCCAAATACTTTCAGTTCATTCCTCAAAAAAGGCTGCAGATTTGTGCTTCACCACAGCCAATCCTGAGTCACCAATTCATTTTTTTGGCAGAGCCATCGTAACTGGATGTAGAACAATAACCTTTATACAGAGTTAGCTCTCACACAGCACCATAAAAAAAAAAAAGGTTTTTTTTAAACCTATATGAATAAAAAAGGTGGGGAAGGAAAAAAATGCATATGGAAAATGGAGATTAAAAATGCCCCCAAAAGCAGGATTATCAGAATAAGAGAGGAAGAACCCCCAGAGGCTAAGAAGAATTAAAATACAGGAACAAAATTCAAATACCCTATTATACCCAGTCTGGGAATATTTCATAAAAATCAGGAACCTGAAAGGTACTGAAAATGGGGAGATGTCATTTAAACAGCCTTCACCATTAGCAAAAGGCAACAGACCTGGACAACCACCAGACCTTTACAGAGGGCATGACTAACACATATCACAGAGGATTAGAGAACAGAAAAAGTGAGAAGCGGGATAAAACAAGACTTAGATTTACCCAGAAGCAGGTAACTCCAAGGTAATCTTCTCTCTCTTTAGCAAAACTATTCAGTTTTCCTCTATAGACAAGACACTATTATCTGGACCTTTATAATGTGATAACATGCTAAATGAGAAATTAAGATGGAAAAGCTGGGTTAGAACAAGCCATATGCAAAGATAAAGTTTGAGTCTCGAGAAAGGTTACTTAGGATGTGATCCCTCCACAAAATGAATTTCGTACAGGGACTAACAAAATTAGGATCGGTTGTCAATATGAAAACAGATTAGATCTCCTAAATGTTCTTGAGAACCAAAGTGGCAGATCTGAGATGAAAACACCTTCGTGTTTTCAAGGAAGTGCAAGCTAAGTCCAAGCTAAGCACTCTATAGAATATTTGGGGTCAAATAAGAATTAGCAGCATGAGAATCAAACATAATCAAGAAGAAATGCTTGGGCTTATAGAGACTGCATCCCAAAGTGTAATCCAAGGCAGTATAAGAAGAGAGTTCCTACAGAGAAAACAATTATATTAGAGTATTGTTATTCTGGGACTATTATTTACAAGTCTGCCTGTCTCTGAGCAAAGTCAAACTAAATCCAGTTGAGATAAACGGATGAGGAGAAGGCTGAGGTACTCAACAGCTTTTTTGCATCAGTCTTCACTGGCAACCTCTCTCCCCACACCTCTCAATTGGATGGACCGCAAGATGGTCACTGGGGAAGCAAAGTCCCTCCCACTGTAAGAGATGATCAGGTTCATGACCACCTGAGGAACCTAAACATACAGATATCTATGGCACCTGATGAGATGCATCCCAGAGTCCTGACGGAATTGTCTGATGTAGTTGCCAAGTCACTCTTCACGATATTTGAAAAGTCATGGCAGTCAGGTGAAATCCCTGGTGACTGGAAAAAGGGAAACATTGCACCCATTTTAAAAAGGTAGAAAGGAGGATGCTGGGAAAGACCGACCTGTCAGCCTCACCTCTGTGCCTGGGAAGATCATCGAACAGATCCTCCTAGAGCTATGCTAAGGACGTGGTAGATGCCCTGTCCCTGGAAACATTCAAGGTCAGGTTGGACGTGGCTCTGAGCAACCAGATCTAGTTGAAGATGTCCCTGCTCATTGTAGGGGCGTTGGACTCGATGACCTTTAAAGGTGCCTTTCAACCCAAACTATTCTATGATTCTGCGAAATCATCTCACAAAATGAAAACTTGGAATTCTGTTACTTTACTTTCCTAACATGACACGTGGGAGAGAGATTCGCTCCTTCATATTCATATTGAAAGGGTAAATACAAAGGAGGGAAAGCTAGAGACAACACTTATAATTCAAAGTTGTTAGATACCAAAGTAACAAGCGATAGGAGCAGCCTTCCAAGTAGGAATAGTTTTAAGAGAAAAAAGTTACGTTTAATGATCCAGGAGTCCTTCCCAGTCCTGAGCTGGAGCTCAAACAACACAAATGTAGGAAATACACAATATTCACAGTATAATGGTAAAACAGGGTTCTCTCCGGATGTATACTGGCGTATAATGGTAAAACAGGGTTCTCTCCGGATGTATACTGGCAAACAATCAATCTTGTTAACCCTATTCTGGATCCTTAACTACTGAAGTAGACTGCTTTCTTGAGAAGAAAAAAACCTAGCTAAAAGAGCTAGTTTTAATTGCTGGTTCTCCTTAAAGCAGAAACCATCCTGCTACAAAAGTGGTATCCTGTAGTAAACACTACAAATGTACACAGAGATTACAGCACTGGCTGCCATATCGCAGCTTGTTCTCACCTACTGATAGAAGACGCCACATAACAGCAGGGGTAGCAAAGCAAGCAAACACATCGTCAGTGCAGGCAAAGTGAGTGAGGTGGGGAAGGATCACTGACTGCCCACGGCATTGGCCCCACATGTACACCTGGCCGCTCTGGGTCTTGGCAGCTGACGTGTGAGCAGAGTGGCAGGCTGCAATCTCCACAACCCTGAAACAGAATAAACCTTGTAAGATACTTACAGGTATGGAATCTTCTTAAAGTATAGGACTTTCCAAATGCCTCACCAAAATAACAGCCAACCAAACTATGCATCTATACTCCTGTACGTTTTTCTTTGTCTTGCATGAATGTGACACTGTTTGAATGGATCAACATTTAAAAACTGCAATAACATTTTCAGATGGCTTGTAGATTTTGTTGTAAGAAGATATTGCTTTAATTGTGTCATTCTCATCAGTTGACATTCCTGCTTTTCTTCCACTACCACGGGAAAGGGATGAAGCAAAACAAAGTTTTCATTTTCCCCTTTAAAACCAATGCACATCAGACAACTATTCTCAAAAAGAAATGCTTATGGAGCTTATGAAACTTCTAGTTAGGGAACGGGCAGGAAAGTTATACTACCAAGAATTTTGCAGAGCATTTTTCAGAACTTCTTTCAAACAGATGTTGCAAAATTTCTCTCATTTGGAGATTAAGATCCTATGTATTTTTCAATAAATCCTTTATTAAGAAACTCTTCTGCCTCACCTTTAATCTGGTTTTTGTATGTAGATGGAGATCTGACGTACTGCCTGTATTTCTGACTTCTTACTTTGCTAATTGTTTCCTTTCCTCAACACTGAGATTCAGCGCGGAACATGGACAGTGCTTCATTTGAGGAGAGGTGAATACACACAATTAACTACACATTCTTGAAGAGCTATGGTTAGTTCAAAATAAAAGCTACGCTTTCCTGTTTTTTCTACACACTAAAAATGCATCAGAGGATTTCATGCTTTTGTGCCAGAAACAGATCAATGGGGACAAATAAATGTCTTTCCAAGCAGTCTAAGAATATGCATATCAGAATGTTTATTTTTTTACAGAACAATATCCATGAAGAGTTAGCCTTTTAGGCAAAAAGCTTTTTCAGCATGAAGCCCACATTTTTAAGTGCAAAAATTATTTCAAGATAAAACACAGAAAGAATATACAATCACTTTCAGTATTTGTATCAACAATCTCTGGCGATAAAAGACTAACGGGTTCTTTCGCTTATGAACCTCTATGCAACATTGAGATCTTTCAGCACCTCTATATGAGGCATCATAAAGTAATTATTTTAGGGACAACTTATTCTGCATCATAGCTATCCACCTAAACTGCTTCCTTCCCCAAACTTTCTTTCCTTAGCAGAATAAATTCTTATTTTTAGAATAACTATACGCCAGCATTCCATATAAATGACAAAAGAGGTATATAAATGAAAAGACCAGGAGAAGCAGCAGTAATATGTTTAATGGGAAATGACAGCTCACCCACCTATATACCTGTTTCCAAGGGAGCCAAGTCAAGCAAGATGAGTAAGTTCAAGTGACTTATCTCTCCCTTAGATTCCAGGCAGAAGTTCTATGATATTTTCTCCCTCCTTTAGTCATTGAACAAATGACAGTTTTATTATAATTCCATGCTTGAGTTCACATACAGTTCTAAATACAACAGTTCCCCTTCATTCACTCAAGAAACACATCACTAAGAAAACAAAGCTGATCTATTTGCAAACATACACATTTGTCTTCCAGTGCATTTTAAAAGAATGTTTTATTTTGCTTGGCTAGTGTCAGTTCCTTCACAGACAAGCCACCCTCACCTATTGTGATGGTTCCTTTCTGCTTTCCCCCCACCCATTTTTTAAACTCTTAAATAATCTCAGTACTGTGCAGCTTTTCACTTAACGTTAAGTGTGAGAAACAGGAATGACTTCCCAGAAAGACAATTAAGAAATGGAGGAGAAAAACTGACCACAAGTGTTTCCTAGTTAAGAGGAGATTACAAGTTAAGAGATTTACAGGTTAAGGGATTTATAGACTAAGAGGTTTCCAAACTGAGGTATGTTAATCTACAGGTATACACATGGGCTCAGAGAAAATGACTGATGTCCAAGTCTGTAGGTGAACAGCAGAAGAGCCATCCCAAATATGAGAATGAAAAGGGTGCTGAAAGAGGGCGGACAAGGGTTACAGTTATTCTTTTATGAGTCTAGGAAGCTAAAAAACTACAAACTACTAACTGGTAACTGATAAAAGCAGCATTGTCTGCCCTTGGCTCCAGCAGCCTTGCAAACAGAGTTCTGTTTTCATGGTTAGCTATTCTCAGCCTTTCAGAAAATTGTTTTTTCCTCACATGTCGCTTCTTACAAAGGTGCAAAGGTGATGGCTCCTCTTTTTTTTTTTTTTAAACGTAAACCTCAATACAGCTTGAAAGCTTGGCTTACCACTTTCATAGCTCCAAATTTTTAACAAAAGGAACTATATTTAGAATAGCCTAACACTTAGTCATTGATTATCTCTCAGTATCAGGTAAACACAACCTATGTTTACTTTCAATAACATTAAAGATAGCAAAAAGCACTCAATAAAGAGTAAGTTACCATCTTTTCTTATGCTTTTAACATAAGCAATAGAAAAACAATCCACCAAGCCTACATACACATGCTTCTAGTGCTAGAGACTGCATAACATATGCTCAGACTTATCCATCCAAAAACAGCTTCAGCAAGATTACCTTTCTTTTTCCATCATGATCTGCACCGGGCTTAGCTGGTTACTTTTATTGCCAGTTCCCAGCTGCCCGTAAGTGTTAGCTCCCCAGGCATAGAGCAAACCCTCATCTGTTAGTGCTAGTGTGTGCGCGTAGCCACAGGCAATCTGTAAGCAAATGTATAAGCATTACTACTAAACAAAACAGATATGAGAAACAAAATTATCACACACATTACCTTAGTTCAGGCATTATTCATTTAGCACTATGTGTTATTTCTCAGTACTTAAAGCTAACACAAAATACGTTAACTGTAAGTACTGGAAAGGTCCCAACTTCATTAATTTAGTGTTCATTGGTTACTCCTAAATAATTTACTGCACTCTTACAAAGTCTCCCTAGCCTTTGCTTGCTTTCAATTGCAGACTCTTCACAGAAAGAACAGTGAAATTCATCATCACATCTTGCCATTCTGAAATACTTCCAGAATTTGCTATTTTGAATACTATACAAACTATGAGAGCTGCAATTCAATGGCCAAAAAGCATTCAACCCAAGTTATCACATGAACCTCCACAGAACTTTACTAAAAACCCAGGAAATAACAATTTTTAGTTTTATTCTTTGGCTGGAAAAACACCAAAACATAAATCAAAAAATCCAACCTCCAAACAACCAAACCCACATCCGTGACTCTTAATTTTCCCTCTCCCCTCACTTCTGAAGGGCTAATTAGATATTAATGTAGACTCTAATTTGAACGTCTTGTTCCCCTTCATTTCTTGTCTTTGCCGAGTGTATTTTATTCATTCAGCTTTGTAACAAAGATGCAATTTGAATCCATAGAACAGTTTACTTATACTAGCTAGCTTTAAATCATTCCGAACATTTACAAAAGCAAGTATTTTACAGCTCACTTGCACTTTTTAGAAGCCTAATATAATTTATAGGAGCAAAAAAAATTCAGTATTTGAATTGTGAAATCTAGAAGCAGGTTTAAGTTTCCAAAGATACAGTTTTAGCAGATGCTAGAAACATGAATGCATTTTTGTTTCCATGTTAGACATACCTGGAGCACACACACACCATGTAACGCTGCCACTCTGCATGGTGTTAGTTGATTGCCGTTGTTTCCAAGACCTAGCTGACCATTACCATTGTAACCCCAGCCATAAACCTGATTGCAAAAGGAAAACAAAAGTAAGTCACTTCTCTGTAGAAGTACAGAATGTTTAAGACTTAGTACCAAGCACATATCAAAAAAGTACATCTTCTTAAAAAACTGTACACTATTTCGAGAGCAACATAGAGAAGGTTGAAAGATTTTAAAAATACTGCAATGACTGACTGTATTCAACTTTTCAATCCTGTATTTATCTTTTGAAAAAGCGTTCTAAAATAGATTTGTCTTTGAAGCACTAAGAATTTTGCAATAAACTTCCAATACATCAAAATCTCTCCCACAGTGTCAACACTTTTGTTGACTTTTACACCTTCCTTTTTCCTTATTACTTTTTCTTTTCTTCTTTTTTTTTTAAGAAAACAAGAAATTAGTTATTCTGATCAGCTGATGAGCTATTAGATTAGTTTAAACTGAAGTCCCCAGTTTAGCTCCAATTTCCTTTAGTTTTGTTATAGTGGAACACATCAAGACAAAAGTACACACAATGAAAGCTCAACAGCTTTTACAGTCCATCCAGTCACAATGAAATGCTATGCTCCGAGTTTGGTGAAATGCAGTAAAACTGAGGCGACAGTTCTCACCTAGAAGCAAGGCAGCACTATAAACTTACATGAAACGGAACAGTAGCACAATACTAGGGCAACGTTCAAAAGCTTGGTTTGGTTTTGTTGCTGGCAATTAAGCAATGTGTTTAAGAACCAGGATCAGTCAGCATATTCTGGCAGAAGGATTAACTATTTAATTAATTAGATTTTTTTGAAAGTGTACAAGAGATGTGTTATCAATCTGTTGAAATAAGGAAGACAGACATGCTTAATACCACTGTTCCGATTCTTGCAGTTGCAAACTCAGAAAGAATTATGTTCCAATGAAGTCTTTGCAATAATGATTGTTTAGCATAAAGACAGCATCTTCAGTTAATTGCAGTTTTCCTTAAATTGGTCTCACTTCTGATAACTCAGAAGTTAGCAATATAACTCTATCAATACAACTCTGTAACTTGAGTACTCCATGTCAGCATTTCTCCATGTTCAGATGTTAACTTTCTAAATTTGGGTAACAGAGAGAGAATCTGAGAATGCAGCGATACTTACCTCACCATTGTTTACTACAGCCATGGAGGAGGTCTGACCACAAGCAATGCCAACTACCATTTTACACTGTAAACAGTTCGAAACTCTACGAGGAGTTGGCTGGTTTGCTGTAGATCCAGATCCAACTTGACCACAGTTATTATAGCCCCAAGCATACAGCTGTCCATAAAACCAACCAAACAAAAAATGCAGTTTAAGCCTTAATAGTAGTAATGATAGTAATAAATTATAATCTTATTGTAGTCAGCATCAGATTGAGTAAACTATCTTATTTAATGAGCTAAAATGCTTAAAATTATTTTCAACAGCTGAAAATTATAAACAGCAATAGGACCGATCTAGCAAATATGAACATAGCACTTTTTTTCAGCTTCCTGCTACAGAACCGGAGCAACTGACTACAAGAGGAAACAAAAGGAATATATTTCCATATTAAATGTAAGTCAGACTAAGACAAAGAGCATAGTGAGTGGACTGTCTTTATACTTTCATGATGTTGGAAAAAGGAATGCAAACCAGAATGTCATTTGTTTCCCAGACAAGCTGAACTCCCCAATTTACAGCTACTTAGTTTTCTTCATAGAACTCTAACCCAAGTTATTGCTGGACACCCATCATACCTCTTTTATATTTTTCAAGAGCTGTGAAAGGAGATGGTTTTGTCAGATAGTGTTTCACAATACCAAAACTTTCTTACACAATATTACCAAAAAAGCATCACCTCTGACAGTTCAAAGTTTGACAGTGTCAAACTACTAATAATAAAAACAAAAATACTGGTTCCTTTCATCTAAAAGTCCAGAAGACAGGGAAGCAGTTTGCTATTAAAAAATATTTATAGCTTTGTATTTTCAGTTCCTTCGATTTTTATTGTGTGTATGCACACAAGTTTGGCATAGCTTGGCATAAAACTATTTCTGATAGTTCATTCCCTGGTGCTTCACCCAGTTAAAAAGTTTGTCCTCTTGGAAATACCCAGCCACAGACATGCTAGCCAGTAAAAGCACACTGATAGATAACCTAATCTGAAGTCTGCACATCCTTTGGTGCCAGAAGGCACCTCTATACAGTGACACCAAACCAAAAGTCAGTCATTAGAAACAAACACCTCCCTTGCCACCAAAAGAGTACAAACCAATTACGCCAAGTATTTCCATAAATACTTCCAACTTCAATGCCTCTCTGCAACTCCAGATATATCAAGTCACGAGGGTTTTTGCAGCCAAAACTTTCTGTAAATAAAACTCCACTTAACACATTTTGCTACTTTCAGTATAACCAATTCTGGTACAGATAAAACCTCAGAGCACAAGTAGACTAAGCTACTGCAAGTTATGCTAGGAACAGATTTATAGTACATTAACTAGCCACAATGGCAATCAAGCCGCAAATACCAACTCCATGGTAAATACAAAGAAACTTCCCCGCTTCCATTGAGATTTCAAGCATCTTACATTTATTACAAGAGACAGCATGGCCATCACAGCACTACCACACAGTGGCTGGCACCACTAGTTTAATACACGAACACCCTTGCCTTCACCCACACAAACCAAATTTTATAGTTTAACCAAGACAAACACAACAACATGAACATCTTTCCTAAGCATAGGCTCTCCTTTCAGATATAACATAGACCACTTTAATTAACCCAATGTCTCTTTCCTACCCTCAAAATACTGATTTACTACTTTGTATTGCTGTTGCACTATGATGCCATAATAAACCCTAACACAGACATGCTCGGATTACCAGGATGGAAAGAACCGTAGTTTCCTTTTCCATTGTTTGGAAGGTTTTAAAATTAGAACTCTCTTTTATTAAAGTAGAGCTGAAATCAGGCTTTCCTCCATGCAGCAACATGCAACTCGAATCAGATACACACACACTGGTGAAATCTGACTAACTGGAAACTAATTGTACATGTTTCCCATGACACACTGCCTTAAGCCATGTAATCAAAAAGCATAAAGCAGACTTGGATATTACCAACTGCTCTTTCATTAGCTACACACAAAGGTATTCAGAGGTGTGCACAGTAAAGTTCTTTCACAGTACCAGTGTGGAAACCAAGACGACTACAAGAAACAGACTAAAGGATAACCAGTGAATACAAACAACTCAATATGCCCCTTCAATAACAGATTTGCAAGCAAGTAACAATGTTACAGGTGAAAGAATGGTTTATAAGGTGCAAAATGTAAGTGGCACAGCTTTCATGTCTCACAGGCACGAGACCAACAACAAATGAAAGACATAAAAATTTACTAAGCTTTTATTCTCTTGTTTTTGTGGTTGGGCTGGGGGTTTTTTTGTTGGAGTTTGTGGGTGGGTGTTTTTGGTTTTTTTTTTGAGTTGTTTTCAAGTCTGTTCTGAAGAAAAAGACACCCTAGTTGGAGGCAGCAGGAAAAAAGGTCATGTTGTAATTATATTGCAGAGAAAGAGAGAACTTCAGCCTGCAAGGTCACCTGCACTATTCACTTCAGGAAGGAGATTAAGAGATTTGAACAGGTTTCAACTTACATCCCCATCAAACGACAGCGCCATGGAATGATGAGAGCCACAAGCTACTTCCACCACTTTCTTTACTAACAGGTTTGTGCAAACTTGAAGAGGAGTAATGCCCTGATTGGTTGTGCCATTCCCAAGTTGGCTGTAACCATTATGTCCCCAAGCATACACTTCACCATCTGCAAAAATACTTAAGTTTGTGATAAAAACCACCAAAAATACCAAGGAAGTTAAGATAGACAGAATTCTAAGAAATTAGAAAATGACAACGTGAAAGTGAATGGACATTAACAAACGGTGAAACTATTACGAGAATCTGGCCAAAACCATGACATCTGTATACTAAAAAAATCATATATTTTGTATACAACTATTTTATATGCATATATCACAGTATAACCTCTAGATTTATTGTAGAAATACATGAAAGTGCACAGGTAAGACTGAGTACATCATAAATGATAGAGTAAAATGCTATAGTTGCAACATAATGGAAATGTAACAGAAACATACTTTACCTATTACAGAATACATTTACTTCCACTTAAGACCAATGAGAACCCCTTAGTATATATTACCCAATCAAAAAGTTAATACAATTACACCTTAATCCATTCTTGTTACATGCAAGCAGAACTTAAAATCTGTAACTTATGTTTCTATACTAAATGTTAATTTTCTACCTTCAGTGCAAAGTACAACATGGGGTCCACTTCCATAACTGAGACTGGAAATCTTCTTTCCACATAAGGCTTCCAATTTCTTTGGTACTATTGTGCTCTGATTATCTCCAGTTCCTAAACAATTACTGCAATTCAGTCCAAAAACAAATACCTGAAAAACAGAGGAATACTCATTTCAAGTGATTTATACTCAGGTATGCATAAATGTGGTAATATCCAGACCTCCATAAAGCCAGGACAGTTTTGCCATGGATTCTTGAGGGCCTGAGACTTCCCTCATGGAAGTTAATGAGCTCAAGAGTCAGCATGGGAACACTTTGGAAGTTAACTGATGAGTCTGAATGCACGCCTGGAAGCTAGGCTTCTCATTTTCAGGAACTGTACTATAAAAAGTATTAAATTGTGAAAGCGGAAGACACCACCACCTTTTAAAAGCAGTTTATAAAGAGCAAGCCATAACCTCATCTTCATACCTGGAGTGCTTGCACTTAAATTTCAAGCTACCACAACTTCTTTTCAATTCTGACTGTCTTCAAAAGTGCATGTAATCCATCCTGGCCTTTGTCATTTGTAAGTTTTCTAAATACTCCATCTATATTGTCCCCAATAGACTAAAAAAAAAATACAAGTTACATCCAACATGTTTCGAAATATACAAATTTCACACAATGCTTTTGAGAAGCTATTAATTTACAAGTATTCAGTGGACTCTGAAAAAAGCTAATTGTAGAGTGTATGTTCTACTTTATTACAGCCTTACCTCATCATTGTGCGTTATGTATATAGCTTCATTGGCTGATGTACCAAATACACATGCTTTCCGAATAGATGCTATTTCTTGAGGTGACAGCAAGGTAAATATTGGCCACTTTCCTACATCCACCATGATGCTGCTGTGTGTCATGACGTTTCTACAAGTAAGATGACATTGCTGTAATAAGAACAAAAGCTTATTAAAAGGTTTATTTTGCACTTTCATCAACAGGCAGTAAGATAATCTCCTTTAAATGAAAGACACATGTTGTGTCTCTGAAAGTGTAACATTCTATTTTATATGGAATATGTAACTATATTTCCATGCATTAAGGCGAACAAATAGCAAGTCACTGGTAGAACATTGGAAGAACAGATCTTTTCTTATCAAGATATTTAAGTAAATTGTATTCAGTACAACCAAACATCTGCTGTTCTACAAGCAAATTTGTTAAAAGCTTGTGATCTAGTAAATATTCACTGGTGGAAGAGTGGATTTCTGAGGGCATTTTCAGAGGGAATTTCAGTTGAAATTCTCACTTACAAAATTTCCACTTGTGAATTTTTTTTGGTAGTCGTATAACTTGTATATGCCACGTAAGCAAGCTGTTGATGTATATATGAATCCTGCAAATAAAAGTAAAGCTGGACCTCAAATGATTTGGGTCATTTGAGCATATGACCCACATCTGCCATGTCTTGCGTAATCAAAAGCTGTTCTTATGGTCAAAAACTATTTGTGAGAGCACAAAAGCGTGAGACAAATTAATGAGTTTGTACAATTAAGCAGTGAAACACATCAGAGAAAAGCATTTAAGTAAAATTGTCATAATCTGTTATTTAGAAACAAGCTGGACCACATCAAAAACTGGAAACGTGGCTGGGTATAGATATTATCTGTCAATGAACACAGATGTATACAATCCATCCTTCCACAATGCTCCATCTTCCCAGTTTCCTCAGGGCAATTGCACCAGCTCAAGAACAAAGCTAACAGACAACACAGAGCTTATTTAGGTCTTCAGTCCTTCAGCATATAAAAATTGTAACACCACTCATACCCTGATGGGATTCTGCCACTGACAATCTATGAACCATGCTACAGGGCTATCAGCAATTTTTGTGAAATCTGAAAAGCACTAGGGTGGAGAATTCCACAGAATGTCAGTGACATGATACAAATCACGATAAACCATTTAAAAAAAAAAAAAAAAAAAAGGGCAGCTAAGGAATCATTCAGTGGGTAAGAAATGCAGTTTTTATCCAGATGCCATCCTCTCATTAACATTTAGTTCTTTCCTTTTTGTTTGTTTGCTTCAGTCTATCCCATCCCCCTATTCTTTGCTTTGTTGCTTTCAAGTCAGGCTTCTTCTTGATGATGCCTGGGTATTAGATACAGAAAACAGTGAGAACACAAGAGAGCGTCTTTCCTTTGCTTCTGATGGTTGTCAGCACAGTTTTAAAAATCAAGCAAGACATGGCTTCAGAAAGCTATTCAAGACCAGTGGTCAATCCTAAAATACAGGCTGTTCAGTGCAAATCTTTTTGGAAGGAGGGGGTTTATTATTATTTTTTTTTTTTTTTTTTTTTAAAAAGTTTCAGAAACACTGATGTTGCAGTGGAAGTATGCGTACAAAAATACCCAACACAAGCAAAACCCACACATGTCTCCTTATCAGATTTTGTGACCTTGCTCCAACAAACCCAGCTCTGCTCTATAGGCACACCTCTCACCAAGACCCTGACTTCACTCTGCATTTCACTTTTGAAGCAGGTCTTGAAAACACCAGAAGCCTCCAGATGGCACATTCATAATAGATGTATTTGTAAAACAGCTTTTGAAAGTCTACCTGATGCCAAGACCACAGCAAATTCTACACAGCTAAACAGATTTGAATGCATTTAAGCCTTCTTAATTTCTAGTCCAGTTACAAACTCAGGCTAGTTAACTGCTCAGGTTTGTTACCTCACTTTGGCAAATCTTTTAACATATGACACTACGAATGAAAGGAGACAGCAATGACTTGTTCTTTTGAGCAGACCAAGTAATCATCCCTTCTGACTTTACCTACTTAATTTGCCCCATATAATATACAATTGGCAAGGCATAAACATGTCATAAACTGGACATTAAGAAAAATATTTTCTTCACTGAAGTTCTTTTCAACACATCGTCAGTTTAAGACATGAAGAAAAAATGTTATTTTAATAGAGAATGTCCTAGTACCTAAACATTAACAAGTTTTATAGCACACTGAGAACCTATTCTACTCTAAAGGTAACCAGTTTAAAATGTGCTATTCCCTTTCTGATCTTTGTGCCAATACCAGTAGATAAAAGAAAAGCTTTCACGCACACAAGACTTTCCAGATTGAAGACAATGAACTCCATCCACAGATGAAGAACCTTACAATTTTTGCCAGGTATAACACTTTTATCTAAAATAATGCTGTATATTTCCAATTTCAACTGTTACTACAATCCTACAAAGTTATTTCAAGAGTTTTCCCTAAAAGGTTTTCAATGGCAACTCATCTGCCGCTGGCAGGATAGTTTCTTTAATAAATCCTGAAGTCTCTCCAGGTTTAGCAACCAATAAAAGTTAACAAAAATCCTTAAAACCAAAACCAAAACCAAACAGAAAACACCTCTTGCCTTTTACATAATAGGTACTGTTTCTCCCCAAACATGCAACCTTTTCCCCTCCTCTACAAATATTAACTATTGTCCTTAGATGGTGCCATTTGCTACAGTACCTATCATCATTCATCTGCAATGTTTTTACCATAGCAACAGCAGCTATTTTTGTTTATGTTTATATCTAAATGAGTGAAATAACATACAAACCTGAAAGTGCTGGAGTTTATACATGGACTACTGTTTCTTAGCTTTAACTGTGCATGGAAAGCTTTTTTAACTACTTATTCTCCATTTTTCACATAAAATAAATGTCTCAGCATAAGCACCACCTTCTTCCTCTCTAAAGATGGATTCCTTAGCAACCTTAGCCTATTTTTCTAATAAAAGTTCTAGTTGCCATAGGAAGAGGAAAAAAAAGGTCTACAGTGGGGAAAAAAGCATTGGGGTAATATATATATTTATATACAGTACTGTAAATGAAGATGTCAGTAAAGTAGCTCAGTGTTAATTTTAGCATCCGCTAAGACATACTGCACACTTTCCAAAAGAGTAGACACTCTGCAAAATTTTTACTGACCTCTCACACCAACCACACTCAAACTTCATCCTTATGCAACATTTGTCGGAACATGGGGGGAAGGTGTGTGCAGTTTCTTCCAGGCAAATCCTTGCTACGAAAGGCTGACCTAGGAGACTTCAGTCATGTCATTGCAAGCAGTGTCACAGAAAAACACAGTGTCCTTCACTCACCCTTCCTGTACTGCATCAGTAAGAGAGATAAGATTATTGTTTACTTCTCCTGATAATCATGAGGGGCCTGGACCTTGCTACATTACATACTGTGCAACAACTGCACCATAACTGAAAGTTTGTAAGTGCAATGTTGTAGCAAATGTACCAGATGGAGTCCAAAGTAATTAAGTTATTATTCTGCATGCAAATAGCTGTCTAAATACATTAGCTCTCAAGCTATTGTTTAGATTCTGTATGCAACGTGGCAACAGCAGTTTTAAGGAGTATCTGTCACTTACATATCAACATCTAGATTTTAAGTTAATTGTAACTAAAAGCCTTATGAGTATAAAAGTCATAAGCTTAAACTTGGTGTTCTTGTAGATAGCTGCTTTTAGATACACCGTATGTCACTTTCATGTCTGCTGCATTATTCAGTGATAACTATACACCATATAGCTTTATTTCCACTGCAGAACTAACCAGCAGAGGGAGCTTATATCAACAATACCTCTTCTAACTGCTTTGACATCTTTGAAATTATCCAACAACATCAGTATACAAACAGGAGCAGAAACAAAGATGATTGTTTGAATTTCAGTGAGGCTAAAAATAAGCAAAAAAGGATGACTTGTATAGAAGGAAACTGAACTGGCCACATATTGTGATAAGAAGAAATTTAACTCAGAGCATTGGGGAAACATTAGGGTAAAAAAAATCTAGATCTGCTCACAATTTAAAAAAGCCACATGCTTTCAGAGACAGAAGCCCTTCACAAACTCTGTGCTAAACTGCTGCTTATGCATTCAACTTCTCACTAGTTTGCTTTCTAAAGAAACAGCTGCAGGCTGATTCTCAGTGATATGTATGCAAACATATGCAGGCAAACATATATCCTTGCCTTAAAAAAAAAAAAAAGAAAAAAAAGACAGTGTTCACAAAACGTTTTGTTAAATGATTTTAGATAAAGTTTTACAGAGTTTATAGTTCAGCTAAACGAATCCATGCTGGAGAGAACAATAGCCTAACAATACATCCTACAGGGAAAACAGTACCAATTGTCATCGCAACAAAAAACTAAACTCCTCAAAGATTATTCCCTTATTTGTAAAGACTATTTGAACACAATTGCATGCTTGTTTGTTTCCCTCTTTCTTCAGGCTCCAATGTTGCAGTTTATTCTAGCTGGGCAGACTTACTACAGCACAGAAAGAAACTGCAGGCTCAGGCCTTCATTTCTTCTAATTGTCTATGGGAATTAAAAACAGCAGTGAGAACACAAAAGCTGGGATATCTGGCTTTAGAACAAAAAGAAGTGACTGGCAAATTTGATCCTATTTCAATTTTAAGTACCCCTCGACCAAAAAAGAGTCAAATCCTAGACATAAGACTAATCTTTTCCATGTTTTCTCCAGTTTATGCTTGTTTTTTTAATCTCGTATCTCAGTATTGAGAAAGAACAGGGAAAAAACTCATACTATTGACATTAATCAGATGCAACAGCCAAGTGATATTATTGCAGCTTTCTCCCTGCCAACAAAAAGATATTGCACTCCCTGAAATCATGTGCCTTAACTTACTTTCCTTAGACCTTACATAAGGCAAGAGTTCTATGACAAAATCTGCGTGATTTTTGGATGCCTTATATGAGTAATACAGGGGGGAAAAAACCCTGCTGATCTAAGAACTGACAACTAGACCCCGTGTTTGTTTTGAGTAACCAGCTGAAAGAGATAGAAGCAAGCAAAAAACACCACACAGGTGAATACTATTAAACATAAGACTGTTTTAGCCATAGGAAAAAAACCCTTAGTAGGATGACAGTCATCCACCCACCATAACAAAACTGTAATTACAATCACAGTATGCCTTCTTTTTCTTTCTTTTTTTTTTTTTAAGCTAAGCCATTACTGAACTTAATGAAGCCAAGCACTCAGGACAAGACATTTTCTAAAACAATACCTGTATTTCAATCTGATGCATCCAGAGATAAGCATTCAAAGGAAAACATTCATATTAAGGCTCTAGGGAATTACTGCATCTTCCAAACACTGTTTTTCCTAAAAAAAAATTGTGCTCCAAACACATTTCCATTTACGATGTTACCCCTAGTTTCCCCTAGTTTAAACGACTAAACCCCATTTTATTTTTCATCAGTAGACAACAACATACTTTCTGAAAGAGGACACTTAAACTGTCTAAATTAGAACTCTGCAAGTTCCTTTAAAAAAGTAAACACTCCTTTAATACTTAATTTAGAAGAACTGTATTTGTGAAAAATAGTGAAGGTATTGCTGGCTTTCGCCATAATAACAAGGCTATAAATATTTGATTTATAAGGATAACTAACCTTTAGTAAATTAGGAAACATGAGAAACTTCAAAGATAACAACTAACAGCAGCTATGAAGAAAAACATCCGAGAGAAACAAAGGGAACTTCTCCAAAAGACCCCACAAATGATTAACAGAAGGAAACAGATGCATGGGAGAAGGGAGTTGATGATAATCGATCCTACCATAAGGAAACAGACACATGGGAAAAGGGAGCTGATCCTACCAGAAGGAAACAGATGCATGGGAAAAGGGAGCGGATCCTACAGGAAGGAAACAGATGCATGGGAAGAGGGAAATGAAGATCATCGATCCTCAGAAACAATTGCCAGAAGGAAAAACACAAATAGAAGAGAAAAGGGACTAATGACAATCAATCATCATAAACAATTACTCTGTCTAAAATAGTGAATAAGTATGCAATATTGAATGTATATAAGACGTGGGTGAAGTATTAGCTGGTGTGCCTCTGACTTGAGTCATGCACCCAGCGCTGTGCTTTTGCTTTATTGACTTTGTCCCTAAAATAAAATAAGTGCCATTTCCGTTTAAGGGGATCTGGCTGTTTATTACAGTATTAAAAACTGAAGAAACACTAATTCTTTATATAAAGCCCAGTGAGGGGAAAAAAACATTGTCTAGAGTCCCTGCTTTTTCAGTAAGCGAGACCTCAGCCTTCAGAAAGCAGACAACAAAGGGAAGGATGAACCGAAACACCACGAATCAGGAAAAAAACCTGTATGAAAATACTGTAAGCTACGCCAAGCAGGAAGAGAGACTTCCCGAGATCCGGGCGGGGGGAGGGAGGAAATTCACAGGCGGACCAAAGGAAAGCTTCGCCAAGTCACTCGGGTGAGGACCCTCAACCAAGCCCCGTTTACGTGAGAAGGACCCTCTCGTCCTCCGGGCGGTCACCACCAGCCTGACAGACCCTCGCCGGGGGCCCTCACGGTGGCCTCCCCACACCGCCGACAGCTCCCGCTCCCACCCGCGCCCAGCGCCCCTCACCCG
>VYZM01005816.1:67580-99370 GCA_013398915.1 Dromas ardeola
GCCTCCGAGGTACCCTCGCCACAGCCGCGGCCGTTAGGGCCGTTGGGACCGTTACGGCGGTTCAGCGCCCGCCGCGCTCCAAGGTGCCGAAGGGGTGCGCAGCTCGCGCCGGCACCGCCCACGTGACACCGGCGGACTGCGGAGNGGGCGGAGGATGTGGGGTAGGCAGAGACGAGCGTCACGTGATCTCAAGCCTGGGAGGGGGCACCTCTCCCGCTTGACCGTTCGCGCGCGCCGTCACGTGGCCGCCGGTAGGCGGCTCCCCCCCCAGCCCTCCCTTTCCTCGCCGCCTATTGGGCGCCGTCAGCGTGGCCACGTAACACGCACGCACGAGCCGCCCCTCCTCAGGTGCGGGGCTGCCGCCGGGGCGGCCGTCGGTCGTGCCGTGAGGGGGGAGCGGGCGGTGTCCGGGCCTGCTCCGAGGGCCCACAGACCCCTCCTCAGCCGCGGCTTCTCTTCTGGCCAGCGTCCCCGCAGGCATCGCCCTGAGGGCGCTTGTTTCGTCGCGGGCCTGTGTGAGGCCTCGGGGCTGGGCTCCGTGGCCGACCGGGCCCAACGAGCAGCCCCGCAGGCTGCTGTCGGTCGGTGGGGTGCTGGCTGGGGCAGGCCGGCGGCAATGGCGGATGGCACCTTTCTGCCCCCTGCATCCTCGCTGGCGTGAAGCAGAGGGGAAAATGAGGTGGGGTCGCAGCCAGGTCAGGCTTCTTGCCCTGGCTGCAGCCAGGTAGAATCTCGCAGGGCTATGGCAGGATCTATGCTGGTTATGCTTAAGGCCAGCACTTCTGATGTCTGAAACCAGCTGGTTCCTAGAGATAGTGTTAACGGTCTTCTGACACAGACACATAAAGACTTCTCTCCGTTCATAGAATCATAGAGTGGTTTAGGTTGGAAAGGGCCTTAAAGATCATCTAGTTCCAACCCCCCTGCCCTGGGCAGGGACACCTCCCACTAGACCAGGCTGCTCAAAGCCCCATCCAGCCTGGCCTTGAACACTTCCAGGGACGGGGCATCCACAGCTTCTCTGGGCAACCTGTTCCAGTGCCTCACCACCCTCACAGTAAAGAATTTCTTCCTGATATCCAATCTAAATCTCCCCTCTTCCAGTTTGAAGCTATTACCCCTTGGCCTATCACTCATGCCCTTGTAAAAAGTCCCTCCCCGTCTTTCCTGTAGGCCCCCTTTAGGTACTGGAAGGGGCTATGATGTCTCCCTGGAGCCTTCTCTTCTCCAGGCTGAACAACCCCAGCTCTCTCAGCCTGTCCTCATAGGTTTTTAGCTAGTATGTAAGTACCTGTTAGAACTTAGCATTGACATAATCTTGTCTCTTTACAGTTCTGTGTTCGTACCTGCAGATCAAGTAGGAGACAGAGCTGTGGAGGAGGATCCAGGAAAGGGAAGACTGGAGACCAGCCTTCCCAGGAGAGCTCTTTTGTTACACAAAGTTGTTACCAGGAAATGGCTTCTGCTTTCCTTAAAATTTACTTATTTTCCTGCCTGTGCACAGGGTCAGAAGGCAGCTGGGGTTTGCAGTAAGTGCGGAGCTGATTGATCTGAAACATAAAGTAGTAGCTTAGAGCCCACTGGAAGTATCAATCTATCTTTGGAGGTGGTCAGTTTAGAAGAAAGCTGTTTAAAGAAGAAATTATAATTTAAAAAAAAAGGGAAGAGAAAAGAAAAATCAATTTCAGTACCCAGGAATCAAGTGGGGATGGGTTGCTCTGAGAGAGAATCAGTGATGCTGAAGAAGTTCTGCCCTGGAATATGAGGCGAGGAAAGCACAGCAGTAGGTCCAGGGTAAAAAGAGGTTTTCCCTGCCAAGTTCCTGCTTACTGCGCTGTTGAGTGACTTTAGCTGGCATCAGGAAGGCACTGCTGAATAGGCTCTGCAAATTCTGGAGCAACAAAAGGAGAAGGCGTAAATAAGAAGATATGTGGAAAAGTGTCATCAGAGCCTCCATGGGAAGCCCTGAAAGCCGGAAAGGGAACATGCACAACATTTATTTTCAGCTCGTGTTTGTGGCTACGCGGAGGAATCATCTGTCAAGAACAACTGCCTTTCCTGACATTGCTAGGAAATGGTGCAAAGGTGGAGCTGTGTAAACAGAGCTTTGATCCTATTTAGTACTGTAGAACAGACCTGCTTAGTTACAATATACAGACACCCAGTTGTTTTAACAAGTACTGGAACACAAGCCCCCAGTCAGGTTTTTTATTCACGTGGGTTTAAATTTCTTGTTATTAGTCATCCCTAATTAGTTTTTACTGTGTGCGATAAGTCCTTAAACAGTAGTTGCAGAGAGTTTATACTGTGTCTGAGCTTTACAATCAGCTGAAACAGCTAAAACAGTGCTCTGTATGGAGCAGAAGTAATTTTATAATCTTGCAAATATCTAGTTTCAGTTCTTTCTCTTTCAGTTTGGCTTTTTGTAAAAGCCAGCAATAACCAAAAGCAACATTCCCCCATTATTTTTTCTAGAAGGAAAAGGGATATGAAACCTTATATCCATCTTGGAAGAGTTATGACAGACTGGAAATGTTATGAAAGCATTTAATAGTCCAACCAGGCAAAGCAATTATATTCAGAGACAAGATTTGTAGAAGAAAAGGAATGATTGCTTAAGACAGCATACAGGTAACGTGTAACTCATTGCTAACGTCGGTGGGTTAGCTCAGATGCTGATCCCTCTCTCACACTGGTAGTCTCAGCTTACATCTCTTTTGATAACAGTAGCAGGTGATTATGAAGTGCTTTTCTCAAGTGACCGAACTGCGAACACTTGAGATTTGAAATAGACAATAGCACGGCATGGAATTACACCCCAAACCCTAATGCAACCTGAAGCATCAGTTTCATTGCTAAGTATACATTGTCAAAACTGGAGATCACAAAGATGTGCGTAGTAACAGATAAATACAAGTTTAGGAGAATTTATAATCTTGTCAGTTGTAGATTTAAAAGTCTGTTTTGTATCTGCAGCTCTATAAGTGACCACAAACAGTGAAGAGTCATGATGGCGACTGTCAAGGACTTGTTAAAGGATACTGAAAGAAGAAAAGTCTTCAAAGCATTTCTCTCCTACTCATTCAGCATTATTTTTTCCATCAGCAGTTAACTGTTTTCATTCAGTCTGCACAGTCCTAGGATACGATACCAACTGAATCTGATTTGAAAACAATCTGGAGCTAAATGTCACCTGCATGGAGCTGGCAACGTATTCCAACTCTGTTCCACAGTCCTCACCATCAGCTTTCTATGGATGTGAGAGAACAGGTATACAACATATATGCACAGCTGTTGTTCAGCAAAACCTGTTTCAAAGTGATCCTGCTGCAAAAGTGTGCCAAAGGCCGGAGGGCTCTAAGTCCTCCCCTAATCAAAGCAGGAGCTCTATCTGCGATTTGGCAGGAGCGAGGCTGCTGGAGAGAGGCGCTCCATTGAGAAATGTGTGGGATAACAGCGACACTCTGTGGCCAGCCAGAGAAAATGCAATTTCTGAATTTTCACAGCTTGTCTTTGCCATCATCCGTTTTACCAGGCAGAAAGGTAGTAAAGATCAGTTTGTAGCTTTCATTCTTGTTGATAATTTCCAGTATCCTTTCAATACATTTCCTTTATTTTTATAAAATGTCCTGAACATGTAAGCTAAGACAAAAATTAAAAAAAAAAAAAATAATCAAATGCAAAACCTTGCATTCAAAACCGCTGAATCTGAGGAGCACTGAGAGTGAGACTCCACTGTTGCTCTGGAACTCTGCAAGTTATATTGAAGCTCATTTTCAAGTCCATTGTCATTTTAGTCACATTTCTTCCTGTGGATCTGGAAGGAGGAAAAGCCCCATAAGAGGATGTGTATATTGCAAAGCAGAATTTCCTCCAGACTAATCTGGAAAGCTGAGCTTCGTCAGCATACTGCCAAGCTGTAATTTTTACTTCCCATAGAAGTAACAGATATTACCTATATTATGTGCAGGTAGGCGGGATGGTTGAGCATCATTAGATAGCCTCCGTAGGGCTTCCTCTTGAAAGCAACTAAAGGAATAGTAAAAAAACCAGCCCTTGCTTCATAGCTTTTATATTAAACAGATTATATTCAACTAGGATACTTTAGAGTGTGGAGTAAAAGCCTTTTTTTGGCACACATGACATTGATATTTTTGTACGTTTACCCATTTTTTGCACTTCTTTTCTTTTCGACTAGAAACATTAAGAATAATGAAAGAATTGAGATTAAGACATTGCAAGATAGTCCGAGCTGTATTTTAACTAGTTTCTAAGGTGAAAACAGCATGTATGCAGTATGTAGCGTAGATGAATGTATGACCTAAACTGGGATAGAGACCAATTGTAAGAGGAAGAGCTAATGAATAGTCTCAGAAAAGGGACTGATGGTGTTAGGGTAGGTAAGGAAGCCAAAGCAGCTCAGTTTTGAATTGCCCTCTGGAGGCAAAGCTGAGATGTTAGGAGTCAAGGAGGAAGAGATCTGTGAATTTAAGACATAAGAGGAAGGACCTGGAATGAGAGTTCCAGTGGTGTAGATAAAAGAGTACAGAGGATCATCAATTTATATGGGAAAAACTAAAACAATTTGGGTAGCACTTGAATAAATGAGTCTACAAAGAGGACCTGAATCCTGGTAAAATTCTAAACAGCTTTGGAAATTATAAATTCAGAGATTGGATTAACAATGTTTATGAAAAATATTCTACAGACATATATAAAAGGCATAGTAGTTCAAACAGAAATCAAAGCAACGTAAGTACTTTTCCATTCCTCATCAGCTGTTGCAACACCTGCCAGCTAAGGGATGAGAACATGAGGGAAAAGTCTTTGCTCTGTGCCATATTTCTCCACATGTACCTCGCTGTCAGGGTGCAATGAGGTCTCCCAAGGGGGCATCAGGGCAAGGCCTGGCATCTAGGACCCATCCCACTGTCCCCAGCCGGGGAGCAGGAAGGCTGGGAGGCGTGCAGGGACAGCCCCAGCCCTGGGCATCAGACACCTCCCTGAGAAAGGGAATGGGCTGAGGTCCTCAGGGCCCTGACATCTTCTCAACAACTTTCTGTTCCAGCTGTATGAGGCATACAGAAATTGAACAACAGGAAAATGTTCACTAAACACCACCAAAAAAAGCATCAAACCTTTCCCAGATACCCTGAAGCATATATGATGTCTTTTCAGGATGGCTGAGGACAAACAAATCAACTCTATGTCATGGTTGACACTGTTTCAGGCAGTGCTGGTCATTCATGATGAGGAGAACCTCATCGTGAAGTTCATGGAAGCTCATGGAATCTCATGGAAGTTCAAATGGAGACTCTATTTGGACCTGTCCTAGGTACTCTTGACATTTCCAGGTATGAGGACCAGCTCATTGTGTCCATTCAACCTGCTGCGAACACTGAGCCCAACCACAGAAGGAGCTGAGCTTCTGTCGCGCCACTGAACCTCATCACAAGCAGGAGGCTGCTGGAGGCTGTAGCCACATGTAAGGAAGGTCTTGGACTGAGATTTCCCTTCCTGTAGTTTTCAAATCCAAACCTGTGACACGAGGGGAAACTTGTGTGGTTGTTCTGCAAGATGGAGCTGAGAAGTAAACTCTTCTCCTCAGAGCTTAGCCATGGCCAGCTTTCTCATTTGAAAACTGTGACATGGTATCAGTGAGGGCATAGCAGGTGACTTTTTGTGCATTCCTGGTGGAGTCATACACTTCTGGACAGAGTCAACTGTGATAAGGCATGCACAAAGCCAATAGCATATCCACTGCCAGTTACGCTACCAAAAAGCATTTTCCTTCATCAAATGTTTGTCCCAAGAAGCAGGGGCAAAACGGAGACCACGGTATGAGCTGGGCTGACAGAACAATGTCCTATTTCCGACCCCACCAGGAATACCCTGGAGGTACCAGCCCCTCTCTCAGAGTGTTGATGGGCACCTGACGGACAGGTGCTTAATATCTGCTGCGTGTTTTGTTGTGTGAATCTTGTCACTCTGAAATTTTGGCAGTCAGTCAACAACTTTGAGCAATCATGGAATCATATAATAGTTTGGGTTGGAAGGGACCTTTAAAGGTCATCTAGTCCAACCTTCCCTGCCATGAGCAGGGACATCTTCAACTAGATCAGGTTGCTCAGAGCCCCATCCAACCTGACCTTGAATGTTTCCAGAGATGGGGCATCTACTACCTCTCTGGGCAACCTGTGCCAGTCTCCAGAAAGGTGATAGATACCCCATCCCTGGAAACATTCAAGGTCAGGTTGGACGTGGCTCTGAGCAACCTGATGGGGCATCCACAACTTCCCTGGGCAACCTGTGCCAGTATCTCACCACCCTTACTGAAAACAGTTTCCTCCTTATATCCAATCTAAATCAACCCTCTTTCCATTTAAAGTCTCTTTCTTCCTCCTGTCTGTGCCCCATGGAGTGAGGGCAAAGTGCTTTGACAGTGAATATAGTGATTGGGACAAAATTCCAGGTACTGGAATATTTAGGGCATGGGGAGAAGGGGGGATTCTCTCCTATAATACTAGTCCTGATTATTGCTCTTTGTGGTGAATGTCTAGGACACAGGGAAATGCATGCCTAACAAACAGCAAACAAATAAATTGACTGAAATTCTATGAAATTATAAATGGAATTAGTGACCACGGGCTTTGCTCCTTTGTGAATTGGGAGACATGAAACACGAGGCAAGAGCATTCGTTCTGCCCACGTAAGACATAGCAGGGGTAGGGGCTGTCTTCGTCTCTGAACACAATTTCTGAATTATTTAGTGTATGGCCTTTCTGCTCCAGCAATAGGCTCACTTGGAGCCCATCTCGTCTGCTTTTACTTGCTTTTCTTTCATTCTTTCTTAAACAGAGTTTCAATTGCTTCTATGTATTATTTAATGGAAATACTATGCTTTTATAACATAGCTGTGGGTGGAACAGACTCTGTAGGCACAGTTTGCACCCCATATTTGGAATAATTGGCAGGAAGAAAGAAAATAGGCTGCAGAAAAATATAGAGTTACCTCTATTTCCCCATGAATTACTCTGTTCTGTACCATAGAAAACCTGAAAGCAATCTTCAATAAAACTGTACCCTAGTTGCCTTCTTTATGCTAGTTTTATTTCTTCTTCTTTTCTTTCTTTTTTTTTTTTCAGAAGCAGCCTATTTCTGTAGCATGTTAGAGCGCGATGCAATAAAGACTCCATCACATCATATTTCAAATACTCAATTATTCATTGAATGGTAGAATTTCCACCCATGCTTCCTGTATCTATATTTTAGTTTACTTAAAAGAAATTTCAGTGCTATGAATGTCTGGTCAGATGAAACAGCTGCGTACCACAGCCTCCTATCAAACCTCAGAGAAGACGAGCAGTAGCAGAGGCAGGAGAAACACGAAACGATCAAGAGACGATTCACTCGACCCACTGGTACATCAAAAAATACCAACTACATTGATCTTGCAGTACAACGCAATATGCGGAGGAAGGTTTTTCCAAAATGGAGAAGAAGCAGATTGAGGAGCCAGAGAACAATTTAACTTATTTTTCAAACTGAAGAGCTCGGACAAATGGGTAACCCTCGGGCAGCAGCATGCACTGCAGAGCGTGCAAACAGTTGCCTGAAGGATCAGGATCTGCTGCACCTCATAGTTCTCTTTTTTTATTCCCATCTAGAGAGCTTCCTGCCCTTTTTCCATTTATAGACTGGTTTCAGAAAAGATCACACGTGAACATAGACTGCATGATTTTTCAGATGCGTGGTGGTGCATTTATACTGTTAGATTAACTCTGCAACAACTGCTGTAAATAAGCAAGAGCTTTTGGGTTAACCTAAAGCATGACCATCGCAACACATTTTACATATCCACAAGCTGCACAAAGCTTGTGGAGTGTCTTGGTGCCAACCAGCTCTGTGGGTTAACTACGGGAGAGACATGTATCACAGAAATATCTTGCAAAACATGGTCTGTAGGACCCTTTGCAACCCCCTGCAGCCTATCGTGGTTGGAATCCTTGTTTTGTTTTGTTTCTCATTCATCTTGCTTTCCTCAAAAGATGGAAAACTGACACATCTTGCCCCCAGGGTAAGAAATATGCCTCTGTTTGGCCACCAGTGACCTGGTCACTGACCAGACAGTCCCTTCCACATGCTGAACTTCATCCCCAGCAAGGGTGGCTTGCGACATGGAGGCGTCATGCGGAGGTCATCGCTGGGGAAGCTGCATCCCGAGACACATGGATGCCCCCCCCTTCCCCGCCCCAGGGAAGCGCAGATGAGTCACATTTCCTTCTTCATCCTCAAATAAAGGTGGCTGGAGAGCAGCTCTGCGTTAGGGCCGTGATGTGAGATTTACAGCCGCTTTCAGTTCTGCCTCTGAGCAGCCTTTTAGGAGAAAAACCCATCCAATAAAGAAGGTAAACACCGCCTTTGCTGGGCCTCTGCCTGGCTGCCGTCAGCCGCTCTTACACAAGCGACTCTGGGAGCTGTTTCAGCAGCACATTTTTGCCTCTGGCGTTTAAAGTTCAAGCGGTGCTGACTTGTTAAACATTTTCCCCTTCTTTTAAGGGATTTTTTTACCCCCTCAGCCAGAGGACTGACTTTGCTTCACTTACTTACAAAAGTTAAAATGTAGTAAATGCCTTAATGTAAAGAATTTTATAGATTTTTCACCCCAGCAAAGGCATTTTGACTGGTCATATTTCAACGAGACATTAACAAACCATGCTTGTGTGCATTTTTTTTTAAAATTGCTGTCGTTTACTGTCTGCACAACAGCTAGTGAAAGCTGATGCTACGGAGATTGGTTTTGTACTTTCTACCGTAAGGCTGACAGAAAAATTGTCAGTTTTCTTGTTGCTCATGTTTAAATCCACACCCTTGAGCTGTGATTCAGCAAATTCCCGGAGTAACTCTGGTCCGAAAGCTGGTTTCCTCCTTGTGCTGTCCTGCTGGGAGGTGGATTTCCCCTAGAGAAGCCAATGAACAAAAGCTCGTTTATTTCTGTATGCGAGGAGGAGGAGGAGGAAACTTGCTCCACCATCTCCCCACCTCTTCCTGCAAAATGTTGGCTCTCTTTTGCACTGATCACTTCAGGTCGTGAATGGAAATGGAAGTTAGCGGCAGCGGAGCTGGGATATAGAGTGGTGCTCCCTGGCTCTGCTCCACACCTCATAAATAATAGCTCTCACCTCATTTAGCTACGAAGAGAAGCAAAAGCAAGCTGCCTGTGTCTTTCTTCAGCAAACCTAAGGTGCCCTCTTGGAGAGGCAGAACTGAGCACTCTGTTATTAACTGACATTATCGAGGAAATACGCTTGCTTTCTTTGGTTTTGGCTGCAATTTTTTTTTTGCCACAGTTGGGACAGCGTCTTGATGGGGAAGCTGATCTCCAAAGGCCGGCGCAAAAGAGATGCTCGAGTTGTCATGCTGGGGCTTGACTTCGCTGGCAAATCCACCCTTCTCTACAAACTGAAGAGTGGCCGGGCTGTGGAGACCTGCCCGACGGTGGGCTTCAATGTGGAGTCTCTGCAAACGCCTTGTGGCTTATCCTTCACCCTCTGGGATGTTGGCGGACAAGGTAGCCTGCGGGCAAGCTGGCCTGACTACCTGGAGGACACTAGTACCCTCGTCTTTGTGCTTGACAGCACAGACACAGCCCGGCTGCCTGAAGCAGCAGCGGCGCTGGAGGAAGCGCTGAGCCACCCCAGCATGGCTGGCGTCCCCGTCCTCCTCCTGGCCAACAAGCAGGAGGTGCCAGGAGCACTGGCTCCCGCCGAGCTGGGGGAGATGCTGCAGCGGGGGCGTCTGGTGGAGCGACGCTGGGTGCTCCGGGGTTGCAGTGCCCACACGGGACAGGGCCTGCAGGAAGCCCTGACCACCCTGGGAGAGCTGCTGAGGGGTCTGGAGCAGAGTTCCCCATCCCAAGAGCAGCCCCTCGAAGGGCCATCGGGGAGGAGGCAAGCCCTGGGGCAAACCTGAACCTTGAGCAGACCCTTCCCACTCGTTGCTGCCGCAAGGTTTGCTGCGGAGGATCCCAGCCTCTGGGTGCCCCCTAAAATGGGCAGTTGGCACAAGCAACACTGAAAACCAGCCAGCTGCTCACCACCAAAACCCACCAGGAAGCAAAACTCCGAGCAAAACTCCCACCGTGGAGCATTTTTGGCTCCATCTCTTGGACTCTTACCACCAGCCGCAGCTTGTCCCGCAGTCGCCAGGCTCTGCTCATCCATTTTGTGTGCCCAGTGCTTCAGCAGGGATGCTTTTTGCCGGAGCAATATAAATTATACCAGAGATGCACACAAGGGACAGAGGGGGTTATTTTCTTTCCGCGGCTCCCAGCCCCGATGCATCTATCCTGACGGAGTGATCCCCACAGGCGGGTGTTTGAATGTGCCCCGTGCCGCTTCTTGCTCAGCTTGAATCATCATCGTTCATCAGCTGGAAAAACAGCAGCTGCTAAAAGGGAAGAGCTGAACTGGAGCAGTGTAAGTGCAGGACTTTGAACAACCAACGGCTAATTGGTTTTAATGAGGCATCTACGTATATAATCTTCGAGCCATGGACGTGAGTTAGAATTGGATGGCGTAATGCGGTTCAAGGATGTGTATATATTTATTTCTGCATTTCTTGGTTTGGGTCTTTCTTTTCCATTTTTTATTTTTATCATGTTATGAAAATGGTACCTCACTTTCCTTGGATTATATTTGAATATAAAGAAATCAAATCTGATTTGTAGATTCTTGGAAACACGTCTGCATGGCCAGTCAACCTCTAAATATCCTTGTGGTGGCCTGAACAACCAAGACAAAGCCCTGTCTCTCAGACTTTTTGAAACTGGATGAGACCACTCTATGGACAATGATTGGTAACCATGGGCACCTCTGGGCACAGGCAGGTTGGTAACCAAAGGGGTCTCCACACCCAACTGTGTCTGGGGCAGTCAAAATGCCCCTGGCAGCTCACAACAGGGCTGGGTCCCTTGTTGCAGTGATGGTCTTTGTCTGATCCTGCTGAACCATTGGAAAAACCTGTAAAATGTGTGCCTGAGGTCTACCTGTACTCAAAATTCTGTTATTCAGGGTTACAATTAAGAAATTGCATAGCAGTCCCTACTTTATTATGAAATGAATGAAAGTGGTGGGAGAAGAGGAGAGAAAGGACACAAAATTTTCAGGCAGCAGAAGTCAGCTCTTTTCAAGGAAGAACTTATTCCACCTAGAAACAACAAAGAGAAATACATGGTGAAATCCTCTTCTGTTCATACCAGAGCATTTTACAGTTGTTAAAGAATTAATCATCCAGCTGTTACTGGTACTGTTATTAGCCTTATTTCATAGAAGGCAGCAGCTGGAAAACAAGGCTTAAACAGTCATGAAGAAACAGAATGTGACATTTATAGGAAGGTCTCAATAAAAGAAATCCTTCCCAGTGGAAAAAGTCACATTTTTTAGCTGCGTTAATATATAAGAACTATTATATGCTATAAAATAGTACTCCAGTGTTGATCTGGCCTAAGTGATCATGGTTATGAGTATACTTAAATAGCGCTGAATCGTATAATGAATTGTATGACAAAGCTGTGTGCACGGTTAGGAGGACAAAATCACATCTCTAAATCTTTGCATTTAACATAAGCAGGTTGATCTGCCTTTGGCTTGTTGTAGGTGGTCATTGTTTACTTCTAACATACAAGTCCCCAGTGGACATGTTGGGTATTTGACTGTCAGAGGGGGACCGAGCAGTTCTTGTGAGACAGCACACGTGCTAGTATCTAGACAGAGATGAACAAACTCAGGTCATCTATGCAGCCTGGTCGCCAGTACATGAAAAAGCCATGTCTTCTCAGGCACCCATCCAACGCAAAAGGCTCTTTGTTGTACCGCCATGCCAAAAAACTTCTCTTCATTGAGTTTGCTGGTGTTTTGGTCTTGCATCTCATGTGGTACAAAGCCGAGTATTGTACATCAGGGTAGGGGATCACCAATACTTTAAACCCAACACAGACTGAAGGGTTGTCCTGATGATGTTTTAGTCTTATTTGGCTCTTGATGTGTGCATTTGACTCTACAGGATTGTCTGCTGGTGGTTAAAAAGGGCACTGAAAACTTCCCATTTCCCCATGAGTGTTTTTTAAGCCCTTTAAAGAGAAAAAAATAGGCTCCTCTGGCAGCAAATAGAGGTAACCACCAGCCTTTGGTAGATATGACTAATTAAAAATGAAAATAACGAGGTAGGTGGTGGGGAAGAAGAGGTTGCTCTTGGCAGTGGGAACCCTGAATGCCTGAAACTGATGAAGCAACATCCCGGTTACTGAAAGTGTTCTCACTTCCCTTGAAGCAGCAATTTGGAAAAATACCCCATCTCATGGGTCATCATGTGATTTAACATGCTTGTTTTCTGGAATAAGGCTTTTCTAAACGCTTGGTCACATTACTCGGCTCATTTATGCCATTGTTAGAGACTGTCAAAACGATGCTGGGTCATAATGTTTGAAACAGCAACACAGAGTTACTTCTAATTATTTTCTCTTTCCTCCAGCATTGGAAAACGTGTTAAAACAAGTCAATCTAATGAGCCCTGCACTGCTCTAGTCAAATACTTGCAGGACGCTCACCCAACGGCACTTAAATGCTTCAGTGTCAAAACTCCTGCCCAGTTCAAAGGGAGCAGCGTGGAGGTTTGCAGGAAGAAGCCAGCTCTAGGGAGGGAAGTTTGTTGCCTCTTTTTCTCAGTAATTCTGCAGGAGAGCTGCTGCCTCATGGAGCTGTATTAATCCTTTAAACATCTGCGCTTACGGACTCCAGCCAGGAGGGCACCCTCGAACTTAGAGTTTCCATCTTCCTGGGTGTGTGGTAGGTGTCACAGCCTCTGCGCTGATTTCTAAAATAACACAGCTTCTCTCTTAGTAGCAGGCAAAAGAAAAATCCTTGTGACACTTTCTTGTTTCGGGTTCTTCACAAATTTGAAGTATCCTTTGGGTTATTGGCCCCAGAGCCCACTCTGGTTGCTCAAGATTCCTTTTTAGCAGCTTTTCTGGATCCTAAGTCCATCCACTTGCTATCCCTGGTGGTGGCTGTCTCAATGCCAAAAGGAGATGTTTGGAACAGCGGGCTGTTTCCCTTTTATTTCCTTTTAGTTTTTTTCAGCAACAAGTATTTATTTGGCTCTCTTCGTAAAGGAAAAGCATCGCTTGGAAATAGTTTCACTGCTGTTTTTTTGACACCACCACCCTTGTGGTAACTTGCATCCTGCCTCCAGACTCTGCTAGTAGCTTCCTACAGTTTCATCATCTCTCTCTTTGACTGACCTGGTCAGTATTTAGTTGTTAATGTGGTCTGCTTTTCTGTGATCTTGAATCTGCTGGTTACGAGCTAAATGTATTGCCAAAAGTGGCCGACTCATAGGATAGCAAGGTTTGGAAGGGACATCTGGTACAATACCCTGCTTAAATCAGGTTGCTCGAGGCCTGGTGCAGCAGTTTTGAATGTCTCCAAGGATGGAGGTTCAAGAACCCAACATCTTTAGAGGCACTCTGGTATTAACCTTTACCGTAATGTAACTGGAATCCATAATCATGCGTTAATCTTCCCCATCACTCCGCTGAGAAGAGCCATACTGGTAAGTATCTGTCCTTGCTTGGGCTGCCAGAGCAGCCTCCTTGCCCAGGGCCATCAGCTCTTCCACCCCTGGGACCTCCCATCCCTTCTCAGCTTTGCGGGAATCACTGCAGCAGGAGCTGCCTCCCAGTCCTGCTGCCTCTTTCAAGGACACCGAGACACTTCAGTCATCTTTCACACTATTTATGAAAGGGCACAGCTAATTACTCACTGGTTTACTAACCTTTATGTAGGGCTGGTTTTTAAAGCAGCTTCAACAAACCCTTTTCATGACTATGAAAACTATTATTTTTTTAATTTCTGACAAGGAGTTTTCTATCTACCCCCAGAGAGAAGGAAAGCAGCGAGCTGGAAAAAAAACCAACCAATGTTAAAAAACCAGTACAGGAAGGCCGAGTCACTTTTTCCTCTTCTCTTCACCAGTACAGGAAGGACGAGTCACCTTTTCCCTGGTCTCTTCACAACTTCCATATTTCAGCCAATCCATGACACAGAACACTTTCTACTTGCACATTGGCTGATTTCTGCTCTTGGCACTGTTTCTTTGTTTTTGGATGGACCTACATGGTGTTTGCCCCGCAGTTACTGATGGGGCTTCTCTGACGGGTTTCACCGTGGTCTTGCTGAAGGGCCTTAGATCAGAGGGGAACCAGGCGATCCCAGGGCTGCAGGGTGAGGGCATGAACGGTTGCCAGTGAACTATTTAAAGAGGGAACAGGCAGTCACGGGGCACGTGAGAGGGAGCTGTGACCGGCTGTAACACCGGGAGAAGAGTGTTAGGGCAGCAGCCAGAGACCTGGGAAAGGCCTGGGGGAAAAAAAGGTCAATAAGAATTTTTAAAAAAGCTAAGAAGAGCTACAACAGAAAAAAGACTGTAAAAAAACCCCTTTTCTTACGAGACAGGCTGTATAATGCAATGGAATGTCTTAATTATCACTTTAATACACCTAATGGCTGTAAATTAATTTCCTCCTCTTAAAGAAACCCTGAAATACCACCTGTAAAAATTCACCACATGTAACTCACCAAGAAAAAACAAGGAGTAAAACCACATGTGATGCCACCTCTTAAAAAAAAATTAATATCCTTGACAAATGGTATTAAAAACCAGTCACGCAATTATGACTAAGACAAATGAGAAACTACAGTTTAAGACATTACAGCCTTCACAGGGTTAATTAACTGGTCTTCATCTAAACTTTCCGATACTTGATTTTTTTCATGATGCATTTGCTTGAGTCGCAGCCCTGAGCTTGCCATCTGGACATCACTAAAAATGCCAGGAGAAGGCTGGCATTTGGGTTAGGACCTCAGCGATGCATCCATGGCTGGGAGCGCATCATCCCCCCACCTCGTACTTCACACAATGTAATTTGTATAAAATTCCTGCAAAAAGGAAAAAAAAAAAAAAATTATCCAGCTACTGTGAAAGGCGATGGCTGACCCAGACCCGGCAAGCGCATCCCCCTCTGCCCGTGCCCCTGCCTGACTCTCTGTGGTCAAACCAGAAGCACAAACCTCTGCTCCGACCCAATCCAACATCTGTCACCTCCAAAGCTCCAATGTTTTAAATCAGTCCGGCACCGTCAACGTCTTGTCTGCTAATTGTTGTGAGAAACAATCTCCCTGGAGCTCCCAGGGTTGATGAACCGTTCTTAAATTCTCCCTTAGGCCTCAGATTTTTTTTTTTTATTATTACTTTTGGTCTGTGCTGGCTAACCACATTTGGATGTGGTAATGAGGGTTTTTCCAACAGGCCACAACCACTCACACAAACAAAACCAGCCTGGCGACTGTCGGCTCTGCGGTAATGCCCCGCTTGGCCTCGGACGTACGTTCAATGTTTGCTTTTTAATCAAACCGTGGCGGGGTTATGAAGCCACTGGTTTTTGCAGCGAGAGGACAAACTCACACGGGCTCACATGAGGTTTGATAATGGAGGGAAAAGACTTTGGAAAGATCAAACTGGAGGTTTCCTTGGGAATAAAAATACCAGCTGAGAGCGGAGCTGGAGCCCTCATTTCCTGGGGGCGTATGGTCAGGGGAGGGTCTGTTCTGTTCATAAAGACGAGGACTTTACACCTCATTATTTTCTGGCTTTTGACAGCACTTAACAGTAGTCCTTTTTCTTTGATAATAGCGTAAGTGAAGACCAATGCTAAAAGTCCATGCCCCGAGACACGAGGTTTGGGTCAGTAAGGGGCCGGAGCAGGAGTCCAGCACTGCACACGGTTGTGCCTGCATGGCATGCCTCAGGTTTGAGCTTTTGCAAGGATGGAGAAGCAGCTTCCCCCTCTTCCTGGGGGAAAGTCAATGCAGAGGCAAAATATGACAGACCATTCCCGAGGATGCCCCATTTCTGCAAGACGGGCCGGGCCCCTCACCAGCAAAGCAAAGGACACTCAGCAAGGAAGGGCAGGTTTGGGGCTGCAGTCATGGGGAAGCGGTCCTGAGCCTCCAGAGCTGCCCCAGGAGGCATGGGGACAATGTCCACTGTCCCCCTGAGAAAAAGCAGCTCTTCAAATACAGTACATGGGAATGACCGGGAGGGCTGGGGACGTGTCTATGTGGAGGTGGCTGCAGGCAAGCCCAGGGCTTCGGGCGACGTGGGCACCACGGCCCGACAGGGAGGCACTGGTTTGGCCCCTTAGTTTCCCCCTGGGCTTTCTCCCTTAGATAGACCTTTATTCTCCCATATTTTCTCCCTGGGAAGAAGCACTTCTGACTGACTTCAACCAGATCTGCTCTGTCTTCAATAAAGAGAACAGCCTCAGTATTTTTGTTGTTCTTTTCTGCACCCTATCTTCATCCCACATAAAAAAGTCGCTCAGATTGCCACCTATCCCCCCAGCACCATCAGCAGAGGTAACAAATGACCTTGTTGTTCCCTCTGTTCACAGAGCTGAAGATCCCATTAGCCACCTCCACCGCTGCATGGGAGCTCACACGCCGCTGCTGACAGGAAAGCACTGATCCAGTGTCATGGTTTCAGCTGGGATAGAGTTGACTTTCTTACTACCAGCTGGTATAGTGCTGTGCTTTGGATTTGGGATGAAAACAGTGTTGGTAAAACACTGATGTTTTTGGTGGTTGCTAAGCAGTCAAGGCCTTTTCTGCTCCTCATACTGTCCATCCCACCAGTGAGTAGACTGGGAGTGCACAAAAAGTTGGGAGGAGACACAGGTGGGACAGCTGACCCCAGCTGACCAAAGGGATACTCCATACCATATGATGTCATGGTCAGTATATAAAGCCGGGGTAAGAAGAGGGAAGGGCAGGACATTCGGAGTTATGGTGTTTGTCTTCCCAAACCATGATGAAGCCCTGCTTTCCTGGAGATGGCTGAACACCTGCCTGCTGATGGGAAACAGTGAATAAATTCCTTGTTTTTCTTTGGTTGCGTGCGGGGCTTTTGCTCTACCTATTAAACTGTCTCAACCCACAAGTGTTTTCTCACTTTTACTCTTCCAATTCTCTCCCCCATCCCAGCTCGGGGGACCACGTGGTCCCACCTTGTGGCCGGGGTTAAAGCACAACATGCAGGGAAATCACAGGAGGACAGGTCCTTTCTGACATATGGTGGGAGCCCTGGTGGGCATTAAGTCTCTGGGAAAGATCAGGGCCTCGGCCAGAGGGAGAAGCCAAAAATGCCACAGACTGGCTTACGGCAGGCTCTACCTTACTGTGTCCTTGGGGCTGGCCCAGGGTTGCCCTACTTGTGACTGTCACCTAGATCTCGTCACCATCAGGCAGCAATCTGCTGCAATGCCATCCCACAGCTGCCCAGTTCACGACCACGAGTGCTCCAGCCACACAGGAGCATCTCACGGTCTCTGCCATCTTCCTCGTGGGAGATACACCCTAATTAAATGATTTCAGTCTCATTTTGGTGCTGGAGCTTAATGGAGCTTCTTGCCGTTTTCTTGAAGGTGATGTGCCCCAGGAAAGAAAACAGGCGTGTCAACCTTTTGAAAAGGAAAAAAGATAAAGTAGCAATATAAATAATGCATCATTAAAGTCATCAACTAGGGAGTCAATAAAATTAATAAGTTGGGGTCGGAGTGCTTGTTTTTGTCACGTCCTGCCTGGATTTTGGTTTATTTATACTTAGTTTGGGCCACAGCATTGTGTATTCCCAGTGCTGCGCATCTCTGTATTCAGGGACCAAACCCAGCACATCCAGTCCAGGGGAATAAGCCGCAGCCGATACAGTACATGGCCCATGCTGGAGCTTCAGGAATAAGATCTCCCCAGAAACAGAAACTATCTGTGCTCCATAAAAGGTTCATTTTAATTTTTAAAGTTTTAGAAGTGGTGAAATAAAAGTAACTTTTAAAATCTACAGTCATTTTTCTAGGATATTTTGTCAGTCCATGTGTGGGCGACGCTCACCTGAGTCAGCTGCAGGAACGGTTGGTGTGAATCTTGCCGTGCCTTCAACGCTGGTTTAGCACTTGGTGGATTACAGCCACGACAGGCTTTGTGTAAGAAGGACACCTTCTTTTTTCTGAATAATGTGGAAGCAAAAGAATGTGTTTTCCCCCTGATGCCCTATACAAGCTCTTCAGCACCAGCATCCTGCCTGACACCCGCTCTCACCTGGGTGAATGCCCTCGGCAAGCAGGAGGGACTGGAAACAAGGTGCTCTCAAGCGCAGGGACCCAACTGGGGAGCAAATTTCCAGAAAACCTTGAAGACTCCAAGGTTCCCACACTTCAGGAATTGCTGCACAAGGATGCAGTGGTCTGTTCACAGCCATAACAAACACCTGCCCAACAGGCGCTGCTGCTCAGGCAGGTCCATGGCCTTCCTGTGCTGAGGGTTCCAGACCTGAACACAGTGCTCCAGGTGGGGTCTCCCCAGAGCAGAGTAGAGGGGCAGAATCACCTCCCTCGACCTGCTGGCCGTGTTTCTTTTGATGCAGCCCAGGATGCAGTTGGCCTTCTGGGCTGCAAGCATGCATTGCTGGCTCATGTTGAGCTTCTTGTCCACAGCACCCCCAAGTCCTTCTCCTTAGGGCTGCTCTCAATCCATTCTCTACCCAACCTGTATTTGTGCCTGGCATTGCCGTGACCCAGGTGCAGGACCTTGCACTTGGCCTGGTTGAACTTCATGAGGTTTGCGTGGGCCCACCTCTCAAACCTGTCCAGGTCCCTCTGGATGGCATCCCCTCCCTCCAGTGTGTCGACTGCACCACACAGCTTGGTGTCATCGGCAAACTTGCTGAGGGTGCACTCAGTCCCACTGTCCATGTCACCAACAAAGATGTTAAACAGTGCTGGTCCCAGTACTGACCCCTGAGGAACGCCACTCACCACTTCCATCTGTGAAATGAAGCAGAAGTGCACACAGGAGCTCTGACTGTAGCAGTCCTGCACGAGCTGAGACCAGCTAAACTCCCATCTTGGCTTTTGTCACCAGACTAAATCTGGTGACAGTAACCTAAGCTCCTAATGCAGCGATACGCCCACACAAGATGTTGCAAAGGGGCAGTTTTTAACCTCTTATAAGTTAGTAGTCACCTTCTCCAAGGTGCAAACTGCCACCGAAAGCCTGTTAAGCAGCAAAATGCCTCCGGTCAGTTGTCCAGTTCCCAGGGAGAAGCAGCGAGCCCGCCTCCACGCAGCCGTCCGCTTCGCAACCCCCAGCAGCTGCACACCGAGCAAGTCAGGAGCAAGTTATGCACACACCGAGATTCTCAGGTGTGACGGAGGGGAATAACCTGAACTGGGAGGCAGACCATGGAGCCTGCAGCCGGCGGTGAAACCCGCCCAGCCAGGAGCTTTTGCCTCTCTGCCACCACTTTTAGCTGTCACACAGACTTAGCTTGGAAGGAACACTGATGCGGTTTAGCAACCTGTTCTTTTGATGATTTCTAAGTGAGAGGGGAGAAGAAAAGAGCCCTCAAGTCCTCAATGTTAACACTTTGGCTGAAGCCAACAGTATAAGGGTCGACAAGGCCAAGTGCTGGCTCCTGCACTTGCATGACAGCAACCCCATGCAGCGCTTCAGGCTTGGGGAAGAGTGGGTGGAGAGCTGCCTGGCAGAAAAGGACCTGGGGGTGTTGGTCGACTGCTGGCTGAACATGAGCCAGCAGTGTGCCCAGGTGGCCAAGAAGGCCAACAGCATCCTGGCCTGTATCAGGAACAGTGTGGCGAGTAGGACTAGGGAAGTGGTCATCCCTCTGTACTTGGCACTGGTGAGGCCCCACCTCGAGTACTGTGTCCAGTTTTGGGCCCCTCACCACAAAAAAGACATTGGGGTGCTGGAGCGGGTCCAGAGAAGGGCAACGAAGCTGGTGAGGGGTCTGGAGAACAAGTCTCATGAGGAGCAGCTGAGGGAGCTGGGGCCATTTATCCTGGAGAAAAGGAGGCTGAGGGGAGACCTTATCGCTCTCTACAACTACCTGAAAGGAGGTTGTAGAGAGGTGGGGGTCGGTCTCTTCTCCCAAGTAACAGGGGATAGGACAAGAGGAAATGGCCTCAAATTGTTCCAGGGGAGGTTTAGATTGGATATAAGGAAAAATTTCTTCACCGAAAGGGTTGTCAAGCATTGGAACAGGCTGCCCAGGGAAGTGGTTGAGTCACCCTCCCTGGAGGTATTTAAAAGACGGGTAGACATGGTGCTGAGGGACATAGTTTAGTGGTCACCTGGCAGTGCTAGGTTAATGGTTAGACTTGATGATCTTAAAGGTCTTTTCCAACCTAAATGATTCTATGACTTCAATGCTTGCAGCATTTCTCTTTGAGTAGGCGATTGGGTTTGGGGTAAGAGCAAAAAATTGATGGGCTCAAGGCTCTGAAAAATGAATACTTGTAGCAGTATTCCTGCAACTGGAAGCACGAGAAGCAGTCCCTGGGTTATGTCAAAAAGAATCATGGCGTTTAATAAACTTTCATTTCTAAACCTGTAGGATTCACATTTTCAAATTTTCTCTCCCATCTTTAAGGGGCAAATCTTTCTTCTATTAAATTTAGGCTAATTTGCAACTGCTTAGGTCAGCAAAACCCTTGGAGTATTTCAAGAGCTCAGATGTTGACTAAAATACCAAATACAGAGACAACTGTGACCGCTACAAGAAGCGATTTCTTCCCTTTCCATCATTTTTTAGTATTTCCCGCACAGACCTCCGGTTGAGCTCCCCTAAAAACACCTCCCTGGATATCGGTAGCTGTGCAAAGCTCAGTGCGGACACACCGAGCTGCTGACACTGAGGTTGGGTTTAAAATCCCAGCAGTTCGATAGCAGGGAGAGAGGAAACAGGCTCCTGCTGTGGAACCAAGGTGCCCCCTCACTAAATATTCCCCTCGGGCTGTGCCCTTTTCTCAGCAAAGGGTTAAACATTTCAGCACATGGGCCGTAAATGCCGAGATTACAGACTGAGCTGGAAGTGAGTATTATTATTGCCAAGTGTCCCAGAGTGTTTGCACATCCAGCTCCTTGGAGGTGTTCACAAACGAGCCCTTTGGACCGAAATTTTTCCATATGAGACGCAAGCGTCAGCGTGTGTTTTAGCAGCAGTTGAACCATTTTTGTTCGCTTCCAAACATGCAGATAAAAAAGGTGGGTTTTTAAACTCTCACCTTCTTTTTTAATTTTTATTTTTAATATTTGTTCTAAATCCATAAAAGCAACGGCTCAGGGACCTGGAAAATGAGAGGGATCGAGGGATGCAAAAGCTGGAAGACTACATTTTTGTAGCAGCTACACATTTTTGGAAGAGTTTGTGTGTGTTTGATTTAAACACGAGAATTTGACAAGTCCAAAGACTCCCCGTACATATATTTCATCCCCTGAGACCTCCTATGTGCTGCCGTGCTTAGAACGGCAAATGCCAAGACCACGCAAACCGTTCCCAGAGAACTAATGTCAACTCTTTCACAATTCCAGGGACGGGGCCAGACCTCACTGCGGTCATTTCTCCTGTAAGATTGGGTCACCACGGCCAGGAGGAGGACTTTATTCCTTATTTTCAATATAAAACGCAATGTGTAGATTTGAGGGAGCCCTACCAGGATGTACAAGTCTGAAATGCAGGGGAAGCCAGCCGCAAACTGCATCGGACAGAAAGGAACAGCGATGGGTGGAATCCCAGGGCAAGAGTTGCAGCTGCCCCAAGCATCTCCCTGCACAAACCTAGAGCTGAACTTGCTGAAGCCGCTGGCAAAACACTTCAATTCCATCCTCCCTTTTCACGTACAGAGAATTTGTACGGGGCATCATCTGGCTTCATGAGTTAGGGTTAAAAAAGAAAAAAAGAAAGAAAGGAAAAAAAGCCACTGAAGATGATCAGCTTGCAAATAATTAGGATGCAGACATGAGCTCCCTTATGCTTCATTTCAGCACGTTAGAAAGATCCAACAACCACCACCATCTTCTGCAGGACCCCATTTAGCAAGGAGGGTGGCTAATCCATCTTCCGCATCTTCCTGCATCCCTGGGCCCTCCTTAATTCAGCAAACTGAAAACTAACCTCCTCCTGCAGTTCCCTCCGTGTCCAGGGAAGAGCCCTCCTGCAGGGTATCTAAATCCTTCACGAAATTTTTCCTCCGAAGGTTGCACGGTGACATTCACCCTGTTTTACTGCTGATGGGTGAAGGCAGAGAGCTTTAAAGACTTTAGCCTTCATTCTAAAAACAGGAGAATCATGGTTTTAATACTCTTAGGTGTGATGCACTGGGCTGTAATGTCCCCAACATATTTTTTTAAAAGTAAGGTTGGAAAAAAACCAGCTCCTGCGTTCCCTTATAAAGCTGTGTGCTGCTCAAGAAAGCTGTATCGTGAATGCATCTGTGTGCATCGTGAATGAAGAGGACACTGCTCGTGCTGCCGCTGGGTCTCTCAGCCAGCAGCACCGCTCAGACCTGCTCGTCACCGCTTCTCCTGCAGGATAATACGGGCACAAACCAGAACCAGGGAAGTGCAAAGCTGCTCTAGTTCGTAACTCTGCATCTTCACACCAGGGAATTTTCCTGAGCATTTGTCGTGGTTTTGGCCAAATTGGCCAATGGTCGGTGACAGATATTCTCCCCCAACCTCTTGCACACGGAGAGGAGGAGGAGAGGTAAAGAGATTTATGAGTTTAGAAGAAACTGAACTACTTTAATTGGATATTAATAATAAAATAAAAAGGAAATAATAAAATAGATACAGTATATACAAAACCGTATTAAGCTCCCAGGATGACGTCACCGGCAGGCACTGGGGAAGTCCCAGACGGGACCCAGCAATGGGTGGGAACGGGGTTCCACAGATGGAGTCAGGAACCCACGGATTGGGATCAAAGGCAGATGAACAGGCAGGGTCCTCCTCAGACATCAGCCATTGAAGGAAGAGAGTTGACCCTTTTGATCCCTCAGCTTTTATACTGAGCATGGGGCAGATGGGATGGAATACCCCTGTTGGTCAGTTTTGGGGCACCTCTCCTGACCGCTCCTCCCCGCAGGTGGGACCCCTCCACGCTTTTCCGTTTCCGACCCTCCAACGGGGCAAATAACGAAATTAGCTGACCTTGGTTGTTATAGGAATAAGTATAAGCAAGAGCCTCTCTGCCTACCATTCCTTGGCACAAACTGTAAACATTGGTCTTACTCTGAGAACAAACCATTTCCGACACAACATGCTGTTAATTTCAGAGAGTTAGAAGAGGCCTGGCTAAGAAGTAAAATTACTGGACAGAAAGTTGGTTCTGTTTTACCTCAAGTCAGGACAGCACTCTGAAGTAACGTACCACCCCAAAGCAAAGCAGTTCCAGCTCCCCCTGCCCACGCCGCCGTGGAGCCAATGGTGGCAACCATGGCAAACCCCTGCGGCAAAACCTTCCATGGCTTTGCCTGTCAGAGGCCACGGTTTTCTACTGTTTTTTTTTTCCTTTTCTTCGTGAAAAGTGCTTTCTAATGGCTTGGCGTAATTTGTTGTCCCACCTATGTTTGAATAGAGGCATAATTACGCCACAAAAGGGAGTATTTTTAATGCAACAAAATAGAAGGAACGCAACGCAACTAGGCTGTTTTGGTAGAAAAAGACTAGTTTGAAACACACTCAGAATCCAGAGGACATTATAGATCAGATTAGAAAAACAAAATGGGCCTGAACTATCATTCAGTCCACTGAAATTTAAATATTTTTTTTCAAAAAATATGCCTGTTAGTGGATCTTCTTACTCATTTCTCTGTTTAGCAGGTCAAGCAAACAAAATGTGTTCGTATTTTTAGAAGTAGTCCCTGCCCATGGCAGGGGGGTTGGAACTAGATGAGCTTTAACGTCTCTTCCAACGCAAACCATTCTATAAGTATAGGGAACATCAAGATACTCTCTGTTTTATTCTTTCTAAACGTCTCTTAAATTAATGCATTCTTTATTCCAGTATAGTATCTTTCAAGTCATGTAGGCAGAACCTGCTGGACCACTAACAGGTTGCAAAAACCCCACGATTTGAATTTCTTTTTGTCGACTGAAAGCTGAAGGAACTGAAGAGATTAAACCGTGTCTGGAAATGGGGGTTGGCTTATTTGGAGATCTTTCTCCTTTCTATCCCCACGGAAGAGCATTTGCAAAGATGTAAGTAAGGCACGGGAAGCTCATCTTCCATCATCAACCTACCCATGGAGGGAGAGGGTCTTCTCCAGGTGACAGCTGTAGAGTCACAGGAACCTCTCCAGCAGTTCAAGAGGTTTTTCTCCACTAGTGCGGCCACATAATTAAAGCAGGACTGCACTAATTAGGGGGCTGCTGGACAAGATAAATCTCTGGCCAGTCTCCTGCCTAAAGCCCATCTTGGTGGACGCCCCTTCCCAAGGCACAGCTGGCAGGAGGAGCAGCGCCTTCTTGTAAAGCATCCCACGCTTAAAATTACTGCTGAATCAGGGCCTAGCACTGGGAGCCTGGAAAGGATGTTTCTAGAGGCAGAAAAAGATTGCGGAAATTTCTTGAGGCTATGGCGCACCTTCAAACCTTTAAGCTGAAGTCACGATTTAATATAGCTCTGTGGACCAGCCGCAGTCCACTTACCGCGGCCTCCTGTACATGTCTGGGAAACGGCTCCTTACAAAGTGTAAAACTCCGTACTGGAACAGTATCCAAAGTTTCAGAGATGACTGCATTAGCTTACTTTATTCATTCTTGAAACATACTTCAAACTTTGATGCGGAGTTCTGCCAACTAATAGCAAGTCAAAGACAAAACCCCTTAAATCAATCTGTGAAGACTAAGCAGTTTCATAATCCTCAAAATAAGTTCTTGAATTTTTTTTTTATAGTATTTGATAGCAGCTTTTTATTGGTTACAAAACCTAAGCCCATATACAAAATTAGGAACACATTTAGATGCCTCTTTGAAAGAACGTTTTAGTCTATTTTAACTGATAGTTTAAAAAAATAATAAAAACAATGCAATTTTAAACACTGTTCTGAAAACGTAAAAGTGCAGCAATATACTTTGTTTCCTTTATTAACTATGAAATGGTGCAATCCCAATCAAAAGCTGATAAGGTCACAACAGAAAGAACTGAGCAAACGCTTGGTCCTGCCTTACCCAGTTCTCCGATGTTCACTTTTAATGTAATGCATTGAGTGCAAGAAAAGGATCAAATCTTCACAGTAGTGGAAAACTGTTGTTTCAAATATCAATTTGTACATAATCGCTAGGATAACAGTGAGTGCAGGCGGAACAGGGTATCCGTCAGTCTGTATGGCATATAGGGACAGGAAATTGAATTAGAAGGGGGGAAATATTTGTTCACAATAACATCTGCTGGAACTCTAATTTCACAAAAACTTTGTGACCTTACCTAACTTTGACTTTTTATTGTTTAGTTTTTTAGCGAACACCACACAGTTTCAAGATTTTAGACTATAGTGTGTGAATAGGATGCAGTTACCATATGAAGCTTCAACTCAACTTTTGGGAAAAGAAAAAAGGCACAATGAACTTCAACTCAATTTTATGTGCACAAGAGTTGAAAAATCCGAGCCACCTTAAAGAGAAATTGATTCTAAAATTTATAAAACCTATAAATAATCAGAGGCCAAACCACTATATTAAAACAGATTATCTAGCAAGTAAAAATCTTGCAGTTTAAACATACGCTTGTATCCAGTTGAGATACAAGACAACTCACTCTTTAAAGTGGCTCCACCTTGGCAGATATATATTTAATGAATGCACACCTGCTATGCGTTGTTCATCAGTGGAAAAACAGCTGATCCACAAAGCTCTGATGGCATCTGTCCTTATCTTCATCACAGTAAATACAACCCACATCCAATAACTAAATTAGTTTAGATTTTTTCTATCCCTTCACATCAATGCATTGGGAAATTACACCCAGTAAACAACAGCAACAAAACCAGTTTGTGTGATAGCTTACAGAATTTCAAAATTATCGATCTTCACCCCAGCAATACCAAAATCCCTTTGAAAACGACTGGGTCAGACGATTTTCCAAAAGCAATGACCTCACATACCTTATGTAAAGTTATGTAATGTGCGCTGCACATCAGGTTTATGCTGAACAACGGCAGCTTCCATACAGCCTCACACATCAACCAGTTTGTATCTTTTTTAATCATGTGAATAAGATTTGAGACTAATTTCTGAATCACTCTTCCAATACTCCAAGAATGAAGCTTTTATGACGCTTCTAAGTAGTTGCTGGTTTGTTGCCAACCACATCATCATAAGCACTGGTTACTAAGTAAAAAATAGTTTAAGACTAAATTACAGTAAACATGAAAGCTCCACAGTTTAAACCCAATATAAATCAACCATATCCAATTATCAATTTAAAACAAAATATATTGACTACTGAAAGTTGAAAGCAAGATTCTTTTTAACTAATACATTTTTGGACAGAATTTTTTTTTTTTCCCCCTACAGTCTGGGACTCTTGCTTTCAGCTTAAACAGAAGTTCAAGTCCATAACAGGTTGTAGCTCAGGTAAAATACCATGCACAGCATTTGATTACTTCAAAACAGCAGGAACACACAGGCTGAAGTGAGTGGTCAAATAGGGCTCGCTGTTCTCAAAAATTAGATATAATGGCAAAAGCTTTACCAGTCCAAATCTACAGTTCATTCTCCAACCCTGGTTTCTGAGGCAGTTAATGAACACACATCAATTACTGACAGCTGAAGTAGGTTTTTTTGTTTGTTTTAAACTTAAGTGTTTAATCAATTGCCAAGTGTTGTTGTTTTGTTTTGTTGTTTGTTTTTGTTTTTGTTTTTTTTTTAAAGTTACTTTTATTTCAGTTTCACCAATGAAATTTTGGCTTGCATTTTTGAATCTATTCTTCCACATAAAGTATATGAAAATATGTTTGTGGAGGACGATGATGGAGGCTCAGAGCAAACCGGGCCCCTGTAAAGTCTTCCAAAATGTACGCATCATACCAAAGTGTCTTGATCCACAGCGCACCATTTTCCAAAGAAGCTACTTTTCCGTGGAAAGCCAATGTGCCACCACTATGGAATATTCTTAACAAAACTGCAGATTGCGGTTGTCAGCATGTGGCACCAGGAAAAAGGCAAAAAAAGGTAGTTGGGACTGTTAAAAAGAATTCTGAAACAGTTTAAGAGATCATGCATATGCATTTACAGTCCATGTGATAGTGACGTTTGGCAACTGCAAAGTGACCGATACATGGCTTGCTTTAGAAGCATCAAAACGAAGAGGCATGTGTGTCTTGGAGCCTTTTGTTTCTTCACTTGGTAGCCATCTGGTGGTGCTTCATCCTGGTGTGGGACAGAGAAGCTGCACTTTTTTGAACTTAAAAATTAAATTCTTTCGTTTGAAGGTTGGCCGTTGGGTCAAAGTTGTAAGTACCTCCTTGAGTGGCTTCAGGAATGAGACTGGGATCTTCATCGATCTATAAAATACAGCAACAAAGACACATGAGAGGCCAATTCTCTGCACAAATACACACACATAGAAGAGATTCACAAATGTTCATCTTTTCTTCTTTTTTTAAAAAATTATTGCAATAAAATTAGATCCGTTTTTCCACTTCAATTCCTCAAATATGTTTAAAAAGAACAACACATCATCAACTCTGCTCTAATACCATTAGGGAAACAGAAAATTGAAATGATTAGAGACTGGGCCGCTGCTTGGTCAAGGCAGTTGCTATTTTAGCTGTGTGATTTAATTTTCAATGCCAATTTTTAGTACTTCTGGATTTGGCTAAATCGCTGGTTGTGAATTCCAAACTTAGTTTTGTACTTTCTTGCGTTTTCTTTCAATGTGAAAATAATTTTTATCAGCAGCTGATAGAAATACTTTTATAAAGCTTAAAAGAGTACTCGGTATTTCCTATCAGAATCTGAAGGATTTAGAATTACTCATTTCAGAGCAGTTTTATATAGCGCTCATAAGCCCAATCTGAATTTTTTTTTTAAACCAGAAGTAATTCATTACTCTGTGGATACAGAATGAAAGGCATCAGTATCCAGCTTCACCCAACTTTCTCAGATCTGTTAGAATTTAGGTATTTACTGCCTCCAGGAACAGCAAATAACACAGTCAGTAGCATCGATACGCACAACTTCAAACCCTACCCGTCCTCCTCCCAATCATCAGCTGCATCTGTTCTCTGAACACACCACTTCTACAAGCCAGGCTGCGGGAACCATATGCCTTGTTTCAAAACGTGTGTCATCCTGAAGCAGGTAAGAGCCCTTGCCTGGGGCATCTCAACAGCCTTGGAGTCCTGTGGATGCCAGAACTCACTCACCTAAAATCTTAGGTGACAAAATCTTTATTTCTCTTTACTTTGGGTGACAATACCTGAATTGAAGGGAGAGATTAAGGTTTTGGTGACAGCAACAATCCTCAGGAGCAAGAGTGGGGCACGGCATGCCCAAATGAAGATCGCATCTGGTTTCAGAATGCTTTGCAAAATGTTTGTCAGTTAATAAATTAGCACTTCTGCCGGCATACTACAAAGTAACGTTACCTAACTTCACATGCCTTTAACACATAGTTGCTGGTCCTAAAATACATGCCTGTGCATTTTACAGGGCTCATCAAAGGAGCTGATGGGATTAACAATGAAGGGCTATCTAGTAGCCAGCAACGTCTCATGAAAAGACAGAAGATCCTGAAATGACAGAAGGCAGGAACACTCCTGGGCAGCCCATCTTAACACTGGCAAGTAGGCTAAAATAATCAGTCTCTTGTCTCCCTAGGGCAATTTGGAATTTTTTTCTGGGTTATTTTTGCAGCGGTCCTCAAACAACAAAGGTTATTTTCCTACATGTAGTCACTGCCTGAAAATTTGTCTGGTTTTATGTTTTAACTCCTATCTCCCAGTCATGGAATTCTTACAATTTTGAGTTTCAGAAGCCCCAGAAAACATGGTAGCAGTATAAACAATAATCTGAAGTAAAGTTTTGCTCCTGAGTAAAGGAGGCAAATTCAGCAAGTCAGGCATAGGTTAAATTGCATTAGTTTAGGTAAAAAGTAAATGCATAGAAGGCAGTACTAACCTCAAAATGGATATTTTTCCACCCACACCAACTAGACTGTGCTCTTCAGTTAGCTACAGAACTGTCAGAGTCATTACGGAGACTATTAGACACTGCTCAGAGAATCACTATGAGCATAGGGAACTTTTCACATATCTTAACTTCTGGTGACTATCTTTGCAATCACATGACAGACCCATGAATTGAAAATTAAGGAGTCTTAAAGTTAGAGCTGGTATCTGGAGAGTTCAAGAGAAGAACTGAAGACACAGTTCTGATAGGCTGCAGAACTACAGACACTCTGGATGGTCTAGAAAGGATAATTAGTATTTGTCTTTAAATTGCTTGTTGAAGTGATTCTGAGGCACTCACAAGCAGCAGGTAGCAAAAAGAGCTAGAACCCAAAGGGTCAAAATACCTTATCAGAGTGCGACAAAGTATCAGATGGTCTAGATCAACGAGCTGCAGAAACTGTTACAGTTTTGATGACTCTTCTCAATGCAGAATCCAGAGGGACCAACTACAGCCCTGAAATACCGTTATCTATCTGCAAATAAGGATCCACCCCCCACTCCAAAGACTGATGTATGAGAAAGTAAAAAGGAGAGCCAGAGAACTGTTTCGATTCTAATCACAAGTAATTACACGTCAATTTACATGTCAGTGTGACAAAATTAGGTCAGCGTCAACCAATTTATTAGGCAAAACCAGAGCAGGCATCTTGATGTTGCTAAAGAAAATTTTTGGCATTGAAAAACTCTTCAAAAGACTTTCATAGAATCATAGAATGGTTCGGGTTGGAAGGGACATTAAAGATCATCTAGTTCCAATCCCCCTGCCATGGGAAGGGACACCTCCCACCAGAGGTGGCTTTCATTTAAGGGAAGCTCTACCGAAAAAGGAACAGGAAAACTGACTTCCCAGATAGCCTATGTTCATGAGAACTGGAACTGAGGAACAACGACAACATACTTCCTAAGCTAACCGAACAGCATATACACTCTTTCATCTTTAGCATACTTACATCATCACCAGAGAAATACTGATCTATGATTTCAAATGCTAGTTTATAAATGTCTTCATTCTCATGCTGTTGCAAGGCTTCAATTTTCTCTAACCCTGGATAAAAGAAAATGGGGAGAAGTTTTATAAGTTTAAACTGAAGTGAACTGCTGACTATTTTGACAATAAATAAACTAAGAAAAATAACAAAACATTACTACTGAGACATACTAGAAAAGATGTAGCTCAGTTTGCAAACATTGTCTAACACAATAGTATCTTTGTCTCCAAGATGGAAAAGAAGTACTTTGTGGACCTTTGCATGCCATGGAATATCACATTTTCTGACAAAGGAATAATAGAACCTTCTCCCTTTTTAGATAAAACTACATACTTAGTATGTACTTGATAGTTTTTGTTCCAGTCATTGTGCTTTCTGTGTATCACCAAAAGGAAGTGGTTTCATTTGTGTGTTGTGTAGAAGTTAAAACAACAAGGTGACAAAGACTCGCACCAAGAGCAGCTTAAAACCCTAGTTCCATTTTCATACTGGACATGGTATAATACATGCAAAAAATTCCAGTATAGTAACATAGTTCTTAAACATCCCTTTACTCTTATCTTACTGTAATACAATAATTAGCATGAGTTAAAACTTGGGTTGCAATATCCAAAAGCCTGACGACTCATCCTGCTTTGGTTTGTAATGAAATTATGATCCTAACAACTGCTTCCAAGGTGATAAATGAAAGCAAGAATTGTGTGTTTTACCACAGAACGAAGTACATGCAATAATCAAATTAGAGGATGTACAATTCTCATTTAAACCTAAAAAATAGCTAAGGTACAGAAGGCTCCTTTAACGATTGCCTCCAACATAACAATCCCTAAACCAAACTAAACAGAAAAAAAATGCCTCACTCAATGCAAAAGACTCACTTGCTTTTTCAAATAGTCCATGGTAAAAAAAAAAAAGCAGCAGTAAATATCAACATCAACAAGGGGAAGACAGAATAAAGCCAGCAAATTAAATTTTTTAAAAGCCTAATAAGCACTTACCTCCACACTCTTCTATAATTTCAGCTATTGTGCTAGCTTCATCACCAGCCATTATCAGGATGTTTTTCAGACCATCCAGCACCACCTGTACCACTTGAGAATCCTTTACTGAGAGCAGATTGCAGAACGGTGGGATTACATTTTGCTGTACAAGGTATTCAACCTAAATAATGAAAAAAGATATGTGCTTTCAACATTGTGCTTCTTACAAATGGCTGCGTGTGCAATGTTTTGGTGACAATTTGAAATCCCACCACACATACCTGATCTTTTCTCCCACTTATTGTCAAATTGCTAATTGCCCAAGCCGCTTCCTTTTGTGTTCCAAAGTCCCCCTGAAAAATAAAATTAATAGCTCATTAAAATCAGCATGGAAACATCTGTCAAGCTTATTATTAAAAAATCACAGACTCCTCATGTCAGATTTATAAAAAGAGGATGACAACTTGCATAGCTGATAGTTTGACTGACCTTCGCCAGCTGGTGTATGATCATAGGGATTAGCCCAGCATCTATTACAGCCTGAACTTGTTGCTGGTTTCCTGCTGTGATATTGGAAAGGAACCAAACTGCTTCCTACAATTGGACAAAACAAAAAAGCAAAATGCTTTTACAAAATAGTCAACAGATGAAAAAAAAAAAAAAAAACAAAAAAAA
>VYZM01005816.1:99410-144548 GCA_013398915.1 Dromas ardeola
AAAAAAAAAAATTCTTTAAAAAAAAAGCAAACAGAAAAAAAAAAAAAAAAAAAAACAAAAACAAACCCCCAACCAAAGGAAACAATACAACCTCAAAACCTAAAATAGTACCATGACCAATCGCTAAACAGAATCTCCAGGTTTCCTCCCCCATAGCACTTCTACCACAAAAACTTTTATTGCATTGTGAAAGCCAAACACGCAGGGATCAATGTAAAGCTGATATGATTAATTCACGGGGCCAGGTTATTACTTACGCAAGGAGTGTCTCCATACATCGGGAGCAATACTGACTTAAACCTTATGTGCACTTTGACCTGCTGCAGTCACAGCCATGTTTTAAACTTTCAATCAGTTTTGCAAAGAAAATAGGAAAACTGGTAAAACCTCAAATAAAAAAAGGACTTATCCTGTAATCCTATTACTGACAGCTCAGTAGCAGCTTTCTGTGCCGATACAAGAAGACCAACTCCAGCTCCCATGTTCTTCCTGAAACATGAAGTGCAGCTCACAAAACTCATTTAAGTATCAGACGGGACTGCCAGTCCTGAGACTTTACTCGGCAGTTATCTCCTTCAGGAGATAACATCGGCATAGCTAACATCTATAACAGCAGCTACAAATTCCTGGTTACAAAGGCAACCCAGAACATCTTAAAAAGGCTCCAATCTTAAGTAAAAGACAAGCAAATGTGGCAAGCAGACAATTATGAAGTATTGCAGGAAAAAACCATAATGGGTTCCATTTTTTAGGGATGCGTTTCTTGCTTCTATTTGCATTTGCCCCTCACAACATACACTTAAAACTCAAAGCATTTTTAGACTCCCCTTATACAAAAATTCTTTTTTTTTGGCATTCAAAAAGAGCTTTTCATCATTCGTGAGAGCTAGAAGGGCAGGCAGAAACAAATCACAGCAGTTTGAACCATCAAAGGTAACTTCTTCAGAGCTCTTGACAGTTAACAGGGCCTGAAGAAACAGAGATTCCTCACAAAATATACTCCCCCTCAATAGTACAATAAGCAGGGGAATCACCTACGCTAAACAAACAAGTCTCCTCCTCAGCCAGCCCCATTTTTGCAGTGGAAGATGGCACAATGATTAAAAAAACCCATGCAAATAACATGAAATACAGCTCTGGAAAAGAGGGCACTGATCACTTTCTTTCATCTAACTCCCCTTATTTGACCCAGTCCTTGCAGCAGCGAAGTTCCCTCTGCCAAAAGGAAGGAGAGGAAATGCAGGGGCCGTTTTCAGAAACGGAGAGTGGTACTCCCTACGACCTGGAAGGTGAAGATGGACAAGAGAACAAACTCCACTACAAAAAGATGGAGTGGAAAATCTGGATCGATCTTACTCAACTCACTGGACTCAACCAAAAGTAACACTCTTTAGTTATGAAAAACTATAATGCCAGTTACTCACTTTGCAAATGAAAAGAAGTATCACACTGCAAAGCAAAACCCATCAGTCCTCCCAAAAAGCACTAGGCATCAACACCAATGCATGGATCCTCATTATGCCTGTTTGGCTTTAGCCCTAATTAAGCACCATCCTCAAAGGCTGCGTCTTTATACAAAATTGCTCACATGCTGGGAATAATAGCTGGAAGAAATTCTTTCGTAATATGCTACAGACTACTGCTTTATTTCTTACACAAAAACATTAAGGTAGGAAGAAACAAATGATACCTTATTTATCTTCTCTTTTGGATGCGTCAGGAGATTTGGGAAATAAGACAAAACATCACAATTGAGAACAACTTGTGTCTGTTCATCAGTACCAGTTACTATGTTGCCTACTGCTCTCAGTGCTGCTGTCTGAATATCCAAAGCAGGAAGGAAAAAAAAAAAAATGCATGTTAAAGACATTGCTGTTACTTACGCTAAAACAAAGAACATTTTAAGATGTCTTTTCATAAAAACATTTTGCAAAATACAATTTGGTACTTCATCCTCTGAGCTACATCCTAAAAATGGGTACTGTTTCATTAAAACAGCAACACACAGTACAGCGTTTTACTGAATAGATACATTGCAGCTCAACTCAAAAAGTGTAAAGATTAGAAATTAAAAGAATATTAAAACAATAGACCACGTATCTGATCTGAGTTACAATTACATTAACTGTTTCTAGGTTTTGACTACGTCTGCCAAGGTTGCTTCCTTCTCCATTCAGCTCTCCACTACAGAATTAAAAAATCCACAACTACTTTTCTTCTTATTGACTTTCAGAAATGGACTTTGTATTGGTTAGTAAATGCTTTACAAGTGACAGAATACTGGAGAAACTCCTTTTCATCAAGTGCCCTGGTCTGACAAATTTTAGGACAGCCACGTCTCATCCAAAGTACAAACTGAACAAACATGACAAATGCAAAGATACATAAAAAAGCTCCCAATTACAACAACTGATTTACAAAAATCAAGCACACGTTAACTAACTTTTGGGTTCCCTTTGTCTTTGAAATTAAACAGACAAGCTCAGTTAACCTACCTCTCGTAGCTAATTAGAAATTTATTTTACTAAAAGGACTCAGCATCTGCAAATATTTGAACATTCAAAAGGTCCCGAAATATTAATTGATTTCCATGAGCTATTCAGACAGAATATGTAAAACCATGTATGCAGCGACAGAAAAGAGTGCACATAACTTAAATTCTGCTAAACGTAAGATCTGTTGTCATTAAGTATTTTAGGACTACAAAAGGAAGGCACCCCTGGTAATCACACAATGGAAGTTAATGTTCAACCTGCCATTTTACTTAAAATTGTACTAGAACTGTTTTGTTAGAGTTTTCTTTCATTTTAGTAATCTTCTTTTCCCCAGAGTGGATAACATTTTTTGTTCAGTTTCATCTGTAACAAATGTAGCTATAAATGCTCATCTCAGTACTCCACTAATAAATACTCTAAGGCACATTTTTTTAGAAAATAGCTTACAAAGGACTATTCAATAGCAACTGAACCAGACTTACTTGAACTTTAACCTCCTGATGACTCAGAAGGGGAACTAGAAAAGGTACAACTCCAGAATCAATCACCATCTGTATCTGTTCATTTCCACCGTCTGTTAAGTAGGACAAAGCCCAAACAGTGTCCACAAGAATCTACAAATTGGAAAGAACATGGTTTACACGTTGAACAGCACAATCCATATAATGGGGTCTTAATTTAGTGAACAACATTTCACATGTCTGGGAGGGGAAAAAGCATGCAATTTAGTTACAGGAAAACCTCAAAACATTATGACGAGACCTAATTTGTAAAATGTTAGACTATTACGTACAACTATGAAAACTGGGGACATTTGTTCCATAGTAACAAATTCTGTATGTCCTCTCTCAAAGACTTTTGAAATTGAATACCAAATTTTGGTGCGTGAAGTGACAGCATAGAGCATCTCACAAAGGTAAACTGTTGGGCTTGATTTGCATTTCAAAGATACGACAACCAGCACAAATAAGTAGTTGTACTAGTAATTCTCTGAAGAACATACTGACCCAGGCTCCTAGTACTGCTGTCATCTGTGAGCTGTGCTTTTGATTACAGAACACCTAAGTCCCCTTAGTCTCTAATCCACTTATCTACACACCTTAGTATCTCTGATCCATAGTGCAGTTCTGAAGTGAAACTGCACACTATGCTAGATATATGCCTTTTTTTGCCTTCACATTAAGATTAAAATCCACAGCAAAGGAAAGGAGTTCTTATACTAATTAAAGGACTAGCAACTATTGTAAGGTGCCAACTGTTCAAGCAAAGCGAAAACCCACAGAGAAATGACTATCATGCAGGGCAATCTTAGTATCTTAAAGAATATAAAGACTAAGTCACTGATGACTTGATAAGGATGATTTGAGAGCCCTCCAAAAAAGAAAGGTACAAAAGTCACAGTCATTGAAAGGTGGTATCTGAAGCAGAAACAAAGCCAGCAGAAAGAGGAATATCCCATGACTTAGGAGATGATGTTAGGAACTGCATGAAGAGAAATCTGGACCCCACTGAGGACATCACCTGTTGAGGTACCTAGATCTACTCTACTTTTAAAACAGGTACCCATTTAAAATTTCCAGCTATTAAGACAGCTAAATACAACAGTACCGAAACACAGGAAGGACTTTAAAGTCCTGACCCACAGGCTGCTTCCACCCAGCTCCAGGGACCAGATAGCACAGATCTAATGCCTTCTTGACACAGCCTGCTGCTGCCCTCACCTGCTAACGCCACAGGGACAGCAGAATGTGCTGCAGTGGAGCCGGTATTGCAGCGGAAGCAGTGAGAAATGGTGCTTCACCAGTTTGCTGCCCCATAGCCCTGTTGGTGACGAGAGCAGCAGCCGCCAGAAGCGCTCAGAGGACTGTTGGCTGACCTACCTGCATCACTGACTCATCTCCAAAGATAGGTTTGCTGCTCCAGTACAGAGAGGCTGGGACCAGACTGGTACCTCCAAACTAGCACCTGACTCTCAGGATCAAAAAGACGGGCACCCTAATTGAGATCAGTCAAAACCTGGCATCACACAGTCTCATATCTACTTCAAGAAGCTCTCACACAATCATTCCTTGCAAAAGCTTTCAAATTTGGCAGGGAAAAAAAAGCCTATAGGTTAGAAGTATATTTGGTTTTGCTATGAATTTCCATTCAGGTTTGTCCAAATTGCGAATTGGAAAAGTCACCATGTGCTGTCTCCCACTCACAGTACACTGGGAAAACCCTGGCAAAATCCCAAATTAAACTGTTTGTAAATATTTTGTGGAGTCAAGCCCACTTCACCATTAAAAAAGCAGCAGAAACACCACTACCACAGCATGGAAATAGCGAAAGATAGTTTCACCAATCTTATGCTCTATCCCCAGACCCACCACAAGGGTTCAATTCCTGCTTCCCTAAATTGAAGGATCACTATCGGGAGCAAAAGTCAAAGACATTACAAAGTCCTGACAGGAGGAGGAGGAGAAGAGCAGCTCAGTATCCCTTAGTGACGCAGATCTTTGTCTCTGTAGTCCCAATATAAGACTTCAGGAGGCTAAGTCCACCCCTCTAGGACTTTACTCAGAAAATATATGTAAACCCATGGATCACAAATGTGGGAAATACTGAAGGTTTTGTACTAAAAACCTGAAGAAAAGTTGTCAAAGGTGCCACAAAACAATAGTTTATTGCTGTTTATTTAAGTATATTTTTGTACATTATTTCCTTAGTTAAACAGGTTGCAAAGTCAGGCAAAGTCCCAACAGGTTACAAAAGTCAGGTTTACCCATCTGATCACAATATCTGGTTGGACTGATACCCAGAATTAGATATACTTTTTCTACATATGCACTATATAGCATCTATGCAAAATTATACACTGGGACAGAATTAAAGCAAAGCTGATGGTAAAGCTGGCACTTTAAATTTCTAGTGCTCAATTCAGCAAGGTAGGATTTTTTTTAATGTAGTTGCAAATGTAAAGGATAAAAAAACTTTTAAAAAAGATATTTCAGAAATGGAGTTAGAACTTTCTTTTTCGTGCTCTAAATAACTACAATTATATGAGTCTTCATATTTAATTGTTACTACTTAATTATACATAAATTAATACACAAAACCAAGTTTGCCTCAAACACAATCTTGCATCATTTTCTCTCTAGAGAAAACAAAGAATCTAAATATCTAAAAATTTAGAAATTACTTACATTTATATCTGTATGGTAAATGAGAACACACAATGCTGGCAAAATCTGAAAAAAAGTTCATCAGTCATTACAGTAGAACAAAATTGACTGTACAATCATGAATCCAAGTACCGCAGTCACAAAGCTTAGCTTGAGACTGCATTAGCATATTGCATTCACACACTTCCCAGCGGCGGGTCATTCCCTCAAAGTATGTATAAAAAAATATATATTATATTTAAAATTTGTAAAAATACCTACAAGATACTACTATATTTCAAAAACACACAGAGAGCAGACTGTATTTTGAGGGAAAACAAGATAACAACAGAGATAGGGACATCCCCCTGCTATTTTGAAAGCTTTGTTACCACACAATATAATAAAAATCATTAGGCTAATATATTAAACTCTTTTCGATTAAAGTAAAATTTCGGTTTTTGTATTCACATATGGAGAAAATATACAAAAACCCACGCCACAATAAGACTGCTTAGAACAGGGGGTTTTATTTGGTAAAAGTATTGTAAAAGCTTCCCCATTCTCTGCTTCATTTTAAAACTTTCATTAAAGTTTCATTGCTAACAATATGATACTTCACATGGCTTCAAAAACAGTATCTACACTTCAGAATGTATCTTAAAATGAAGAACTTTACGTACATTACAACTATAGTTCTAGTCAAATAGCACCACTTTACTTGCTGTGCCTTCTCTGTGAACACCACATTTGCTCTGTTCACCAGTCTAAAGGGATTTTCAGATGCTTCTCTTCTCAAGTGGGGACTTGACATTGACTGCATGTTCACAGCTAGTCGAAACACAAACTACACTACATTCACTAGTGTACTTACATTTCCTCTTACTGAAAATAATTACATTTGAATACTTCTATATACAGAATCATGTTTGTTGCCTTTTTTTTTGATAAAAACATGAAGTGCTGAGTACGTTAACACTTAATCGTGTGTTAATTTTTTGTTGCATTCATTTTAATATACGGCTCATCAGTCTTCAGTCTCGCTCAATTTCAGATGTTACAAATACCTGTATTACAACCTTATTAGGAAGCATCAAATTGGTCAAATTACTTCATTTAACAATTGGCAAGTGGCACAAGAGGTGTCAAAAAACATGCATAAATTCATAGTATGACAATGTAAAACATTTGGCCTCTAGCCCAGAGTATAAAAAATTATCTGTCTTGTAATTCTTTATTTACCTCCTGAACTGTCTCCATAGGCGGTGGGGGGTCCTTATTCCTGCAGAGATTTACAATGACCCATGTGACGTTCCGAAGGAAGGTGATGGGAATGGAGGGATTGATGAAGGACAGAAGAGGTTTGACAACTCCCAGTGATATGACATAATCTCTACACTGAGGACCATCACCTACAGAAATGAAAATTGTTGTAAAAGAAATTACATTAAAAATGGAAAATCCTGAAATGTATGCAATGACATGTTGGGATACTGAAATTCTATGTTTCCTCACCAGTAGTCTACTACTAACGGTTCGTGTTCAATTAAATATACATACGTACATATATACGTCTGTATATTTTACGAGACACAAAATTTATCCAGTTTATATTTTGTGCAGCAATTGATACTACTATTTAGGAAAAAAACAGGACGTACATATGTAATTCTGGCCACATGAAAAATTACATTAAGCCACAGAATTTAGAGGAAACATAGTCTCATATGATAATGCCAATGTTCAAAAAGTCAAATTCTAAAATGAAACACTCCCTGAATTCAAATCTTTATAATAACAACAAGAGTTACCTATAATATTTCCGAGAGCCCAGACAGCTTGCTCACAAACATTCTGGTGTGGTGAATGAAGTAGTCTCAAGAAGAGGGGTACTGCATCTACAGAAAGATCAGACAAAGATTGGATTTGTTTTTACTGGAACATGGTATATGCACAATGCTTTCATTGATTAATACAAAACACTTCTTCACCATGCCTTATACTAGGATAGATGTTTCTATTATGAAGAGCATACAAAACCTCAGTTAAACATTTCTGTACATATCTAGAGAGGGGAAAAAACAGACTTGAGAACAAGCAACAATGCTCCCCGCATTTAAACATTTCCCCATATTTCTCAAAATGATATGCAAGAGCCTCAAGTATGTAGGTGCTAGGTTTAATGTCCTGGTAATTCAGATTTTTCCACTACATACTTAGAAGAATGACATGCCTACTTGTGCAAACGTGCTTCAGATCTTGACTTTAAGAAAATAGCTTCCTCCCAAGAGGTGGCTATAGTTAGTTTCCATATGCAGTGAAGATTTACATCCATCTGCCAGTCCTAAGACACGTTTTAATTTGCTCTTATATAACGCAAGCAACGTACCAGATTAAGGAAGTGATACTGATTTTAGATATCAGTCTCTGCTGAATTAAATAAATTTAATAGAGCTAAGAAATCATCCCTCTACTATTCCCATGCGCTACTTCCCTTTGGACAGCCCATACTGTTCCAAAGACGGTAATTCTTGCAGCAATTTTTTAAATCTATATATGATCGTATTCGTCCTATAGTCTTTCTGAGCAAAGTAAAACAGACCAATTTATATACCGTTGAAAGAAAGACTATTTTTTCTTGTAGAAATAGCTTCAGAAATTTAAAAAAATTGCAACACAATTTGAAGCAACTGTGAATCAATCTTCTGTTGATAATTTTAACACGTGATAATGAGTCAAAAACCCCTGACATATTTTCCTGAAAAATACCGGGCGGTGAAGAATAAAGACTACCTAAAATTCCTTCCCTGCCCTAGATGAGCAATTCAGCAATTGCCTACAACCGACAAGTTAGGAGGGACAGCAACACACCATTGCTTAAGAACACTCTTGCTGTTCTTGTAACAATCATCCCACTTCCATTAGCTCAAGTGGAATATTCTAGCTTCCTTCTCAGTGATTACTGAGATTACACTTCAGCCATATGTGTATTCAACATATTTCAGAGAAGAGGGTCAAGTACGTAGTTTATATTACACTGCAATGCTGGTATGCTTTCAAAAGCACGAATGAAATCATTTCATAGCAGCACACAGGCAGGAGGACAGTCAGAGAAAGCGCAAGTTGCAGGTTATCTGATCTACCACCCTCAAAAAATTAATTACTTCTGTTCCAAACTGGCTCTTGCCAAGGTTTATTCTGTGTGTACAGTATTTGTCCTCTTTTGCTGGGCCTTCCAACTGCCACCTGTGTACCTCCTGATGGCAGGAGGCCTCCTTTTTGGATTTAGGCTGCACCAGCCTCTTCTGTAGCTGCAAGGGCCCATGGCTTTGTTTCCTCAAACCATCCCGTACCCAAAGGGAGCAGAGTTGGGAGGCTCTTTTCCCTTCATGATCTCCCAGTCAAAGCAGCAACGCTTTTTAACTAAACTTCTTCCATTTCCTCTTCAGGAGTAAAGCTTGGAAAACACTTTTTGCTTCTTTAAAGTCATTTTATCACACTTTCTTCTTTTCAAGCATTAGCTAAACAGATTTGGGAGAGACATACCCCAGCCTAAACTCCTAGTAACTGTTCAGGTAACAGCAGTGCCTTTGGCTGTGCTCTACATATTTTCATTCTAATTTCAAATTTTACTTTAAGATTTTTTACAGATTTTTTTCTGCAAAGCTAATACTATAAACAGGCTTTTCATTAGATTCATTCATTCAGATATGGTAACACTGTGGGACTTGAAAAAGGAAGAAAACAATGACTAACCAATGAACAAGTTGGGAAGGATGAAAAAAATTGGGCATAGATTTTCAAAGATATTTAGACACCAGAAATGCAATTTAAAAACAGAGGTGCCCAAATGACATCAGGATTTTTTGAAACAAATTCAAGACGTTGATTTTTTTTTTTTTTTAAAAGGCTTTGGATTTTTATCCAAAGCTCATTTTGATAAGCCTTCTTATTCTATTGTTCCAATATCTTAACTATACAGAATGTAACAATTAGTGAGATATTTTATTAGCTATTTAAGTGTACCAAACAGCATTTTGATTTGAAAGGCAGGTTCATACACTTAAAAAAGGGAAAATCAAACAACTAAGTCACCATTTTCCCATATAAAAACACTGAATATGAATAAGCCAAGACTATTATGCATTTACTTATCTATAGTCTCCTGTTTAACGACAAAATGTTGCATTTAGAATAACGGTGATTGTTTTAAGATAAGCATGCTGATGCATAAAAGATACATATATAATCCTGAAAAATAAATTTGAATAATTTATCTTCAATTAACTTCAGAATTTATTTTCTATCTCTTTTCGTAATGGAAGTCTCACTGGCTGGCTAAGCAAGGAATGAAGGCAGCACAACAAACTCAGTGTGTACGGGAGATACTAATCATATGGGCAAGCAAAGGATGGTAATTTTCTTAACTCTGTATTTAAATGGGCAACCTTACATAACTGTATGTATTTAACAACTTTAATAAAATTTATGAACATACCTTTGAGGTAGAAAGAATTACTTGCTAACATACTTTTTAGCCATAGGGAATTAACGGTACATGATTTCAGAAATCAACCCAAGAATTAGAAAGGACTAACATTTTTTGTTAGTCATTAACAAACTGATTAACTCATTATATTATCTGTTATTCTCTATCATCTTTATGGGAAAATCAGGTCTGGGATCCTTAATATTAATTGTTAGTGACAAACAAATCAATGTTTAAGAACAAATGTAGTTTTGGGGGTTTTTTTTGAGAAAGAAGACAGACATGCATTTATTATTTTAATGATTTTGAAAACAAATGGCATTTGTTATCCGCATACCCCCTTTTCCCTTTTACCCAAAATATCCGCCACCCCTCAGAAAACAAACTGTGATACTTACTAGACTGTACAACAGCTTGAGTCTGTGCAGAAGTGCCTGATGCTATGTTAGTCAATGCCCATGCAGCTTCAAATTGTAATGAAGGACTGTAATGAAATAATTTTATAGTAATAACTTGAAACATGATTTGCTGATTATTTTATGGTTCGTTTCAATATTACTAGCTATATATACTCTGAGACACTCTACATTTAAGAGTGCCACTGAGCTAGAAGTTTTAAAGAAAACCTCTAAGCCTGGACATTTCAGAGGAAAAGCTGGAAGAAAAAAAAGATTTTACCCTCTATGACCTTTTGTAAACCACCTATTATTCTGACTTCGTATTAGTAATAAAAAGTAAAAGCAGTAATAGTTGTTGAAGCACATACCAACCAGTGAAGCTGACCGCTACTCTAGTCAACTAATTACCTCCTGTATGAAAGATTTCTACCGCCCCTCATCATAAAATTTAATTATGCCTCTCTAATGGATAACAGAGACCTCCTCACATCCAGCTGATCCAAACACCATTCATATTTAGTGAAGAAAGTGCAACTGTCTTGCTGCCATTAGTGGTTCTCAATAAATTAATCATGCCTGACCATAACTAACATTACATCCCAGATCAAGTGTAAGCTGGTATACTGGGAAAGAGACATTTTTCTGCTTCACCACGAACAGGGGAAAGATCTAGCATCAATATCAAAAGACAGCATCAGACCTGCATTAAAACTGACTTATTAAATGCAGACAAAATTAGTTACAGATGTTATGAAAGCTGGGGGAACATCTCTTCCAAGATGTCTGTCAACTGTTGTCTATGCCAACAGCGGTTTAGTAAAACAGTTTGCATGAAAACTGTTGTTCAAGCAAATGCTAAAGGTTAAGAGTTCTAGAAGCTATAAAGGAGTTTACACCTTATGGTGGTTAGTGTAACAGTAAGATGTCTGGCTTTGGGAGGAGCAGAGAATATTTACTGTTATGTGACTATTTTTCATTTCCATGCTTTTTTTGGGTCTTTATCAATTATGTTTTACATATAGCCATAGCACCCGCTTTCTTTAAGGTTTTTTTGTGCGTTAGTTTCTAAAGCATTTTAAGGTTTTATTGGGGATGGGATTGGAAAATAATTAGATAAGAAGGCCTAAGATGTGTAAATACAGACTTGTACAAACAAATAGTATCTGTTAGCAGCTACCTATAACCCTTCACATTCTAGGATCAAACGCATTAAAATTCCAGTTCTAGGTTGGTCCTTCCAGTACCTAAAAGGGGCCTACAGGAAGGATGTGGAGGGACTCTTTATCAGGGAGTGTAATGATAGGACAAGGGGTAATGGCCTCAAACTGAAAGAGGGTAGATTTAGATTGGCAATCAGGAAGAAATTCTTTACTGGATGAGCGGTGAGGCACTGGAACAGGTTGCCCAGGGAAGTTGTCAATGCCCCATCCCTGGAAGTGTTCAAGGCCAGGCTGGATGGGGCTTTGAGCAGCCTGGTCTAGTGGGAGGTGTCCCTGCCCAGGGCAGGGGGGTTGGAACTAGATGAGCTTATAAGGTCCCTTCCAACCTGAACCATCCTGTGATTCTGTGGTTCTGTGTGATTCTTTTCCTCCTCTTGTGATAAACTTTAAGTTATAACAGGAACAACAGCTTTAACAATCTGTTACACAAAATCTTTGCAGAGTTTACCTCTACTAAATATTATATAGCAATCACAATTAAAAGGACTGCTTAAGATAAACATTGAGTTCAATTTCAAAAGGCTTATTAAACATTTACAAAGGTAAATCATCCAAAAACTAGACAGAAAATTCAAATTAAAGGAATTCTCACAGCACTAAACCATTTACTTCTAGAGCAGACAGGCATTCATGACCCATTTTAAACTGCCATCCTGGTTTGAACATTATTGCCAGCTGCCTTCTAAGTAACTGTTTTGCTAAACAAGCTAGAAACAAAGCTACTCACGCTTCATGGTTTTGCAGCCACCAAATTATACCCCAAATGCCAATTTGCATTTTTTAAGTTTCTAGCCCTCGTGGCTGAAGAAAAAGCCTTGAAAATGGAAATACTGTAAATACATTTATGGCTGCCTGAGGCCAAAGACAGGCTAAAACATTTACCTCAAATGTGTTAATCCCCATCTATCTGAATAAGGGGCTCACAGATTGTGGAATGTGGCATTTTTCTTACATATCATTAAATTCTTACAACCACATACTCAATGTTCTCTACCTCCTTTACTGAAGCTCTTGTTTTCCAACAAAGAATGATAACAGACAGCGTGCTCACAGTGTTGTACCATCACATGGGGGAGCAGCACAGAACCAGAAGGAAATCCACCTTGCAGTGAGAATGAAAGCAGCTAGAAACTTAAGCTAATAACCCTAATGAAAAAGATGACAAACAAGCGTATTCTGACAAAGAGAAGAGCCCTGTTCACACCCAGACACGTTCTCTGCCTTCACACAAATAAACACAGTAAATCTGAGACAGGTTTCCTAACAGCAGGTGACAAAAAAGTCTGGAATATTCAAAATCAATGAGGAATTTAGTAAAGTTTTCTCCATTAGCTGGATATGCTTGTGCAAGCTTTAAACAATAAAATGACATTTCAGTGGCAAAATAAATACTCCTGGAGAATTTATGGTTTATCATCATGGAATGTGATCCACTGTGTAAGATTATACGGTGTTATGAATCCTCACCTTCATTTGAAATAATGAGATGATTTTTTGGATGCAGATTTTCAGTAAAGGTGAACAGTTTTAAAAGTATACTTACTTATCATCCCTTTCTAGGCATTTTACCAGAATTGGTAAAATTCCTGATTTTATTAAGTCATCAATAGGTGGATTTCTGTCACTGGATAGGAGTTTTCTGTGAAATTAAATGTAAAAATAAAATAAGTAATTTTCATCATCAAAAATGCGTAGGAAATATATTTCTGTGCTTTTATTTATTTTTACCTTGCAGCTTGGACAGCACTCAGTTGGATCACTGGGTTGTCACTTGTGGCGTTCTGAAAAAACAAGTAACAGTAAAAACTAAAAATGCACAGAACATGCATTTATAATAATACAAAAAGAAAAGTGAAATGTAACATACCTGCAGTATAGCTTCTAGTGTTACGTTTTGCTTGAACAGAAAAAAAAAAAAGGTTTTAGTAATTTTGTTGCTAAATTATATTATTTTTAAACTTTTAATACAAATTAATTTTAACATATCAGTTCATATTTTTGCTTTCAAATAACTGCAAGACTTCTAGTGTTAAAGTTAAAACAGAATACATTGTTTTGAGACACCACCAAAATTTTGAAAATAATTCCAGTATCAAGGAACTTACTGCTTTGAAATCAGCATCAACATCAGAATCTTCTAAACTTTCTTCTTGGGGAACATTTCTTTTTTTCAAAAGATGTTCATCTCTTTTGTTCTGTAAAGGAATGATGAAAAATAAGGACACTTAATACTTGCTAGCACAGGGTGACGATATAATGGCCCCTGTCAAAATAAGCATTTAGGTAAGATTGCTTTAAAAAAAAAAAAAAAAAAGATTTGTAACTGATAATAGAATTTGCAGTATTTCAGCTGTAAGAATATAGCAGCTTGCTAATCACAGACAGAACTATGACCATCCATAACATTTGAATGAATCAAAACTTACAGTTTGGGGATCAATTTTCTAACAAACATTTACAATGCACATAGGTCTGCATGACACTAACATTTAGCCACACATAACAGAAATTATTTTTCAGTGTAAGATTCGTTTTCAGCTAAACCTACTTTAGAATTCCCTGGTTACATGTATTTTCAACTTATGTGTAAGGTAGCATGCTCCATGTACTCTGACACTTGTAGCATTTCCTGCTCACACTGTTAGTTTGATTTCTGACTTAAAAAAAAAAAGAGTACTCTCCCCAGCCTTAGCTCCTTCAAGGAATTACTGAAGAGAAAATTACCTTTTCAGTGGTAAAGTATCCATTTAGCATTTCTACCTTGCTTAATTAGAATATTTGAACACGTAAAGCCCTAATTTAAAAAGAAATTAAACAAATAATCAATTGTAACTGTATCCAAATGTACTTTTTTACAAATCTAAAATGTCTTAAAAGTATTATTCCAAAAGCATGAACTGGTCTTTTCTAAATTTTAGACTTTATCTTTTGCTTGGTATGTCTAGAGGTACAATCAAAGATAGAAAGGGCAAGGAACATGATGATGCAGCATATATATCTGAACACCTTTTTGTGTGTGTTTGTTGTTTTTTTGTTTTTTTTTTTTTTTTTTTTAATAAGAGCATTAAGATTTCAATCTCTAATAAAGGAAAACATTGAAAAGGTGTAACAAACAGCTATAACACCTAAAACATATCTGTTATGCTAGCAAGGAAAGGCAGGTTTTTCAGTCTCCAAACAATTATCTGATAACCAAACAGTACTGATTATAGAGATTGCATTGTATCATACCTTGCTTGTAATATATAAAATACCCTCTAAACAGAATCATGTTTTGAATGAGTCCCCAATATTTTATTTTATTATATGTTAGAAGAAACAGCAACCTTGGGTCCAAAATTTCTGAGACTTGCTTACTTTTTTGACATTTTAAAAAGAATTAAAAAAAAAAAAAAAACACAACTTTTCCAGACTCAGTTTGAAAGGCTAGCAAGCAATATATTAAGATTTTTTTTTTCAGATAAAAAAAAGGCTAAAGCAATAAACAAGCACCAGAATTAAGTAACCCTTTAATGCGGAAGGTAACATTCCACAAACTTAGCATAGTTTATTTTTTGTCAAGTTTAAGAAACTAAATCCCAAAGGAGCGCACAAGATCACCTAGATCAGCTACGGCAGCCTCTCCAGAGCTGCACAGTAATGGCAGCCTACGCGGAGCACACCCATACAGACAAGCACTAAGGGTATTTTGTTGTCAAGTGTTTTTAGAGAGAAGGAAGATGGAAATGAGCAGGCAGTTAAATGCTAAGAAAATAGCGTTATGCAGACAAACTGCATCAGGCAGGTACACATTGATGGATGGATTCACCATAAAGACCTATAATATATTTTTCTTATTTTTCCACACCAAGTACTATGGCCTGCCATTTTAAGCAAAGAGCAAACATCATTCAACCCCAGTCAATCTGGCTTTGCTCAAGTACAAATCCTTCTCCTACTGTTGGTCTAAACCATAGCCTATGCTTTGCCAACTGCAGGGACTGGACCCCATTTCCAGAAGCCCTCTCCATGACCATGTCAGCTTTTCTCCCCAGTGCACAGCTACTACGCACCTCCACCTGCGGAGGAAGCAGTTCCTTCCTGCCTCAGATGAATGGTTCCTACAGGATCACCTGTGCTGTTGTGCTAAAACAAGCCAATGCTGGGAGAAGGGACTGAAGCTGGAGGAAGGTCTCGATGTCTTCAGTCAACTGTCCTCTTCCTACCCAAAGGTATCATCACAGATCATGGTGGTGAGCAAGTCCACATGTGCGTGCATGTACAGGGAGATGTATTTAGTTATGAGGATGGCAGACGCCGGTCCAGCAGACACTCCTTGTCTTCAGAAAAGGTGCAGCCTGAAGGAACTCGGGTCTTAGAGCAGAACTGTTGCCACTGTCTGCTGGAGCAAGTCAAACGTTTCATATTAAATCTTTTACTGGGAAGGGCCGAGTTTCTTTCTCATTTGCAGCAAACTACTGCGGTACAAGGCAGGGTTTTCTGATTCTGTTCCTCCTAAAATATTTGGCTGGATTTTCTACATCTTACACTCAGAAAATTCAGGGAAAGAGCTTTGCAGGGTTTTCCTAAAATATGTTTGATGTAAGAACTGTTATCCAGACTGATTCACCTGGTGATATCTACGTATTTTTCTACCAAATAATTTGGCACCAGTGGTGCTCAACTATGTGTTTTGCAACACCTTACAATAAAGACAGGTGATCCTTTATTTTAAATTTCTGTAAAAAAGCCTCTTGCAGATCCTTTGATTCAAAACACGATGAAATACCTAGAATAGTTAAGAACTTAGCAAACGAACTATTTTTACTGAACTTACTGAAAAGAAAAATCTAGTTAGGAAATGTCACATTATCTCATTTGTTATTTTCAGGTTTCTTCTGTCAGTAAAAAAAGATAAAGCTTTTTAAGAGCTCAAACAGTAGATTCTCCCATTTCGGTGTTTCACACCACCATATTAGTAGATTCCCCCACCACTCTACCTTCTGACCTTAAGGAACTGTCTCCATATTTGGTGACAGAAACTGGTACACCAACATTCCATGTTGCTCCCCACAAAAGTATCTACGCTGGCACAGAATGGATGAACCTCAGAAAGCTTTGACTGAAATCCCTCCAAAATGCAGAGGGTATGCAAGAGCCATTTAAAGTCATATTACTTCACTGCTATTGTAAGTGGAAACTTAAATAAGGCCAAAGCCTTCTCAACTGCATTGACATTAAATAGATGGCACCCATTCAGAACGAAGATCACATCATTAAAATGGATAAGAATATTTGATAGTCACATACATGTGGTCTGCATCTATCATGCACATTACTTCCACCCTCAATATTTTTCCTCCCAAAAAGACATTAACCAGAAAGAGTTGAAACCACATCATGCATCTTCTAGCTTGAAAGATCTGGAAGTTTTTGGATGCAAAATGCAAAGTCACACTGCAGCAACTGTGGTACTAAATATGAACGCATACCCCTCTACAGATGTGTGTCTCTTCAACACATACAATTACATCATTCTGAGTGATCAGTGTTTGTCAAAGTTGTGCCTCTACTGGAGGGCTATGGTACCCAGTTACTCCAGAAAGCAAGAATGAAGATGTATCTTCATATCCTCTCCCAAACATCCTGAAATACAAGGATGGCAGCAGCTGGAATATGCAGAATACAGCTGGAACAAAGCAAGAGTCCCACCATGGATGACTGAACAGCATCCTCACAGAATGGCAGGAAAGACTTGCATGGCCTTCAGCAGCCAAAGAGCTGCAAAAATCACCTTCCACAAACACCAGGCAGTAAGTCTAAAGCATGCTAGTGAACAAAGCACTGGATTATCCCATGCCACTTCACCTGAAGGACTTCAGAAAGACTACCTGCTTGCCACCATTATTCAATACACTCTTCATGTTTATTCACAGTGTGTACGTTTCTATACAAGTACTGTTAGCTGAAATAATTTGCTTGAATAGTATTTAGAGGGGCAAGCACAAATTCTCTGCTTCTGGCCATAAAATGGGTGGCGAACGTGTTTCTTTTTATGTTCTTCCAACTCCCTGGAAATCTCTCCGGGACTTGGGCAACAAGGAAAGAAGGGCAGGTTGTAAATGAACGCACAGTTACAGAAGAACCATAGCAGACAAGTAACTTGTATCTCTCCTTCAAGCAACTCTCCATGCCTATGTACATTGATGCAGTGAGTATCTCCAAACAGTACATAGTACTGCTCACAAAAACTCCATTTACCTGGAGAAGAGTCCACCGAATCCCTAGATGAACACACACTGAAGGACTGTTCTCCTAATGGCAGCAGTAGGCTGAGAGGTGAAATAAAACAGAGCTCCAACTAACTGTTCTGCAGCTATCAGGAATAAAGACATCCCACTGGGAGGCCACCGATAGTGAACATGGTAACAAAGGAATGACATTTCAAACTCTGGCCCATCAAACATACATAATCTAGGTTTAAATTCCACTATGGGACAGGGTATCTCAAAAAGAGGAAAACTGCATCAGACTGATTAGAAATCTTTGCATGGTAAGACGGAGTAACACTGAAAAGCCTTCCATTCGTAGCTGCATGTTAAAGACGGCCATAAGATACACCGTAACTGAGCTAACCAAGAGCCTACTTCTCTCCTGCTCCGGCAAGCAAGTTAATAGCTCCTTAGAGAGCCTTTTATACCTGCATACACAACTATCCAATTCCTTTGGCAACATGAGTATGCCTAAGAGGATGCTTCCTAACAACAAAAATGAGTAAACATAGATATTCTAATGCCAAGATACTCTAGCCTCCTTAAGAGGCAGAACTGAACTTCACAGGACATAGCCGACCACAGGTTGATGCTGGAATTTCTGTGAATGCAGGCAACATCTTCAAGGTGTCAGTCATATGGTGCAACAGGCTCCAGAAAAAATGACCTTAGCCAGGGAAAGAGTGAGCAAGAATGTTCCTGTAGCTACTCATTGTTTGCAGATGGTTGGGCTGAAAAACAACTGTCAAGAATGTATATAGAGAAGCTTCCACAGCAGCCTGAAGCAGAGAGGCTAGTATTTATTAAGAAGCACTAAAAATTTCTTACTAAGGAAAAGCTATTCTTACTAGCATTTCTTATAAAGTCAAAGTCCTAAAAGTGGCTCTAAGGGTACTTGAAACAGCTCTGTCCATTTGCAAAAGCATTCAATTCCTGGACTGCTAAACCACTGCATACAGTAATTTGATAGATCAATCACTCCCCTGCATAAGGTAAAAGAACATGACTTGCAGCTCGGCATGACCTTAAAATGCTTGCATTTTGTCATACTGTAACAAACTCAAAAGTTTTTACCTAAATCATAGCACCAGCCTCTTCTGCAGGCTCCTGTGGTGAAAATGAAGACAAATGAGCATACCTGGACACAGCTGTCCTGTTCAAAGACTGGTGAGCCCTTTCAAAAGGAGAGGCATTAGACTGTAATTCCTGAGGAAGGGTTAAGACCTTGTCATCAACAAAACTAAGCAGCTCTCCTTCTGTCAACATGGTGTACTCCTGCTACAACAGGTTTCCATACAAACAAAAGGCACGTGGCAATATGTGCCAGGCAAAAATGCCAAACGGTTAGAAACAACAATAACGATAACATGAGCACGCTTTCTTCCCCCGTGTGATGATCTGTTAAGAGTTTTTGATGACAAATACCCATCGTTTGCTCCACTGACAGTGGGAAGATCAGGCTGCATTGAGCAGTAAATAGGCAAATCCTGCAGATCCCAGTACTTCTTGTTTACCTTCTCAGGAGATGACCACGGGATTCAAAAAAACGCCCATTAATGCAAACACGTTTCGAAAACAACATGAGTAACAGAAGAAGAATCCTTGTGGGCAAAGAGAATGTCCATCAAGCTATGCACTGCATTCCACTTAGTACTATAGGACGTGGCCAATAAGATACTCTAATGGAGCTGTGAAAGGTGTTAAATACAACTTTATACAAGCTTTTCAGCACTTGACACATGGGAAAACTCCATGAAGAGTCTCAAATTCATTGGAAAGCTTCAAGATCAAAAGGTAAAATAAATAAACAAGAACATCTTTGCCCTCAGGTAACAAATAACATTATAAAATGCTTCTTCAGGTCAGGGAAAGGTTTAGAAACTCAGTGGCTAGTAAGAAGAAGCTTTTGGCATGAAAGTTAAGATGCTTGAGTCCTCTACGGACAAAGAGCAGAACTTCAAAAATACCTCAATGTTAGGAACTGGAGTGCCAGCCAGCATTAGCTATACTCACAGATGACAAGAAGCAGCCTTTTCCTCTGCTCTTAAATCCTAGGAAAGACTAAAGGATCAGGAGAGTGATGGAGGTAGATTCAGGTTGTCTGGATGTCCCTTTTAAGCTACTACTGTTGTGACAGACCAAGCTGAACTTGTAGGTTTCACTTACGTGTAATCTCCAGTTTTGGGGGTGAGAGCACCTGCCACGCTCCATTGTGAAGAAAAAGAAAATGCCTACCAGCCCAACCTCATCATGACAAAGCGATGCTCTGAAAACCTCTACTGAATATCCTCTTAATGAAAGTTTCCTTAGGTGGGCTATCTAGCCTGAGTGAATTTCTAGTAACAGCTCTTGGATATGAATCTGGGGAAATAGTCAATTTCTTTAATGGTTGGAAAAGGACCATTAGTTGGCTCTACTCACTGTCTTAGAACTCATTAACACCTACAGAGATCTAGAAAAAGCCCAAAACTGTAAATCTGTATAAAGGCTGAACAAGTCAATCTGACGACCCTACAATCAATGGATATCAAAATGATACCCTACATGCCTAGTGAACTAGATCCCTTGCATCAAAAGGTGGTCAAACAGATTCCGAGACTGTTCTTCAGATAAAGAACACAGCTACAGATATGCAGTTAGAAGACAAAGGCGACTTTTCTACATTTGAGTTCTGATAATTCACCTTTGTGACAAGAGACAGCAGTCATAATGTTCCTATTTGGCTTGGGCACATCCTTCTCATAAGATGCGCAGGTTGACTAAAAATAAGTAGACGCATGTGTGCACAACAGTGTGTGGCCCAACAGCCCCAAGCACAGATCGCAAAGATTGAGGCCTGTTAAGTTAGGCAAAAGCACACTCTTACTAAAATGGGCTCAAGCAAGTCTCCAAGGTAAGTCTCCAGAAGAATACACTGGGAATATAATCTTCCTCCTAGGGTCTTCTTTGAGGAATCAATCAAGGCAGGTTAGATGCAAGATCTTACCAAGAATTTGTGCTACTAACACTGGATAGAGAAGCCACTCTAGAAGAACATACTAATAGTGCTTCAGTCTCCCTGTGACTGCAGGAGTACTTTACAGTGAATGAAAAGCTCTATGTTCCCATTGAACTGGAAAAGATGTATTAACTGAAACAAGTTTTACTATCCGGAACCTGAAAGTGTGGGTTTTTTTTTTTTTCTTTTGCACTCTCAAGACTTCCTGAGAATCAGAAAAAAAATTTCCCACCCTAGCTATCCCAGCAAGATGAAGACAGACTCCTTTCTTCAAGGCTCACTACTTCATTTTGGAGCTATTGAGGACATAAGTAATCTTATTTAAGGAAGATCAGAGCAGGGACAACTACAGTATGCCCAAGAAAAAGGTAAAACACACACATGTCCACGGCTCCTTAATCTACCACTCATTTAGCAAGTAATTGCTTTGCCTTGCATCAAACTTAATTGGCAATTAGAGCTTTCATGAGCCCATGTCTATGAGCTCTCAGAGGCAGCTGAGTTTGCCAAGAAAGTCAAAAATAAACCATGTGAGAGATCCTGAAAGTTCTTAGGATTCCAGTTAGCAGGCCTTAAAGGAGGACACGATCCTCTGTTTCTGCTGAGGTTAGGACTGTTAAGGCTTCCTTTGATAGGTGGCATCTCACTCAATCACCATAACATTGACCTGGCTAAGGACTACCCAAGCACACAAGCAGCCTAAGTCAAGCTTCCTCCTCAGAGAGAGTCAAGCACCTAGAGCAAAAGGATCTCTTACAGCAATGGAGTTACAGGCTTCATTTAGGTATGGAACCTTAAACTGAATCCTAACTATTACTCACCCAACCCACTCTCCTTTAGAGTGAGAATAATCAGCTAGGTTAGCCAATTAATTCTAGGGTCCCTAGAATTAACCCTTCGGGTTTCTGTGATACTGAAATTAAGTGATAAACATTGCAAATCAGCCTTCACTGAGACACTACACTGAGAAGTTTAAATTCTTTCCTCTTTGTCTAGTCTCCATCACCAAAACCAACATCATTATCTTGTCTGGCTGGAAAGAGAGATGGCTCCTGTTTAAGCTCTTAGGCCCACTGCTGCGCTAACAATACAGCCAGAGACCAAGACCATCTTTCCAGAATTGTAGTAGGTCCATTCCCAAATTGCATAACACACATGTTCCGCAAGGCCAATATGGAATCAGAAAAGGGCGCCTGACCATCAGGAGTGTCATCTGACCGGCTCTCTGTGCCAACCCATGCCTTGGCCAGAATTCTGCCAGACGACTGCTACCCTTTTATGTCAGGGGTAGCTTTGTTAGCTCAATTCCTAATAACATCTTAAGTGACTGGGAAAAGAGAAAAAAAAGGAAAAAAAATAAAGTTTCCTTCTGAATAAGAGCTGTGGTGTGAAGATAGTGAATAGAGATAATATATTCTTGAAACACAGAATGTGTTGCAAATGCACCTTGATGTCTAATCTCAAAAGAATAAACACCTCACACTAATGCATGCAGAAATTGTTTACTACTGTTGAAAGCTGTGATTTTTTTTATTTATTCCATCTTACAAAAGAGAGATGTAAGCAACTTCATCAGGTCCATTCATTTATTATTTATACAAAAGTTGATTCAAAAGACGAACCCATGATTACGTAGTGCTTCAGCTGTACAGATCAAGAATATGCTCGGTTTGTCTGTTTTCTTCAAAAGCCAGGTGTACACTCAGCATCTGGATAGCTGGGATAAGAGGAAGATATCCCTTTGTTTTGAAGAGGCATTGGTGGATTACTGAGGTCACGCTAACACAAACATTTCTTGAATTTGGCATACTCATGCTAGGGTGGCAGGGTTAGCCATAAAGATTCAAACTGAAGGAATGATATTACACCTTATCCTTTCCACTGCCGGAGCTTAATAAAATATATCCCTTTACATTTTGATCCCAATTCTGCACCAGAAGCAACGGCCTCACATCTGCCCCAGAGTTCCCACAGCAAACCAGTTCCCACCAGCACCAGTTCAGTTGCTGCAGACCAACAACTCGGACACATGCTGAATCTCTTATTAAAGTAGATTTCTTCTGGTCTCTGCAGGGGAAGATGTTCAGCAAACACTCCAGAAGAACGTAACTTCCTGCATTTAAGAATTCTGCAGCTGCTGTTCACTCATGATTTACAGCCTGACCTACATCCAGCACTAAGGCTTCTTTAAGTGTGTAACTGATCGGTACATGCGCAGTTTTCAGCGTAAAGTCACTAGCAGCTCATAGGCTTCCTCTTCCTCATCTTCACTCACATATTACTGGCACATACAAGATTCCTTCCGCACAGACATACCTTGTCTTAAGTATATAACTTACTCCCCACCATGCATCTGTAATAAAATGGCCTTGAAACTGTGACCTGTTACAAAAACCAATTATGAGGATTACATTAAAATTCTCACTTTGCACTGCAAAGGTTTCTCCAAAGACTGCACTGAAATGCTCGCATGCAGTCTTCGTTTAAGCAGATACAGGAGGATATGCTGCATTAGCTAAGCCATCTTTTACAGCATCGCTTTGGTAGCAGGCATAGGCTGCCCAAGTGCTATGAATGACTCTTCCCAGTGCAGATTTCACAGTTATACAGTGAGTTTTACACCGAGTGCTGAACCGAGAGGGCCTCTAGCATGTCAGCATGAACCTCAACTGCTGATAGTTCAGTTATCAAAATTAATTACCAAAAATCTCATTTTAAGCAAAAACTAGCTAATTTCATTTTTCACTTGGTAGCTGCCACTGTATGTACAAGTAGCTTTCTCCACACGTCATCTGCCAGTAGTGATGAGGCCATAGCCAGCTTAAGCCACACAACACATTCAAACACGTTCACCTAGTTTCTTTGATTAGGAAAATATGAAAGCATTAAACAATTTTTAGATGAGACATCATGCTCGTGTAAGTATTAAGATTATTTTTTTTCCACAGTCATCTGGGTCCAATTAGGTTTCTTCAACTAATTCTTAGTCTCAGGATGAATCTTACAAACACTTATTTTTGATATTGTAATGAGATACAGAAGTTTATCTACAAGACCTGAAAAGAAAGAAAAGAAAAAGTCTCTTTTTCAAGAGGAGCAGAAGGATCCCAGGAAAATACTAGCACAAGATTTTTGGTAGCTCCTACGTAATCGGGTGATAAGTGCAGACAAAATTTCTCAAAAACAAGTCAAGCTAATTTCTATCAACATAACTTCTATTTACAAACCCTTCACCTTGATTTTAGCAAGGCTTTTGTCTTCTCTCTTGATTTGCAAATAAGGAGAAAAAGAAATTTAGATGAAATTGGGTGGGTGTGCACTCCTAAGCAAGCCCCACTCAGACTGTAAATGAGTCAACTGGCAAACGGGAGATATGCATCAAATAGGAGACCCAAAGGAGCTTGGCCTACATGTAGAATATTGAAAGCACACATTTCCATCAAGTCATTAATGAAAGTGTTAGAAAACATGGGTGATACCAAGGTGGGGATGCCTTGAAGCATACTGGGGAACAGAATGGGAATTCAAGTTAAGGAAGTCTGGAAAAGCAGATGCAATTCAAAAGACAAGAAGCAAACACATTTAACATTTAAAACTGCTGCATTTATTTAACTACGCAAATAGAGAATGTAAACAACTACCCCTGCGGTACTGTAGGAAGTGTCCGAAGGATATAACAGATCACAAACTGAGCGTGAGTCAACAACATACTCAATATAAATAGGAGTACTGTGTTAAGAACTGCTTTTTCACTGTGCCATTTAAACCTCAGCTGTGGCCTGCATCCTTCTGGACTTCCACACTTCCAGAAAGATACAGGCAATTTGGATCTGAGAAGCAGCAACAAGTCAAAATCTAGGAAACAGAATTTTCAAGGAAAGAGTGAAGAACTCAATTTGTCTCAGCAGGATAAAACTAAAGGGGCCCGCATCAGTCCTCGAATATACTGAAGGCATCCAAAGGCAGATAAACATTTACCCCCTCTCTTTACACACACAGCCCAAGAGTAGTTTAGCTTGTGAAAATGTCCTCCAGCAGCAAATCCTTTAAGGTGCTTCGAAAGGTTGTTGGAAGTGTTACGAATGACAAGGGCATAACAAATCCTGTATTTAGGCAGAGCACTACTCATGGTCATGATCTTCCCAGCTATGTTGGTATTTACCCAATATAACCAAAATCTGACCCTAAAATTAACTCCCTCTACAGCACAGAAGCAGTAATTTCCAGAAAACAAAATAAAAGAACATCCACACTTTCTAAATGCTAAAACTCTCCCTTTTCCCATTTGGAGACTTTAAAACATTTGAACAGCTGACAGCTTCCCTGCAATAATATGAGAACTGGTACAGCAACTGAATATGGATTATTTCCAAGCGATACACTGGACAAATGCACTACTGTTCTGCTGTACTGAGCTTAAGGAGTTGGAGAGTAAAACTACCACTAGAATCCACAATGAGTAATCTATAATCTTAAAACGCTTTTATATAAGTTTGGGGCCATAAAGCAAAACTTATGGTAAAATATTTAGCTAAGACATCAGAGCATTATTAGCAAAGTAACACAGTTGATAAACAAAAGCAGACTCACCTTCCGCAATTCAATTGTAACTTCATTTCTGTGTCTTCTCATAGTCTGTAAATAAAGAATAAAAATGATTTTTATATAAAGAAAGAAGTGTTTTGTTTTGGAGTCAGTTGTTTCTAGGTCAAAAGTGCAGCTATTCATCAAAAAGATGAAGAAAACAGCGTGTGTAATTTATAACTCGTGCATCTTGCTAGGAAAGGTCGAGTTGGTTTTGGGGTGTTTTTTGGTGTCTTTTTTTTTATATTTTTTTTTCCCAAGAATATACACCTTACAGAAAGCTTTGTCATAAACCACAATGAGTATCCCAAAGGCAGAAAACATTGACTTCCTTGTAGAGGTTTCACTATAATGACTCTCCAAGTGTTCATAAGTGCACACCAAAAAAAGAAGTAAATACAGGTGAGATAGTCTCACATTCACATATGATCACATTCACAACCTAAACATGTAACCTGTGCCAGTTATCTGGCCGAAATCAATTACGAATGACAGAAGATGACTGAGCCCAATGAAAACGAGACAGATTCAGCTTGTGGCAAAAGGAAACAAAGAAGTACAGTGGCATTGAGTCTACTTAGGATCTATAGCCTAAACACTGTAAAAGAAAACCAGTCCATAAACACCTTGGCTCCTTTAAGATACTGGGCACTCAGGACGCATTCCCTACAATGCTGCTATACCTCTTAGCTAAGAGAGATCACAAGATCGAGAAAGAACAATTTTAGCCTAGTGAAGACAATCTCCCTAGGTTCATTTTACAATCAGCGGAAAAGACATGTACCATGAGAATGCAATTCAGAGAAAATCAGGACTGGATGACTGCTGGCAGCCTAGAAAGATCACCCACACTAACTAAAATTAGCCTTTTAAAATACTTTCTGTGTCCTATCCTTGCTACTGACCTTCACTGCTACTATCACGTTCCTTTCGAGTTCGGGCAAATAACTTCTCTAAGCACAAAATAACGGTGAAAACCATCAGTACAGAGAAAACACCGGCACTCCCCATCATCCATCAGAGGAAATACAAAACATGCTAAAGCTCAAACACAGGTAAATGAAATGAGCAGATTTGATTTCACACTATGAACCTATACAGGATGTAGTTACAGTGCTCAGAACTTTATCTTAGCTTCACTGTTCTCAACCAGTTTGTACAGCAGTGCTCATTTAATTATTTTAGGTTGACCTGAGAGTAAGAAAGGCTTGTCTTCCTGTCCACTGCTCGATTAACCAACTCACTCAAACACAGGCACAATTCCCTTATATCTGCAAGTGTGGACTATATTACTTAAACAAAGCAAGTCCTCATTACAGTAAGAGGACACGAGCACTAGAGCATCTACCAGAGCTACATTTGATTTACTCGTTACTTTGCTAAGCCATTTGATTCTTGTGACCTTGTGAGCCTGCTGCAGCAGCTCAGTATGACAGGACAGGATTGCTGGGGAATGGGAGAACATTGGGTAGGTTGGGAATGGACAAATGAAGAACCTGGAAAGTCATTGCATGTAACTAGCTAGACCAGTCATTCAAGTTTCTCACTATATTAGAGTTTGATATTTGAATTATCTTAAAAACGGCATCAAATGTAAGGGCACTAAATAGTCTTAAAATGTTTTTCAACACTTATTCCCCATGATAACTCTGCATTTCGATGGAAAAATGTAGTTAGACAAGGCTGTCTTTCTGGCTGGATTTCTGCAATAAAACCTCCTTTTCTTGAGCATTCCAAATGTGCTAGACACCAAAGTCCTTTACAGAACCTCTCACTAGTGACATCGCCGCACTTCTTACTAAAATCTAATCCTTTATTCCTACTTATCTTAAATTTGCCATCACATGACAAATCAGTTAACTTGATTGTCCATTAGCATTTTCTCCCAAAAATCAAGTATTGTATGTGCCAGATTTGAAATTTAATGGATGTAAGGCATAATTTACTTTTAAATTTGCTCCGTAATTACAATTTACTTCTACATTTTTTCATTTATCCATGTGATAACACTCTAGAATATTTCCTACTAAGCACAAAAATCAGATCAAATCTTAAGCTCTTCAGGGGACAGCGATAACATTTGCCACTCACCATTCTTCTGGAAGCAAGGTAGATTTAGGAAAGACTATAAGCTGTATTCAACAGTTCAGCAGCTTAATATTTTTGGTTTAGAAAAAACCCACAAATACAGTGCAGTCTCTGGCAAGGCATTACTATTCATTTCATCCATTTACTCTAAAACATCCTCTAACAATGCTTTGACTAAAGATAGTTACTCAGAGTCATCCATCCATAAAGGCTCTACTGGGAAGACTCTAAGCTGCTTTCTAAAGGCAAATAATTCACTCAGCTTTTCAATTAGGGTTTTATCTTTGTTTCATACTTCCATTATTTCAGCCCCACTGATCCTACCCTATTGCAATTCTGTCTCAATATTTTTTTTACTAGTTTTTCACCTTTATCAAACTGATCCTTCAAAATATTTGACTACTCCATTATGGTTTTACATTTATTGTGCAAGAATCTCTCATCTTTTCCTCATTTAGAAAGCTACCACTCTTTAGAAAGATTCTTCAAAAAAGGTTATCAACTACATGGATGTTTTCGCTGACTAGTAGCATACATTTACTGAGCTTTAATACACATCTTAAGGCAATCTCCATGCTACCTGGGTTTTACCCTTTTAGCTGTTCTTTTGTATTTCCCTTTAAATTTATTATATGTAGTTTCTCTTTCGAAACAGCTCTGGTACATCATCTCTTTTCTCCTTCCTCCTTTAAAAGGCAGAACAGGTAGTACTCACCACTAAGTCCAGAGCCGATTCTCTGTGCACAGAGCAAGTAGGTTGGTAACTGGGGATATCACTTAGCCTCTACATCACAGAACTGATGACTTCTATCTGGCCCCCACTGAACCAAGGGCTCCCAATCTTGCAAAGCTTCCTGCTGGCACAGCATCTTTAAAAATTCGGCATGTCAGGATCACCAGGATCATCCAGGAATCAGTAGTACAGTGTTTGGGCTATAGTCTTCCTGCAAGTACATGGGACTGAAGTTCCCAAAGAGCCCATGGTACATTCTGGCAGCTAAACTTGGTTGCCATGGTTGGATCGTGATCAGTGCTCTCAGCTAGATGCACGTTGACATTATTTCTAACTTGATGATACTACTGTTCCACTTCATGTCCCTGACATATGAGATGACCATTGCGTACCAATATATTTAACACCATGGATTCCACTTCATACATGTCGATTGTTGCAATTATAGAAGGTATGTGAAAGACACATGTATGCACTTGCAAGTGGCCTGATTTCTTAGTTTTATGCCTGCTACTTAATTGGGATTTGTTCAGACCACTCCCCGTCTTAATTTTCTCCTCTTTACAACAGGAGCTGATGAACTAGTCCCCATTAGTGATGGACTGCTCTATGATAGACCTCTGAATGTCTGCAATTTGGCTATTGTTTCCTTGAGAGACCATACTCTTAAGACAAAAACATGCTTCAACCTCATTTGATTACTGGAAATGCAGGTATACATACAGCACCATACTATATACTGGTCTCTCTTGCCAGGCTTTTGCAAGTTTTATTTTAAACAAGGCACAATTTCTAATCTTATCTGATGTGGGGGAGCAGGGGAAGGGGGCAAAGCCCAAATTTTATTCCCCAAAACCCAGACTTAAACGATCCAGTTAATTTTTTGTCCTGACTTGTCATTTCTTAAAAGGTAGGTATGTAAAGCTTGCGTTTCAGATGAAACATTTTAGAAATACAGCAGGTTATCAGCACCTTCCTACAGCCTCAGAAGCAGTAAACATGCTATAATACAATAGCATATAAAAGAAGCAGTCGTAAGTACCACTGCAAGCCTCCCTTTAAGGAAGCATTACCACTGTATCCAAAATAACACACTTTTATGCTACCTGCAAGCCCCAGCATGTAGGGAACTGATAGGCATTTACAAGAGATTTATCTAGTAGTAGAAAGGTCAAACATTTTCCCCAACTGTCACAGGTCAGCTAAAACAGAGAGAAGACACAAATTATTCTGCAACTTAACCCCATGGATTCATTACCAGCTTTCAGGCTGGGAGGACAACCACGCACATATGCAACAGGAGTTAAAGCCTAGTGGGATGTTACCAATGGATCTAATACAGTGTTTGACATCCACAGCATCTGACTGTGGTCACTTCTCAGCTTAATGTACTCAAACAAGCAACTTCGTGTCACACTGAAACAGCACATCTCAAAACTATCCCCCAAGACAAATCTGAACTGTTTCACTGAATAATAAAAAAAAAACCAGACTCCAAATCTCAGAAAGGAAAAACTTCCCATAGGCAAAATCCTATAAATCACAAAAAATACAACAGTTTCTTCACACAGAATCTGAACTGTGAGTCTGCTGCAAAACAGAGATATTAATGCACCATACACAAGGTGTATGTGTAAATTGTGAATAGTAACTATCAGTCAGCATGTACTATTAAGAAACAAGAACATACAACATTTACCAGATTGTGCTACAACATTACAACTCAAGCCAGACTTAAGTTCATAAGACTTTTGCAACAGGAGATTTCTTCTCCCCAAGTCACTATCTTTGAAGATCAATTACTTACCAGTGTGTTTGACAGGCTGACATAACCACAGTAACGCACTAAGCACTGCTAAGTCTTGTAACAAGCCCAAAGTAGATGTTCAGCAATATTTCTAATTTAAATTTCCCTGGTATTTTGTTATTTTATAAAATAAACCAGAAAAAAAATAATAAAGCACACAACAAAAGATCTACAAGATGCTGTTAGATACATCAGTATTCTCACTTCTACCTTGAATTTCTGAATAGCCTTCCAAAGCCAGATACCAAGTCTTACGTGCCAAGAATCTCTCCTTAGCACCTTCCACTTGAAAGAAAAATAATCCCTAGTTCCATCAAAGTATCAAAACTGAAATTAGTTTTATATGCCAATAAAGAAAATCATTATGCACGTTAGGGCTGTTGTGTTAAGGGCTGTAAGGAAACCTTGCTTCAGGCCAATACAAAACACAAAAATGCTAAGCTAACAAAAGACAAGAGATTTAAGAGACACTAGACCTTGAAAATAAAGCAAGCCTCAAGTCAATGCTCAAAATAAGACTTCAAGGAATGCCTCAGCCCCTGTAAAACTGCCTTTGACACACTCAAGGGGCAGAAGGGACACGGCATACAGCCATCCTCATCAGATCAGCATTTCAGCTCTGGTATCTCTCTTCCAACAAGCGGCTGACAAGAAACTCAAAACTCCAGAACCACCTGTGGAGAAAGGAAATATCTTCCTGATTTTTCAGTTGATATTTGGTTTATGACATAAGACAAAACTGTACATAAAATTCTTGATATCGATAAGCAATGGCTAAAGATAACCCTGTGCAATTCTGAATTATCAGTGTCACAGTAACCCTTACCGCCAGCACATTCAAAGAATTATTTTTAAGTAACTAAACTTTTGGGACCCTCTGGCTCAACCACCCATACTTCACAAGTACCACTTGTGAAACCCTGTACAAAGGTGCACAAGACGCGCACTTAAAGAGCAAGTATCACTGCTGTAACACTACCACTTGATGTCCTAAGACAGCCTATCCGCACCCTCCTGGCAAACACAAAAAAAAGATTACTCTGAAGTTTTGAATAGAATTGAGATTCTAGAGGAGAGGATTAAGTCTAGCAAGCTTCTCTGTCTTCTTGAGCCTTTGTTTAACATAGAAAACATTTAACTGTGTAATACATTACCCCAAAAGGCAATTAATACAGCTTCTGAAAACTAAAAAACAAACCCCCCAAAAAAACAAAAAACACACCCCCCAGAAAAATCAAGGAATCCCAAAACCAATCAGCTGTACTTGTTTTACATAATCAGAACAAGATAACACATTTTCCAAAACCCTCTGTAGCAAATACATAGTGTAGTGTGTTTTCCCTGGGAAACAAAAAACCAAACCAAACCTCTCCCAAAGATACACTAGACTGCAAGAAAATAATTCAGGCTAATTCAAAAGGACAAAGCCACATTTGAGACACAGCAGTCAGAATAGTCCTTCTATTTATGAAAGAATGATTTAAAACATTGGTACTATTTTACGCAAGTTGTATCTCATTCACAATGAAATATCAGGGCTAGTTTTAGTGTTTCTGTTAGTTTGAAATTTCTACTTCATATCTAAAAATCAATCTTAATCAATTATAAGCACTTTAAAGTCCCTTAAGTATCACTTTCAGAGACAAGAAATTATGGATACCTGATTATACTTCATCCCACGTTACAGTACAAATCAGAAAATCAAAACTATTAAATGTGTGAACAACACAACTAGTGAGAAGCTCAAGTCATTACATTCCCTTTGTTATGCCGGCATAAAGATTTCTTAAATGAAATTAAAAATGAAGTTTCATGTACAAGATGTTTAATAATGTAGATTCTCTGTACAGCAAAAAAAATAATCAAATGCTTCAACAGTAAGTGGCATGAATTTTAAACATTTTAACCATTTTTAGCTATGCCAAATGTGTCAGAGGGAAGATGAAAGCATAACCATCTAATGACTAAAAATCTACCTACCATTGCAACAACAAGATCTGGAGCTCAGTGTGGTGCTCACCCAGACTAGCCACTTCATTAAGTGGGATACCTGAGGAGCGTCATCTTTTAATCAACACATTTACACCACTTTCACTGCAACAGCAGCAAGTCCAGAAAACACCAGAGACGGAGAGGCAGGGAACAGATGTTTTTATGCCAGCCAGCATATCAATGTTGCCAGCACGGCTGGCCTGCCAGCTGCCCCACAGGCACTTAGCTGGCCACCCCTGCTCTCCTGCTGGCCACCCCTGTCCTCCTGCTGGCCAACCAGCATGCATCAGCCTGCAGCTAGCCCACAGAAGTGGGAAAGTCAAGCTCACCTGGACAAGATGAACACTACACACTAATGCACTAATGTCAGTTTTGGCTATTCTCTGGACACAAAACCTAAGTTCTCAGGAACTTTGGTATGATGTGCATTTAGTTGCTTTTGAAAGTTCAGCTATTAAGTGGAAAAGAAAGAACCAATTCACTGACTGATTCTAATTTCTCTGCATCTACAAACTTCATTAAAAGATAACCGGGTCATTTAAATTTCTTTATTTCTGCTCTTGCCTCTCAACATTACAGGAACTGGTCTCAGAAAAACAGAACATACAAGCTTACAGGAAAGAGCTACCCTGAATACATAGCTGGGATAGTAAAGTAGCTTGATTAAACATACAGGGTACCCGAAGAGCTTTGGATTTGCAAGTCAATTCCAGGCTACTTCCACCTGCCTAACTGACAGAAAAAAAACCTGGCCCAGTTCCAACAGCTGGACTGGATTTAACTAATACCTCCCCTCTTGCATATGAGCATACCCTAGAGTATAGTTTAAATACTTTACAATGTAGGTGTGGGTGCAATACAGTGAAAGGAAAAGGTGTTTGCATTGATGAAGTAAACGCTGTTCTTCCCTAGAAATCCCTTTACTGGCCTTTTTTCCTTATTCCTTCTCTGACACCTTTTAACGAGCATGAAATACTGCAATGTACATGAAAATGCAGGAGCCTCGCAGCTGGGCTGGTTTTGAGCAAGAAAAAAAATTTTAAAGTGCCTGTTTGTATACAACAGTTGAGATTATTAAGGTCGTCATCTGCCTATCTTTGGTTAACATTAGAAGTTAAATATTCCATGTTTGCATAGGAATATAATTTGTTAGTATGTGTAAAGTTGAGGCTTAAACTGATGTTATTGTTCCACTTGTTCTTGTACAGCTTCAGTCAAAAACCAGAGAGACAAAGGGACGTAGATAGAAGGTGATACTGCTGTTCTACCTGCTCACACTTTCAAAGTGGATATAGCTTACTCTAAGAGTTGCAAGCAAATCACAATACATGAAGGAAAAATTCTGGGACTACTATATTGAAATTCTGAGACAGCATCATGATGGTCGGAATGCAACTATTTATTCACAACTGAAAGAACTAAAACCAATGACACTGTACACATTAATCCCCTCTATTTCTTTTGGATGTGCAAAAAGATTTGACATCCATACCAAACTAAACCAAATGTTTAGTCAAAATTAACCCTTCCTACTAGGTTTACTCCTTTAGTTACAAGCATCATGGATTATCACCCAGCCTTTTTTAACCCCCCTCAGTGTATGTTCTAGGCAGACTTTTTCACAGAATGACTTCCCCTCACCCGATTTTGAGATTTACCTAATTACCAAGTACTCCCATAAAGCTCCAAATTGTCCTTCTAAGAAAAACAGTGATGTTTTTCAGTCATACAGACTACAAAGTTAGAACAACTTCACCTCTGTCTTTGTTATCATAGCTCCATATTAAATTATGCTGACCCATTTAGAAACGCAGGCAGGGGGCATGGATTCCACAGTACGAGCAACAGATCTACCAAAGCAGCCAAATACACTTACAATGTGCTTGTACCCTGACCTGAGACTCCAAAAGAGTTTTATTTCTTTTGATGGCTGTTCAGACCAAAAGGTATTTGCTCCTCTTTTGGGGAAACATTCTGTTATTTTGCAGAAAATATGAGAACTTGGTTCAGATTCTCTGTGCACTGCAGAACCTTAATACTAGAAAGTTTCCTTTTGTCTTGTAACCTTTAACATAGTACTAGGAACATTAGGAGCAGAGTGCCGTATTTACACTACTGTATTTTATGCCATAATCTGTCTGGGACTTGTGTTCCTCAAGGCGAGTAAGGGCCGCTGAAGGAAAACTAGTTCTTATGCAGTTGGAGCTGCCAAACTACTTGGTTTTTAATCCCCAGTTTGGGGCCCCTAAAATGAATACCAGCTGCTTTTTGTTAGCCAGTCTGTGGCAAGGTAATTCAAGTATCTGAACCTGGCTAGTCTCAACAAACTGGATGCATCAGATATCCACTGTGACTCTCTTACTTAGTGATGGGTAATGACTCACTGAAGTCAGACCTGCATGCCAATATGGAAAGCCACAAGCCTCCAATTGTTGTTGCTTATGGTGCTGACTCACTTGAAAGCCCTATGGAAGCAGACAAAGCTAACCATCTACGTTATCTGCTTCTACTGCTCCAAAAGATGTTGGCAGAAAAGCAATCGCTAAGTTTGTTTCTTACCAGCTCTTCTGCAAGCATATTCTTCAAGGTCCCAACATCCTCTCTGCATTTGTTTAACCTCCATACTGAGCTACTACCAGCAAAGAATTAAGATGTGAGCACTCATGTTTTAATTTCCATATACCAGTTACCCAGTTTACAAGTACAGACATATCAAACAATCCTCCGGAGACTGGACCTGAAGCAATTTAGCTGGCTGCATTCAACGCAAATTGCACCAATACTGAAGGACACAAAGCAGTCCAGAATACAATCAACATGTTATCTGCTGTTTTAATATAGAATAAAAGAAGAGCTAGAATTCTCTATTCAACTCAACTAGGGGAAGACAGAATCTAAAAGATTTCCAGTTACTGCTGTTATGTGAATCAAGGACATTATTCCTAGTCAAAAGTTTTACAGCATGTCCATTCAGATATAGATCTTAACACTGTTAGTTATACCTTTACTGACATCAGACCAAAGACCACAACACCGCCTCTATATGGGCTCCATTGCTCCCTCTGAAGTCAAACTGAAATTTCCAGGTAATCCCACAGCACCTCAAGCTAACTCATCATCGCGCAACAGTTGGTCTGCACAGACCAACAGGTAGGCAGCAAGGATCACCAACTAATTCGAAGTATTCATTTTGTCCTGTGGTCCTAACAGGGCAAGGAACCTGTCCACGTAGTTTTACGAAGAGCGGTGGCAATGCAGCCACTGCTATCTCCACTTTGACAAGGGCTCACCTTGAGGAACTTAACTGTGGAGTTTTGTCATTTATGCTGCAGCCCAATAGAAAATACTGGTCTGAAGGATACAAGTCTTTCATTTTTTCCTGTACTTTTTGGAAACAGAAGGGCACAATGAATTTTACAATGATGCCAGCTTTACCTTATCTGAATACTGTGATATGCCAAACAGCGGATAACCAAGATAACCTGATTACAAGTGATTCCTAGTCACACTTTTAAAAAAAGACGACTAAGGTTTCTTGGAACACTTTAAATACATAAAAGGATTTGAAATTTGGTACAGTTTTATATTACAGGAATCTGCTTTTGCCAGTATACAATCTATGCAGACACGTGAACACTAAAAAGATACTTATTATTCTCCTGTATTGTACGAACAGCATGGCAGACACTTCAGAATATCGCAGAAACAGAAGTTTATCCTGTCCTTGAGGGAGAACAAGGAAAGCACCTACATGACTCCTTGGTCTCTCCCAAGACATGACACCACCTCTGTCCTCTCCTAGAATTTCTAGGCAAGTATCCCTCCCATTCCCTCACGCAGGAGAGAAAGTGCACCAACCTGTCTATTCAGTTGAATAAGCAGAACAGTTGATTGCCATTGCAAAAGAGCAGGAGTCCCTTTCCCCTTCTATAATCTTGACCCCAATTCAGAGGTATAGGTTCAGTTTTTTCTAACAGATGTTACCAGAAACCAAATCCACCACTTTTAATGCCATATTTCACAGCCAAAATACAGTCTGCGCTTGTATACAGGACGTGAAAACAGAAAACAGAAGAGAAAAATTAAAATTACTGTTCGTGGTAACTAGGTGCAAACATCAGACCAGAATTTTGATCTTTACATCAGCATAAAGACATAAATAAACCCTTTTAAATGTAAAAGCTTTTATAAAATTGTAGATAACCCCTTTAAAGGGTTTTTTAATTACAAAATGAAGTGTTTGGTCAGAAAGACCTCACAGACTTCTGGGGCAAATGCCACAGAAGACCAGACATTCTTAAGCTTGCTAAATATTTATACTAGTTTCCCCTAGGAAAAAAAAAAAAAAAAAGAAAACCTACTAGCCAGATACTACCTTCTTGTGCAATCTATGTTTGAACAAAGACACTCCCTTTCCAGATACTTAAAGTCTTCAACTATAATACCAAAGTACCTCAGACAATCATTCTAGGATTTTATGATATATTTATAAGCACCTCCCTGTGAAGTGAGGAAAAAAAAAAGTGCTATTTTTCTATCTATAAAATGGGAAACAATAATTGCAATTTGCATACATTCACAGGGTGCCATGAAAAAAACCAACAAATCAAGTCCTTAGAGAGCTAGTCTATATAATTCAACCACAGTAAGCTTTTTTGGTATAATATTACATGGCTCAAATAAAATCAGATTTTTTTTCTATTTTTTGAAAGATGTAATCAAAAGGGAAAAAAGATTAAACATGTGCTAGCTGCCTTATTAAATCTATGAAGAGATCATTCTGCTCAAGATGGAAGAGAAAACAACAAACCCAGCTGATAACCCAGGAAGAAGATGGAGCATTAGGAATTAGAAAATACACTCCAGCAACATCCCACGATCTTTTATGAATGCTTTCAGCAACCCTTCTGATTTAATCATTTCAGTATTATGAATTCTAGATGCTTCCACCTCACTTTCTAACATGACATAAGCCCCGATTCCATGTTTCTGCTGTTTGAACATTTTGGGTATCATACTTCTCTCCTTGAGGATACCTTCAGTTTCTAAATATTCCAATTTAGACGTCTGTCCATTAAAAGGCTAGCCCTAAGAAGTTGCTTAGACGACCAGAAGTGGTCTGGTTTTGACAGACAAGAACCAATACAAAACTCCTTCGAACCGCACAGCTATAGGGCCCACCAAAACACAGGTTACACTGAGCGCAGAGGTATAGTGGACCATACCCCTGCAGGCAATGGGCATGGGAAGAGGGTACTGCCAGGTTCTGAACTGCCGCTGGCAGCTCGTGATGCTCAAAGACGCTGTCACATTGATTGCTTGTGTCAGAGCTCCATAAACGTCTCTCCTTGTCTGGAAGGTTGCTCTTCACTGCTGATGGTTGTGCGTTATGAACACTACCCATTACCAGCCCACATGCTTCTTGCACGCCTGACGAACAGTGCTTAACAAGATCCTGCTGACTCCTAGCAGGGCACTCTCATTTCAGGATTCCCTCTTGATGTGGAAAGCCTTCTATATCTGGCTGCAAGTCACATTTCTGGTGCAGAGAAATCACTACCACTGACTTTGCATCTAACATTTGTGTGCGTGAAAAGCAGCAGGGGACCCTGATGCCAAAAAACTGCATGCAAAGACAGTATCTGCTGGCTAGGGTGACCTCAGCTTACCTGGGAGAGAGCTACAATGTCTCTCTGCATAATTTCATCAACTGACTTGCACTGTAGTTGGCTAAGAAAAGGCCAGGACTAGGATGTTCTGAGAACTGCAAACCTGAAATCTCACCTTGTACCTGGCCAGGAATCCCTTAGTGCACCTCTGAAAACCTGGACGCAAATCACCCTAGCACCCTGTCTGACCACCTTCTAACCACCTTCTCCTCATGAAAATGAGCTTAGGCTATGTTCCACACCAGCAAGTTTGCAATGGGGCTTGAACACTCATTAAAATACATCCCCATCAGAGCTAACAAGTCAAACTATGAGGAAGCCATTTCTCCAAGTTGATTTTGCAAATCACCTCTTCCATTATTACCTCCCAAATCCACCTGTTACTGAATCTGACAATAAGCAAGGTTAAAAATGCATAAGAAGAGATGCTCAGCTGGTCAGACATGACAGAATATGGGGGAAACAAGTAATTCAGTAATAGGTGTTTGAATGGGGAAGATATTAATTCTGTGTCATGTTCTGCAGGCATTCATACAGCATATATATATTCCTATTTTATACTTGCTGCATTTATTACACACACACAATCAAGATTAAAACTGACTGTAACATTTGCTTAACCTGAGAAAGGAGACAAGTGTCAGCTGACACAGAAGAAATGATACGGAGCTTCCCCAGCAGATTTAATGGTGTCAATCTGACTGTGAAAGGATAACAATCCAACAGTTAAATATCACTAGACAAGGTATACCTCCTCCCCTTCACACTGACCTCTTTGAGCCAGCACTGGTCTTACCCAGACGTGAAGGGCTGGCTCAGGAAGCTAAGGGAGCAGAAAATTAAAGAAACATGAAGAGCTTTGTAACTAGTTCACTCCAACGGACAACCAGTTCTGATGCAGGACTAACTTTCTGGAAGGAACTAGCTCTTTTTACTACCCATATCAAATTTTGTGAAATGGAATGTAAAGCCCACAGCTTCTGCTATTACAGAAGTAATCAGGAATACCAATTCAGTATCAGAGTTTTACACTGCTGGGTATTTTGGAAACAGCTGATAGACCCCATTCTTGGAAAATATATAGGTTTCACATTTCTTTTTAATTTCAAGTCAGTTCACTTGGCAATTTGTTTAACGATTTTATGACGTGCCCCATCAGCTTCAACCAGTTCGTTACCTCTTCTGGCCTAATCCTATAAATTAGGATGCCTCATTCCACTTCCAGCCACACAATAAATACAAATCTGATCACTCACTTGTAGCTGGTACATCCTCCTAATCGCTGTCTTTTCAGATAGCGCAGTTTTAAAGGACAAAGTGTCCTGCCTGGATTTGTGCTGCAACTGCACAAATATTATGAAAGCCTCGAAGAACTTACGTAAAAATATCTAAAGACCTCTTAAAACTAGTATGACAGTTACACTGCTACCAACTTTGACCAGACTTTGACAGTTTACAAGTTAAAAATCAATCCTTTAATAGAAGAAGCTTTAGAGATACTAGTGCAACTGCTGTTGTGTTACAAATACATATGAATGAAGAAAAACAGATTCTGTAATTACAGGAAGATTAGCTAAGGCTTGGTATATCACAACAACAAACAGCAATAATTGGGCCTCAATCCAGCAAGTGCAGATCCCAATCAGCTTACGAAGATTACGCCTATCATGAGATGCCATCTCCAAATTGTATTCTCTACAGGTATTTCTGAAATAAACTATGACTTCCTAAGGTCATACCTTACCTGTTTGCAAGGGTATGTAGCGATAGGACGAGGGGCAATGGTTTTAAACTAGAGCAGGGTAGGTTTAGATTAGACAGTAGGAAGAAGTTCTTTACAATGAGGGTGGTGAGACACTGGCACAGGTTGCCCAGAGAGGTGGTGGAGGCCTCATCCCTGGAGACATTCAAGGCCAGGCTGGATGAGGCTCTGAGCAATCTGATCTAGGTAAAGATGTCCCTGCTCACTGCAGGGGGGTTGGACTGGATGACCTTTAAGGGTCCCTTCCAACCCAACACATTCTACAATTCTATGATTCTAAGGTATCTGTGTCTCTAAACATTTTAAAATGCAGTGCTTTCAATTGATTTTGAACCTCACAAGGAAAATATAAGACAGTATATCTAAGTAGACCTATCAGCTGTTTGTTTTCTGCCAAAAGTCACAAACATTTTGCAGCATTGTACTACTCCCTTGCAAACTAACTAAAGCTTGGAGAATTCTGTAGCAATTGCAACTGAGGAGGCTTCCCACATCTACCTCTTACCTCCTACCCAGGTAATTCTTTCCAAGGTACAAACATGTACACCTGTATTCTGCCAAGAGTATACTGGCCTGAAAGGGCAATAAAGAAGCTGCAGGAGTCAGAGCTTAGAAACTCTGGATCTTACATTAAATCCATTTTGCAACAGCAAGCTACCTGACACTTAAACTACTGAGATTCACCGAGCCAGTGAGGCTATTAAGACAGTGGGTCCACAGCACCTTAAACCAGCCTAAATCAGCTATTACAGCCCTACTCCCTCCCAGTCCTTCTTTTGCCAGTATCTATTCCTGTGCCAGCAAAGTGAAAGGCAGAAAGCGGATCAATCTGTAAAAGTGAGCTCCTGAAAGAAACAGGATTGTTGCAAAGCATCCGGGAGCAACAGGCTTTCTGAAATTGCTACAAGCCTTACTTGTTCCATGCAGTGTTTGAGGAGAGTACAGGGAGACGGCAAAATCACTAGTCAGTGCACAGAACAGCATCAAGAAACGAGCTGGTAGCAGCATGTCTGCTCATTTGTTAACACTCTGCAGCTATGGTACCTCCACTGCAATAAGCCTTTGACATCTGACAGGAACATGGCTTTAAGTCAACCTAGACCTTTCTCAGATGCCCAGAAACTGTACAGATTTGGTCTCCCCAGGATGGTATTTCTCTTCTTGCAAAAAAACTTATGGCAGCATAACAGAAAAATGTGAATAAATTCAAGCATCCGCAAGAACTAGATCCACACTGTTAGCAAAGCAGCAACAGTAAAAACAGTGAAACTGCCAGAGCTGATGATGGAGATCTGGACTAAGCCCATTTTCTTCCTCTGCTTCATCTGTGGTCAGGATGTTGAAGGTACAGAAAAAAATGGATCCTTCAAAGTCCCTGGACCCAAAGGTGATACAGACCAAAAGGTGATACAATTGCCCCCAGAAAAATGTAACTGGGGAAAAGACATCAGTGGCCAGGACCTCTGAATCTTAAAATCAAATAGAGCAGTAGTAGGTGAAAGACAACAGAGTGGCTATGTCTCCTTTTGCTAAACAATCTTCAACAAATTTCAGGAGGTTAATCCTACGGCCTAAGCAACAGAAGTTCAAGGACTTGTGTTCTTTTAACTTATGATTAAGTGTATGACCAGTATGCAAAAAGGAAATTTTATTCCCAGTCACTGAAGCGTTTTTACAGAAAGTTATTTAGGTTATAACGCACTAACTCCTTGCTAGTTTTTGGTTTGGGTTTTTTTAATGAGTGCACATGGAACTTTACTTTTGATGCAGTATGTGTTTTTCTAATTAGACGACCACATAGTCTCATTGTACCACACACAAAAATAACAGTAAGGCATGCAGACAGCCCTACAAAATATAACGTCTTAGTTCATCAATAATTTTCCCTCAGTTTTAGTAAGGGATGATGACTAATCCTGACAAAAATATATGCGCTGAATTGTTTGATCTGTCACCTTAAACATCAGAACAGTGAGCCAACATATGGGTGCCTGCTATTGTAATAAAGAATAAGTAACACTTCTGTCCAAGAATGCAGAGAAATAAAAAAGTCTGAGGAGGATGTTACTAAGCAAAGAGTGAAGCTCAAGGACTGCAAATGGAAAAATCAAAAGGTTCAAATTAGGTTTTCTAAAAGCTAGGTGAGCTTAAATGTCAATATAAACAAATAAATGCAGCAATTACACGTGATATTATGAATTAAGTGATTGCAGCTGTTTAATCTTGTCCTGTAAAGCCTCAATTGTATTGGAATAATCAGAGCCATACATTTAGTAGAAACCCACTGTGACTTAAGACTACAGGCTTATAAGCAACACAGGAAAGTTTTCTTTGTATATGGAACAGTTTAAAAAGCCCTTTCACATCTCTAGAGAATATAAAATTTAGAAGGTTGTGAGGAGAAACTGTTCTGGCAGTTGTTTGTCCAGATGAAGCCACTAGTGTCTTGGCTCCTTATCGCCCGACTCTGCAGGTTCAGGTTAGCTCTGTCTGCTGCTAATCACATGTCAGTACCTATAAAAATAGAAGAGTCTCACTAATAAAAGCAAGAACACAAACTCATATTAAGTAAGTACACTTCATTTTGGGCATTCGGTTTTGCTATTATCCCTTTTGGGGGCTAAATACTTTTTGGGAGCATTAATACTTCAAAATCAGAATTTCAGTTCTATATACACAACTCTATCTCCTTAACGGAGGAAGCCAGCAAAAGGGTAAGAAACTTCCAGCCAAACGTGAAACTAGGAAAAGCAGAGTGAACCTGTGCAGGTCAAGGATTCAGAAGCTTTGACTTCTGCTCAACAGATACGTTGCTTTGCTCTTAGAAAAGGAGCACAGTGAGAAGTTGCATGGGGAACCGAGGTCTGTCTTAACATAAAACAAAAGTACTTACTCATCTTTTGTTTCCCTTAAAGTTGCATTAACAAAAAGCAAAGACAATTATACAGCCTAGCAAACCCAGTAATAAAATATGAGTTAACTACAAATTAAAGGAGTAAGTATTTTGGTCCGCCAGAAGAGTCTGTACCCAGAGGGATCAATAACAACTCATCAGTATTTATTAGAAGCCAAAGGAACATTACTAAAGAATGTATTCAAGCCTGATGAGTTCAAAGGCAGTGACTGTCTCTAGACAGAAGGTGACTCAAACGCCACTGTTTTCAAACTGAACTTCAGAGCGTACGGCTTTGAATATTTTAGATTTTCCAAAGGATACAATCTAGATATCAGACCTTCATCATCCTCACCACTTATACTCTCATTGGTGGAACTTGACAAAATATGTAGACACAGGTCAATGCCAACAATAGCATTGATGCCTCCTGGTTTCCAAAGTTACATACAGAAAATTGCTGCATAGGGACCAAAACAAGTGTATTTAATAGCTGACAGTTGGGAATTACGTATAATATTTGATTTAGAAAAAAACCACTTTGTGGAGAACCGATAACTTTCACTAAATACAGACAAACTGTCCAATCAGCAGGCCAGTCTGTGAAGCAGTATCTCAAGAGAAGCACAGTAAGTAATGGAAACTATATAGCACTGCTGCGCTCCTTCATTCTCTACTGTAAACTTAAGTCTCTAGAAGTAAAGCAGTATAGTTAAGTTAGATAAAGTTTACTTAGAAGGGTACTTCTAACACGAACTTTTAAATAAGCACCATGATCAGAAAAGAGTCAAAAAGGAGGCACAGTAGAAAATTTCAGATATTTAATACAAATTAAGTTGTTTTGAAAGACACTGACACATTTATATCATTTTAGCTATCTCCATGGGTATACAACTTTTTACATACTGTTGTGTTTATTCTGTTTGTTGCCCCCAAAAGAAAGGTGCTTCTTAGATTTTAACTCTTTTCAAAAGCACGGATGAAAGCTTTAACCACATTAGCATTGTTGAAGCTATCTGCCAAAGAGTCTTAGGCTCAGCCACAAAAGGAAGTCAGTCAGCATACTGGAAGATAACCCTTGAGGATAGACTTCTTCATAACAGCAAATACCCTATTCCAAAATAATTACTCCCCTTCGGGAAGAAATGAGAGCTAAGCTACCTTAGCTGGTCTGGTATAACTAATTTCAGTAAAGCTTAGGCAGTCAATTCCCTTCTTCCCCCCCACAGAGGCAGATATTTAATTCCCCTAGTCTCGGGCATGCTATAATATAAGCAAGTATGGATGACAGATCAGTTCACACTAGGCACGAACATACCTAACCTTTCCCTGTTTAGAGCTCTGATGGATTCAGGCCAGTGACTGAGAAAGCAGCAACAAAGCCAGTAACCAATACAGGGAGATGAGACAAGGACAAAATGAATGAGGAGCAGCAGGAAGAGTCTCACTGGATGATAAGGGGAAAAAGAAACCCACCACGCCTCCTCCTTACCCTGAAAAGCAACTGCTAAACAGAAGGATGGGCAATTTTTAGTTACTTTCTAACATTTACTAATGTTAGCCAGAAGTGCTGAAGTTATCATACTCTTTACACACAATATTTTCTGTGAGAAAGATTCACTGTCACCAAGTTCAAGAAAAATTAAGATAAAGATTAGTTTACACTGTGAATGTCATCTTAAAGACACTGCTGCTGCTAAACCTGACCTGCATAAAATTGTCTCCACCCAAACAATAGCAGCAGAGGTGTGAACTCTGCTAAAATACAAAACGTGCTTTCAAAGGACCAAAATTCCAGCCCTACTGATCACAGATGCGAATTTAAGCAATAAAATCAACAGAAGCGCGGAAAAGCCCCTCAGGTGATGTCAAAGTAATCTGACACATATTTAGGTTTTCACTCTAGCGAATCCTAATCCGATTTCAATCCTAGTCTGATTTCAGAACAACTCCCTCCCCCTTCCTTTCCTATCACAGAACCTTAAACACAAGATCTGGGATTTCCTCCCGTTTCGATTGCCCTTAGAATTGAAGACGTCCCCAGTAATGACACAGAGGTAATGACACCTCCAGGGAATAAGCTTCCAATCACCCAGCGCCTCTCAAATTCGGGGGAGTAAACTACTACCCCATCGGCCTTAGCAAGCATCACACTCCTTCCCGATTTAGATGGGGACGCCCAGCAGACGATTACTTATGTGCCTACCAGCATTCAAAAAAATAATTTTTTTTTCCAAAAAAAAAAAAAAAAAAAAAGGTTGATTTAAGGCTGTACAAGGAGCAAAATGGGCCAGCACAGCGCAGTGTAAAAAGGCAGATCGGAGTGTGGGAGCGGCCCCTGCCTCCAGCACAGGCCTCCGTGTGCGGCAGCGGCACGGCGGGGCAGGGACGGTGCGGGGGGCCAGGCAGGACAGCCCCCGGCCCCAGCGGAAAGGGCTATTACCGCCCGGAGGGGCTGGCACAAAAGGCGGCCGGCACCAATGTCCGCCCCATCCCAGCCCCGATCCCGCCGAGCCCAGCGCGGGGGCGGGGAGGCGGCAGAACGGGGCGGCAGCACGGAGAAGGAGGGGGGGGTGGGTTCATCCCGCCGCCGACCGGCCCTGCCCGGGCCCCAGC